>VYZM01002670.1:63015-130719 GCA_013398915.1 Dromas ardeola | reverse complement strand
AAAAAAAAAAAAAAGACTAAATACCTGGTTCTCAGACTAGCTTCTTCCTATAAACTTTTCCGTGGAGCAATCCAAATTTCTGAATCAGTAAGGAAGACTTACGTAGGTATATCTTGCATTCTAGAGGCATGGCTGATCTTACTCCAGCTGGTCACTTTAGGCCAGTTACAAAAGTGCAAATAAAGTTTACTTTAGCAAGTAAGAAATTAGGGTGTTTATAGATTAGACGCACACATCTTTAGCACACTCACATTTTCTTCCATTGGACCTGTGGAAAACTTAAGGATATGTAAAATACCTGCAGGCTGATATCCCAATAGCCCACTCAGCTTCTGTTTTTCCAACATATAGATTGTTCTTCAGGAGGTAGCCACTAAATATTGGGTGTTCATAGTACTAAAAACTGGGTAACTGGGTAAATGAATTAATCTAGAAATTGCTAAATTACTTATTGTGTTCCACTATTTTTGTATGTATGGGACTACAAGGAGGAAACTTAGTTTTATTTAATTTTTTATTATTTTTCATGACAGATCATTCTCTCACATCAAGTCTCTTATATGTACGTGTACCAAAAATTTCTCTGTTCTGGGACACACTGATGACTGCTCTTCAACTCACCTTTAAAAGTTAAAACTGATTTTTGACATTTTCTTATTTAACTACCGTACATTTATTGGTAATAATCCTGCATGGTTCTAAGGAATTTCTCAAATAATCAAACATGACTGAAAAATAGACTAATATTGCTTTTACTGTTTGAAAAATAAAAGTGCATACACATGATGCAAAAAATATATTAAGTAATCCAGTGTAATCTGGATAATTATTTTAAATGCATACTCTGAAACCCTGAATGTGTCAGCCTACAAGTCCACTTCCTATGTTTTTCTATCTGCAAGATCTGCAAGTAATTTAGTCTTGTTTTCACAGAGCGCAAAGACATTCCATTTGTTTACACTAGAGACAAATTTTACTCAATTGACGCAATTCCATTGATTAAATAATGGCTTTCTTCCTCATTTTAGGCAATTTTGGCCTTATATCATGACATAAAAGAGGTAAGTGATTGTCATCTGTGTTCATATTATGTGACGGGCAGATTATCAGGTATGAGCCTTACTGCCTAATGACAGGACCTTTTCAAGGACTGATTTAGGTCTGAATGCTCACAACCTGTTCTGAAAACTAGGCAGATGATTAAACAAGTCAACAAAGGGTCAACTGTAGGCCAACTACAGGTGATTTAACTGGAGGGAACCTCTAGTAGGTCAAGTGAAATAAAGCAGATATAATTTGTCCAACTTATGCATTAAAAACACTGGTGAAGACCAGCTCCCGTTTATCTGACATTTTTGTGATAACCCTTCTTTAACAATATTACTGGACATATCAGGACAGGTTTTTTAAAAGGGAAAAAGCATAGAAGAGTCTATATATTCCTTATCGGCACGAAGTTTTATCTTAGAATAAAATGCAGAATTAGCTGTTGCATTTAAAAGATAAGAAAGTAAGACCTTTTGCAATCCTGGTAAATACAGCACCGCTGAAATACTTTCACAAGAAGACAGGCGTTCGCCCTGATGTGCTTGCACAGCACTAATCCCAGTAGCGCTACTGTGCCTGCCCACAGGCTCTCCAAAACCTTACGATATCCAAAACCTTACGATGTAACAGTCTAATTTTATGGTCTTGAACTTGTGCGAGGCATCAGCCGCCACACACAAGCCCTGGGGTGGCTCCGTTCCTCGACTCAACATGGGATGTCCATCGAGAGGTGGTACAAGCCTTAGCGCAGGAGCGGCGCTGAGAGGGGTGCAAGCACAGTGCTGATGCTCACCTGTACATCATCTCTTTAACGACCTACCAGAAAAGGCTTTTTATATCTTATTTCAGTGAAGTACCAGTGACATCTAGCGGACAGCTCTTCTACAGTAGTGTATCGAACAGGGCAAACACGGGTAACCCATTTCTTTGAGGGAGGCTACAGAGCAAGACCAAGAATGCTGAATTTAAAAGGAGACTTTAAAGGTTTTCTAGTCCATCCCCCTGCTCTAATGCAGAGCCAACTATACCTGTGTCGTTCCTAACACTCACACAAACAGATCTTAAAAACCTTCTGTGGCGGAGCTACAGCCGCACCAGCCACGCTTCCCCCCGAGCACCCCAGCAACAAGTTAGACAGTTAATTACTTGCTGCACTGTAACACCCTTTATTTCCCTCTCTTGTCCTACTCATGAAAGGCAGGGAGAACAGTGAGTGCTTATAACTTGCCTGGTTACCAGGATGAGCAATTGTAGCATGATACGTAAGGGGTCTGGACGGGTTAGTTAGCTGCTTAGCAAGTCACTCTGCAAGCTCAGCTTCTCACAAATGCATGGTTTGTCCACAACCGGGGGAAATTTCACAGATGCAGCAAAAAAGCACATCCCTGGCAATGGGACAATGCCCCAGCCAAACTGCAATACCTTATTGCAAAGGGAAAAGCACAACCCCCCATTTCTCCATCTCATTTTCAGCAGGAGTTTCAAAAATAGCCTACTAAAGCGCTCTGCTAACACTGAAGCTTTTTGCTCCAAAAGCTAAGGTTTAGCAGATGTGTGCGACAGTAGCAGAGACTTTATAAGGGACAATACTAACCAGTTGTAGCTCTAACTATGACTTACCTGCATTTGCCTATATATAACCTATCAGCAGCTAATCCCTTCCTAAATAACACTGCTCAAATGATATTCCATTTCTTAAAGCATGGTACGGACTTGTTAGGTTTCAGCAGTAATTCCAAACACTAAAACCATCTAAAAGCTATAAAAACAACAGTAATTTATTTTCTGAATAAGATTCTACATAAGCACTTTATAGACACTCCTGAAACTTGCTTGAATAACACAAAGTTGTTTTTTTTTTTCTAAGCCAGTATGCAGACCTTGGCGGTTTAAGCTGCTGCGTGTGCTTCACACCACACAGCAACATCTGCTAGCAGTTAATTTGGAAAATGGGAGACTGTCACCACAAAATGTAGACCTTTTAAAATAAACACAAGAAAAATATTACCAAGCAAAAATAAAACTGCATAATAAATATAAGTGGGTGGTAGCTACACAGTGGTAGAGAGGATTTTGTAATAGATCAAACAAATCACCATACTGAAACTGCCCACCACAGGGCCTCTTTCAAGAGGCTGCTGTTGTCAGGCTGAGATCTGGACCCCTCTCTCATTCCCCTTTGCCATTTCTTCTCCTGTAAAAAAAAAAAAAAAAAAAAGGCCTAATTATCCATTTACTTTCATGGGATGGTAATATTAAAAATATAAGCCTCAAAACCTAAATTTATGAAGTACTCTGTCAGCAAGAAAAGCTTGGTCTTTTCTCTTTATGAGCTCTCGCTATGGAGGATCAGAGAAGTACGCTCCCTCCCAACATTAGATGAAATATGGCTTAAAAGCAAAGTCAGCACCGAGTTACTGGGCCTCAGTGGAAGTGGTGTTCTCGGACAGACAAAACTGTTTGCATTAAATAATGATGAGGTCTAGAAAAAAAGCGAAGTTCTTCCTTATGTGTTTATATTCCTTAGTGTCAACAAAAATAGAGTAATTCTGCAATTTTCAAAAAGAAAAAGAAAAAAAAACATATAGTGAATAGATAATTTCAAAATGTAGGGCAAAAACTCCAGTGGTCCAGGTGATGTCAACTGGCAGACGTTATTCTGCGAGCCTTGCCAAATGGGACTTAGTAGATGTTATTGTCAGGACTGTATTGAAAGAAATACCCCACTCTCATATGCCATTAAACCTCAGTCAGGAATCAGAAGCCCTCCCCTGTTTGCATTGAACTGGGAAGCCCATTGGCAAAATGAACTTTTCAGCTACCGCTATCGCTGCGAGGATGGGATGTCCTGTACTGATTTTTCTCACAATTTGGTGCTCTTAGGGAGTCTCTCCCAAGTTTTCAGAAAGACTGTGGCATCTTTAGCCTGAGAGCACACTGCCTCACATGCGTCAGGCTTGTGTTTTGGCTCCAACAGTTCAGACCTGTTGACTGATGACATGGAAGTCTGTATCATGAATGTTTAGGGAGAAGGGTTTTGTGCAAAGCTCCCCAGGAATCACACTAAAAAGAGTATACACTTAAAAAAAAATAAGTCATAGCACCAAGGCTCTCAACTTGAGTACTCAGGGCGTTTTGGTGCACAAAGTGACATGGATTTGGTCAGCAGGTTTGATGACGTTCCAGCTGAAGGTAGCGGGGAAACAAAATTTGTATTATCATCAGCGGGGCTGAACAAAATCCCTACTGAACATTGACGCTGCTGAGAAAGATTTTCAAAAAACCCAGAGAGATGAACTGCCTATTTACGACTCACAGGTTTTTACATCTCTGTTGCTTTCTTCCTCATTCTGCCTTTTTGCTGGGAAGACTGAAAGGCGCAAAGTGAATGCAGGGACAACCATTTTCAGGGCTCTGGCACATGAATGCTGCTCTCAGCCATTCAAGTTTACTCTTGCTGATGGGCAATGCTTTCAGGTGGCTCTAGGCAGCTCGGGCACTCCCAGTTCCCCACCGATGGTCACCAATTCTGGGAGTCTCACCTTGGTGTGAGAGTCTGAAATAGATTTGTCTAGGGTGCAAATCCCTCACAAAACCAGCTGAGATTATTGGAGACTCTCAACATCCCTGCTGCAGTCTTAATCCCCTCTACCACTGGTTTGGACCATCTCCTCACCTCACAGGGGCAGAATAAAAATATATGCATTGATATGAAAGTCTCAGATAACTTCATGATCACCACTGTAGAAAAGTCCACAAAAAGAGAAAGCTTTATATATAAAGGATAATTTGGAAACATATATGACCCAGATGAGCTGGGAAAAACCATGAAATAATAAAGTGAGACACTGAGCAACTGTTCATTCATTCAGTGAGTGCTATCCATCCTGTCCCCTGTGCAAAGCTGAGTTGCCCTCAAAGGTGTAAGCTACACATGAGCAAAGAGGGCCTCTTCTACAACGGAAAAAAGCATTTCGGACAGTCTCGTGGGGAGAGCCCTGCCCAGAGAGTTCTCTGGCCCCTTGGGCCTGCCAGGAGCTACAGGAAATGGTATTCCCTGCAGCAAAAAGCTGGCTTTTGTAGGCAATTGAATGCACTGCAACTGATAGTACTCAGGTCAGATGTCAAAGGAGGACTGGTGCCAGAACGGTGATATATGGCTGGCATGAAACGACTTGGGGCGTCACCATCACCTTCCATCTGAAGATATCAAAGACACAGTCGGACGTGAACAGATAACATCCACTCACACTAGGAGAAACAGGAATTCCAGTGCTTCCAAATATTTCTATCCCCAAGGTAGTTCCAATGAATTAACCCCTGTAGAACTTGTAAGTATGCAAGTATATTTGGTTATCAAGCTCAAAACAGGAAAAACAGAAAAGTAAGATTCTGACAAGCATTTTCAGGTGTGCTCTGTGACCAATTTTACTGTTTGATCTGATGAGGTATACCAGTCTAAGGTTCCTCTTCCGTCAGCACAGGTAGATCTACCAGACACAGCTCCCTTCGCTATGGGGAGTGAAAGCTGCTACTGCCATCCTCCTCGAGGCTGTCTCTCCGTATCCCAGACAGCCACCAATTAACCAAGCCAGGGTTATCCATGTTAGACCTATGCTCTTTCTCTGCTCCCACTCTTCGGTTGCCATGAACGTAGCTACTACTTCACCCTTTTGCTCTCAGGTGAGGCGAGGTCACAGCACAACGTCCCCTCGGGCCCCTCAGCACTGGAAATGTTTACGTGCTGTCAAACCAAACTGGACTAGAGCTCACTTGCCTGAGACTCTTGTGTTTATTTCATAGCGATGATTTTGAAACCAGATCTGTTCACATGGGAACTGCGCAGTGTGTTGGCTGTGACTCTGCCTATAATCCGTAGGAATCACAGGTTGGGAACAACACATCATCTGACTCTCTTACAGGAGGTTCTCACTCCCCTTTTATTATTACAATATAAAGTTAATGACATAGCCAGGCATTTAACTTTAACGATCTAATTGTAATTGTCTAAGGAGCTCAGCTCTTTCCGATTGGGTGTAGATACGTCACCTCCGTACTGAGGACTGGGAGTCTTCTCACTATGGTAAAAGTGAACCCCTGGTGGTTTATCTGACTCCCAGGCTTTTACAGCTCAGATCTCCATATCCCTACATTGCATTTTTTCTCCAGAAACTGCACTATTATATATTTCATAGCTGTAAGTTACCTTTCACATTTCCCTTCAGTTATTCAAAGCAGCGAGGAAGCATTCAATGTGCTATACTTACATAGCCTGTTTTCAAACTGGCAGGCGACGATGAAGACACACACAAGTCAGTGTCGCTTTTGCTCACATGCTTGATTTGCTGTTCAGATTCCAGAGCTGGTTTTTACGTCTGTCACAGGGTGTCTGTCATCACTTCTCTTCAGAAGCCCAGCAGGGTATCCCAAAAAATACCAGCCTTGCAATGGGGAAGAAGGTTCCTTTTTTCCCAAGGTTTTAGTGGCAAAATCTCAAACAACAGAGTGAAACATTGTGTGTGACAGCCCAAACCAGAGGAAAAAAAAAAAAAAACAAAAAACAAAAAACAGCTTTTCCACCCACCCGTCTTTCCCGTGAGCCCAAACTCTCCCTGACTTATGGCAAGCACCCTGGAAAATATAAGATTTTTCCAAATTAAAAGACCATATGTCCCAACCACAGTTCCTTTCCAGAGAAAGTCACAGAAAGTCCTCCTGCGTTCATAGTCTACTCCAGTGGGAACAAGAAATTCTTGTTTACCCTTTCTCCTAGGATCCTATGGGAAGAACAAACAGGGAGTGGTTTCAAGGAAGACTATGTGGTACTAAGCCCCAGACATCACCAGCACCACTAATTTGTAAGTAGATACCTTGGGATCAGTCAAATTCTGCCCTGGTACCTGTCTTTTGTCTGCAAAGAGAAAACAAAAAATAAGTTTTTCTTGGTTTTAGAGACTTCCCTCTCAGCTCAGGGCATGTGTCACCGCTTTTTTGGTGACCCGCCCATCAGACTGCTGTTGTCCCTGCTGCTGGCCCCTCCTTTACAGCCGTCCAGGATCCCAAGAACCAAAAGGCCACAGGCGCCCATCTCCTCCACACACAGCTGTGGGCACAGGACGGGTTGAACATCAGCTGAGCCTTCACATCAACCACTTCCCCCTTTCCATTTTTATCTGTCAGTTCCTGATGATGGCCTCCACTGCAGAGCTGACACCGCACGGGCCAGAGGACACAGGAGCCACAAGCAGGTGGGTCATCAAGCCAGAGGGCAAGCACTCCATCTGAGGACCCCTGCACGGCTGTGATCCCTTCTCAGAGCCACCTCACACCTCCACCGCCTTTGCTGCGGCTCTGGGAGGAAGATAAAGGGAACTCCAAAAAGCCACTCTCCTTTCCCCGGAAACCAAGCCCAGATGCATGTCCTTTCCAGAAGCTTTTTCAATCAGCTGCCCATGCAGGGTCCATTTAAAGTCCCCTTGCACCATTTCTTAATCACACCCAATGTCTGCTGCATTGTGTCCGGGAATTGATAAAACAGACCCCAGGTTCCCGGATTACATGGATTTCTTTGCCATGATTTGAGGCTGTCTCAGCAAAGCTTTTCTTTCAGGGAGACTGAGGAACATCATCTTCATCTGCGAGCTCCTAATCCTTTCAGACTAAAGACTGCTTTCAAGAGTTTTTTCAAATTACTTTCAACTTCTTTTGGGTAGATTTTGCAGGAAAGAATCCACGTAAGATCTTATCTGAACCCTGGCATGCAATGACCTTGTTGCTCCATTTCATCACTGGTTCTAGGGTCACGTTATTAGGGATAATACTGGGAATTATGGGATTATCTTAGGCTTCCGGATACATTTTACATTGGCTAATTTATTCTGTCTTCCCTTTCACAAATGCCTGATGTAATATATGAGACAGAGGGTTTATAAGACTCTAAAGGTATTAAGCTTTCACCTAATCACTATTGTTTGAGGTCTTATGGAAACTCAGCCTGATCTGCAGCTGGGTATTACTAGCATCTGACCCCAGACATGTGATGGTACATTAAAAGTGCTAGTAAAGTATCTGGTTAGCAGATTCATGAAGGGAAAGTTAATGAACTAGTACTATACGTACGCCGCTGTGCGTGTAAGTTGTATCTGGCTGCCATGTGTGCCCAGAAGCAGTTCTTTCTCAGAGTACGCTGAAAAGCTCTGTCACCACAAGTCAGGCGCACCCTTGATACTTTTCATAAGGCTTCAGAGGAAATTAATGTTGGTTCTTCCAGGTTATAGCTTTTATATGATAAAAAACCCTACACCAGCTGTATCATATGGAAAACAGAAACGGAACAGAACAGAGACAGGTAACATAATCCACATGCAACTGATAATTCACGTACAGGTCTGATGTTCAGCATTTGACAGAATGATAGATGAGGCCAGGGTTTACCTCCTTAAAACATCCAATATCAGTGGGAGAAATGAAAGCAACACAAAAATGTGCAGCCTGATCGTGACTGAAGGTGAGCTGTAAAAAGGGAATAATTGTTATTGAAGGTGACCTTTCAGTCTGTAGTAAAGTCCCTAGTTATTTCAGTGCGCTTTATGCTAGGACACATGTGACCAATCTGCAGGTATCAAGAGATCTTCTGTGTTCCACCAACCTCTGAACGATTTGGTCCTGAAGATGTACTGGATATACAACAGCAACGCACACTCTACCCTTGTCGAGCTGCCAGCCTTATGCACAGGACTGAAAGGCACTTGGGTAATAAGATGACTAGACGCTTAATAAATGCCTCGATGAGACACAAGAGAGAAAAAGCCTGGAGGTCACTTCCATGGTGTTACAGCAACATAAAACTGGAAAAATGCAGCGGTGCGTCAAATAACATGAGGGCTCATTTCTTGACACGCTGCACGTGAGACCGGTGAGAGCACCAAAGTGAACCCCGCACACAGCATTTTGGGTGAATTATCCCTTCTACCTTTTAGCTACTCATTTGCAGACCCTTTTTGTGGAATAAGGCAAGACGTACTATACATACAGAGACAGAAAAAATTTTATGGGAACAGAGCACGTGTGTTTATTGTGAAATGTGAAATCCATCTTGTGCCCAAAATATAGCACTAAATTTTTCAGCAATTATCTGTACCAGTAGCTTTTAAATGCACCTTAGATCTTAACTCAAATGTTAACAATATTCAAGTATAGCTGTACACAATTTTTCATTGTCCGCACAAAAATTCCTCTTGAGGATCCACCATTTCCCCTGTACCCTAATTTGCTATTTTCATTATCTCTGGGTTTGTCTCATCAGAAGAATTCTTCTTTTAACCTGGTTTCATATCAAAGCAACTTCTATCTTCGTTAACACACAATTTATCACAGACAGAATGAAGATTTATGATATCTCATCTGCCCAAAACAGGAAATACCTCTACCAACACAGCTCAGCCTGTCTGCAACTGCAAAGTCACTGAAGCTCGTTGTCCCATGACATGAAAAAGATCTCAGTTACAGAGACGGTCCCATACTTTGCCAAATTGATAAACCTTAGGATTTTAATTTTTGCATGGTTGAACTAGTTCACCAATACAAAAAGACGACCTTGAATCAGGGCTCCACTATTTCAAACAAGAAATGAATCATAGTTCTCAGACACCACAGCAACAAGCGTGGTGGATACACCTGGCTTGGTATGGAGAAGTCAGATAACAAAATTTAAATCCGCAATCTTTTGGGTTTTGGCTGTTTGCTGTCACCCAGTGCATTACAGCTTGAACCTCATCCCACACTCATGATGCAAGTAACCCAGCCTGGCGATTGGATGGCGATTGAAGGGTGGTGAGGCAGTGGAACAGGTTGCCCAGGGAAGTTGCGGATGCCCCATCCCTGGCAGTGTTCAAGGCCAGGCTGGATGAGGCTTTGAGCAGCCTGGTCTGGTGGGAGGTGTCCCTGCCCATGGCAGGGGGGTTGGAACTAGATGACCTTTAAGGTCCCTTCCAACCCAAACCATTCTGTGGTTCTGTGTGATTGGCAATTTGGATTATAAAATTCTTGGTTTAATAAAAATTCCTTAAACACTGAAGAAAAGAAAAAAAAAAAGGGGGGGGGCGGGAGTGCTGGACTATATGACCTTGAAAGGTCCATTCCAACCCAACACATTCTATGATTCTATAAGGAGACTGGTGCAAACAGCATTCGCCTTTCACAAGCTACCAAACTGCTGTGCAGGCAGGGCCTTGGTACCAAAGCAGAAACTAGTTCCTTTTCTTTTCTTCTCTGATGAGCCAAAGGAAGGGTAGAAACACTCACAAGGAAGATTAACATGACACTGACTCCATCTTCCCGTTCTTTTCCTGACTGGCTGTGCGCTGCGTTCACAGCCCCTCGGGAGGACGAGAAACCGTGTCTGTGGCAGGAGCTCCAGCATGACAAGGTGGGAAGTTCTGGGAAACTGCCTGCCACCTGTTTCATTCCTAATTATTTTTTTTTATTTTGAAGAAAAGGAAAAAAACAAACAAACAAACAAACAAACAAACAAACTTGGCCAAAGTGAAAAGATAAAAAAGACCTCCCGTCCCCTCCCCCAAATCCTAAAGGAGGACCTTTTGAACCTGCTGACAGCCTCAGAAACAGACTCTTGATTCAGAGTAACAACAAAGCAATTCAGAATGCAGAATTCAAACTAAAAAAAAATTCATCAGATTTATGCCTGGCCTGATGCATGCCTTCCTCATTTGTAAATGCATTACATGTGGCATCTAGGAATAACGCGTTCAGCCTCAAAAAAGGAAGAGGAAATACATACGAATGAAACCTTGTGTGGGAACAGTCAGTGTTGTTCTTCCCTGCTTAGCAGTCTGAAAATGCTGCTTCAGCTTTGGCCGTTTTCTCAACTTTAGCTGCACTATGACCTCAGATGACCCAGACTGCTATGAATCTGGCCACTGTACATTTGATCCAGAATACTAAACAACTGGTGTCATTTTCCGTCAGCGCTAAATCCAATCTGACCTAGATAGAAAAGCCCTTACATCCCATTGTTAATCCCTTCGGTTCCATCCAAGCAGCGAAGCCTGTAAACAAACGCAGCACAAAGACTTTAAGAAAAGCAGGCAAATGAATCAAGTTTCACAGAAATCTAAAAACTCAGACTTCAGCGGATCGACCCAAGTAATACCAGTCTCCATATTCCCTAGAAGCTTATTTCTCTGTGTTGCCCAAACACTCTCAGACCATTTTGTGACGGCAAATAGATGTTCTTTCTTCAGTGTCTATCTCCCTAGGACCAGACAAACAACACTACATTCATTATCTGTTTCTGGTCTTCTAAAAAGGCACATCTTGCATGAACCCTGCAAGAAGTTTTTTTAAAAAAAAAAGTTACAATTTTAAAATATTTTGCTTCAACGTGCCAGACATTCCACTTCGCATTTTTTCCCTTAAAATCATGATTCTCAGCCACAGGCACTTCATCAGTATAGAAATAGCTGATTTTCCCACAGTCTCTCCAACAGTCAGACAACAAACCTGCACCAAGATGGTTCAATTTCATTGGAGTCAGCACCTACTGAGCAATGTGGTTTAGGTTTCTTTTAAGCATTCAAGAACGCTTTTCATCATAATGCCAGATGGCCTTGCAATCAAAACCTTCGCATTCAGCCCTTTACCTCCAAATTCGCTGCTCTGATAGTGTATGGATTTGAATTTGAATACACAACACAGAAGCTATTTCAGATTTTCTCAAAAAAAAAAACAAAAAACACCAAATTACCTCTGTAGCAAGAAATTTTCCAACTGTATTAACTGTTCTCTGGCTTCTACATACCTTTCCAAATATTATGTGAAGAAAAGAGGAAGAGAGAAAAGAAAGAAAAAATTCTTGACTACCATCACAAAAGAAATTGTTCCTTAATTACAAACAGGACACCCTTAAGCCAAGAACTGAAGAGAAGGGCAATCTGCACGACCCTTCTCCATCATTTTGCTTTGAAATATGGAGTAGGCAGAACCAATTGACGTGAACAGGTTTAGTAAGATAAACACCAGTGGCAACTTTTTATATTTAA
The DNA here is from genome assembly GCA_013398915.1 of Dromas ardeola. Lineage (NCBI taxonomy): Eukaryota > Metazoa > Chordata > Aves > Charadriiformes > Dromadidae > Dromas > Dromas ardeola. Next base: position 118,612 of record VYZM01002670.1, on the reverse strand, counting down.
CAACACGAGGCCTTCTCCAGGACAAAGAATGGGAATGAGAATACTTGTTATGTACTCATGCAAAATGTACTGTGTATTTAAAAAGAAAATATTTGCTTATCAGTTGTGGCTGTATAATGTCAAACATAGGGCAGCTACATGGTATTTTAACCTTACCCCCAAGCTACAAGGAAATTGAGTAGATGGTTGGTTTTCTAGTGTCTTTAAAGTAACTAAACATGAAAGGTCAGACTTAGGGAGAACAGTAGATAAGCTGCCCAACAAGGCCGGCAGAGCTGAGGAAACATGCTCATGTGCAATGGATATCCCAATGTTTGCTTAGAAATGCGTCATAAACGTAACATTTAGTGATGGTTTAAAGTACCCCACGTGAATAAGTAAGTAGTGGAATTTACACAGGAAAGAAAAGGATATGAGAGACTGATTCAGAGTAGAGAGATGGCTGCTTTAACACTCTTGACCAATTTTAATTAACTTTATGATACGCTACCATAGTTAACTGGTCTTGTGATCACGCATCATAGTTAATGTAATCATATTTCCCATAGATGGCCTGCACTGAGACACCCAGCCTCAAAACAATGTCCTGTACGTATTTTAGCCACAGTGTATTACCCCTTTGGGACGACAGGGCGACGAAATGAGGGAAATGTGCCTGGAGTAGACCCAGTGTCCTCTGAAATCAACTGAAATAAGTTTTTCACAGACTTTGACATAAAACTCAAGAAGAAACTTAAGCACAATTTGAGCTGCTCATTATTAGAATTCGTTAAAACTTGTAATAGCTGTTGGAGGGGAATTGTAAGTGTCGCAAGTTTGTTTCATGCCAATGCAGAATAGTCCAATGGTTTGGAGAAAGAGGCACAGGGCCCGTTGCTATACATAGGATTTAAAACTCCCCTATTCCGTGATGGTGTCCAACACGTCTGGAAGGCAGGATGTCTCAGAGTAATGAGTCCTACCACAGTCACCCACCACCAATGTATAGGTAGGATGTTGCAGTGAAAGGGCACCATTCTTCAAGCAGGTGGGTATCTCACAACAGCAGAAATCTCAACGAAGATGGTGTTGTCTAGTCGTGAACCCTAGAAAATTTTTGTCTGTTCCACTGGCGGTTTGGTAGGGTGGAATTCAAAAAGAACGTCTTCCCCTCATTAGATTGTTTTTAGAGCACTGGATCCCGCACTGGAACCCACACCACAGAGAGCCTGAAATATTTCCACTGAAAAAAGTAAATATTTTTTAAAAAATTTTTCTTTGCAAATATATAGATAGGTGGGTATAGGCACATCACAAAGTTTCCTTGCAGCTAATTACATAACTTGTCTTTTAATCCTATAATGTCACTGATAGCTGTACATTTGGCTGCTTTGTTCTGAGACCAGCTGAAGCAGTCGCCACTAACTGTTGCAGAGTTTAGAAATTTGCAGTGGACAAGACAACTAATATTGCAATTCAAAAATCCAAGCTTTCATTCAAACAAATCACCCACAGGTATTGCCGTTTTCTTTCTGTGGTTCACGGAATCAAAAACCGCATCTGTCACTCAGCTACAGAAAACACTCCCACAAATAAGCACAGTAGGACTCCATCAGCAATTTCCAGGTCCCTCTGTAGCTGCTCTTCATCAGCAACAAAGACACACAGGAGCTCGGCAGGACTCTCCCTGTCCCCAGCTACGCTCCAAAGCTGTCCTGAGACCTTTCCCATGTGCCAAATCAGTGGAGCAACATCCACAGGGACACAGGAATGGAATTCATGAGACAAACATCATGTGCCTTCTTCCATCATCATCCTGAGCCAAAGCCTGTGCTCTACTTCCAAAACAAAATGGCAAATGGATGTTGGAAAATCGCTAATTTAATGGAGGTGCGAGTGCCAATTTGAATAAGCTCTGTTTAAGCCGGTATTCCCCCACTGTAGACTTGTGATACGGTACTTCGCCTTAATTTTCATGCAATTTTATTTAACTGAAGTTTTGAGTGTGCCCCCTGACTTCCATAAGTTTGGGGTTTATTGTACACCAGTCAGTTCTCTCACATCCAGCATACAGTGCCCGTAAATTTCAGGTTAATTAACTCACATCTGGTTTTCCACAAGCAGAAATACTAAGTTCTGCAGCCAACTACTATTACTAGCTAAAGTGCTTTGTGCTCTCACTTGTCTGGGGATGAAACTAGTGCATCTTTAAGAATATAGATTTAAAAATCAAAGTCTGATGCCTTGTTAGAAGGCCAAGGGTTATTAATTTCAAAAACAGAAGGTAGAGTTTAATGAATAATGAATAGCAGCTGTTGGAAACAAATCTTTGTAGCCCTGGGACCGTCTTTCCCTATGTTACAATTACACTTTGATTGACCTCAACAATAACTAACAAGCATGCCCAGCTGGATCATAAACCAAGTATATACTATGTCCAGATATGGTGTAAAATTTCACATCAATGAAACACTCACTGTCAGTCTAACTTTGTCCCATCATATGTCAATCAGACTTACAAATAAACTTATTAGAGCTGGGACATGCGTTTTCCTAGGGAAAAAAGAGAAAGAAAAAAAAAAAAGAGTTCTTTACTGGCAATGAATGAACAGTTTAGAAAAATCACGAGTACACAGGGATGGCTCTAACTCTGAAGAAAAGTCTTTTGTCATGACAGACGTGTGGGGTTTGTTCACCGTGTGAATACGTAAGGGCTTTCAGAAGGAGAGGCAGTTTTCCACTTGCCTAAAACAGCTATATCCCCGTAGCTGGGAGGCTGAAAGCAGAAAAAGATTAAGTTGGGGCTGATTGAGCATCTGATGTATTTTCTCTATGAAAGAATGTGCTGCACTGGGACCTGGTGCTTTCGGTGGTCTGTGGGTGGGAGGCCCGTGGAGTTCACTGGGGGTTCACTGCCTCTCTCCTGTGGACGACCACATAGTGCAACACCTAAATTTGTGATCTGCCTAAACAAACGGGAATAAAAATGCAGGGACAAACTGTTTATGCACGCAAAACCAGAAAAAACTGGCTTGTGCTGTTTGGTGGATGGATTACTCACAGTTTTACATCCTGTCTTATCAGATAGGAACTTTGGTCTACAGCCAAATAATATTAGGGATGATCCACTGGTGAATAAAATACTCAAGCCTCGGGATTTATATACACTCTCAGCTTTCTAATGCCTTATCCTCCCTCTCCTAACAGTTCCAGGTGAAACAAACAGAGAAGCAACAGATCTTTCTCTCATCAAGTCACTGGACTTCTCCTAGACTTCCCATTTAAAACAGCTATGTATTATTATTTGTATTATTATTTCAATTGCTAAACATGACATATAAATTTGTGGCCATTTCTACCTGTTCATGAACTACACTATTACAAACCCCAAAAGTATTTTTACAGGCATTTTCTTAAAGGGCACAGCACAGCCATGCGAAATTACTTAGATGCCCAAATATCCCCAGTTTAGTTTTCCAGCTTTAGTTTCCTTGATGCGCCCTGTGAGGCCACATCGTGGCACCTCATGGCATGAGCAAGAGTCGGCTCACCTTGCAAGCTGTGTGTTCTGCACTGCAGAACTGTAACTGCACGTCCTACCTCACTCCACTAGAAATCAAGGTCAAGCACATCCCATCCTTTTGCCAGCTTCCCCTCTTCTGCACCTCGTTTAATGAGCTGAGAATAAAACATTGTATGACAAACATCAACACGGACTTTGCTTCCCCTTATGCTATTGCTTGGTTTTGCCATCTTTTCTCCAACTGACATTTCTGCTCCGTAGTAGCACGTCACTGATCTCAGTCTTAAACAGAAGTCCTGTGATCAGGGTTTCCTGATCTCAGCCATCCCTATGTAGAACTTCATTATAGATTCTTATCTGATCTTAAAAGCTTTGCTCAGGGGAATAAATCCTAGTGCCAGGGAATGACTGCATACTCCCACTGATTTCAACGGAATCAGAAATGTAATTAATTAAAATGCAGTTGGCAATGCCTCTGTTCCAGCCACATGATTGCAGGTATAAACTTCCAGCTATGCTATCATTTCAAAAACAATATACTGTTCTTTCTAGCATAAAGAGAAAGAAAAAAAAAAACCAAAAAACCAAAAACCCAATCACTCACCAGCAGGTAGAATTACACACCACCATTAGCGTAAAGCAAACCCCCAGTACCTCACACCATCCCCTACCAGGTCATCAGGCAGAGAAGCCGAGCTTACAGCACACGCTAACTTTTGACAGACCCCAGCCCAGGTGGATGGATTTGGGAAGCGAATTCCAAAGCTGAGGTCAAGCGTCTCTGGCTGATCCCAGTTACAAGTGCGGCGCTGCAGGAAGGGAAGAAGCCTCCTGGGTAACCATTTGGGGCTTTATAGATTCAACCTAACACCTTGAATTCTGCCCAGGAACTTATTAACGACCAGTAGAGCTGATCTAACGTGTTCTTGGCGTGAAGCTCCACAATGCGCACCAGCTCCAGTTTCCAAGGGTCTCAGCACACAGCCCCGTATGGAGCGCGTGGCGATAACATAACACAGCGTCAAGGCATCAAAGGCATGGATAACTGCGACAAGGTTTCTCCGCTGGATGGAAAAGGCCAGTTTTTCTTACTAGCAACACAGGGGGAAAAGACATGGATATTTTGTCAAAGACTTCTCAATGTGTTTTTATGCCCTGGACACCACTAATCTTGGAGCCCTTATAAAAGTTTGGTTATGGACCTGCTCTGTGCTTTGAGAATTTCCTGACCTCATGCTGCTGAATTAATAAAGTTACCTAGGTGTGAAAGCTGCGTGGGCGGTCACATCAGCCCCAAAACTCCTCTGTTGTGAAGATTAGCTAGGATATACTGGAGAAATTTTAGTGGAGAAAATGTCTGTCTTTTGTTCTGCACAGAGCTGATTTCTGCCATGCCCCACTGAAGGTTTGTGGAGGTCAGTTAATTTCTCCGCATTCGCAATTCAGGGCTGAGCTGTACCGAGTAGTGTTTTCTGGAAAACCTATTTAAAATCCTATGTAGTGGAGCTGATTTTCTCCACATTTCTTCTTTTGATACGTGCTTTCTGACTGTAATTACATAAACAATACAAATTACGTTAGGACTGGAGAAGAATCTGAAGTAATGCTTCACTTTTTGCCCTAACAGACTTGCTGGACCAAAAGCAGAAATAAACAAATACTGTAGAGTATATTCCTACATACATAAAGGCAATTTGAGTCTCAGATAGCCCAGGTACAAATGTCCAGCACAAAGTTGTGGATGCAAGCTCTGTCACACACAGACTGACTGTGTTACTGATTTATGAGCAATAATATGCAATAGGGATGCAAATTATTCTAAACTGAACTAGTCAACGAACTAAAGTTACTAGATACGCAAAGCAAAGTAGTATTTTAGTTTCTTGTCTACTCCAGAAAATTGTAAGTATTTCGTCTGTGATTGAACTGATCTATATGTTGAATTACCAAATATGCATCAGGGTGCTTGTGGTTAAGTATCTTCTTCGTAAGTGATGAGTCAACAACACAAGGCTCCTGGCCAAAGTAATTAAGCTGGCTAAAACACTAGACATCAAAAGACCACTTCAGTTAAAAAGCTTTCTGAGAGAAAGGGGTCACAGAAGCTATCTAGGGAGACGGACTGACAGAAAGAGTGAGACAAAGATTACGGAGTGGGAAAGCTTCCTCCTCCATGCTATTACGAACAGTAAGCATTAAGGAAAATTCAAGCAGTCTGGTACCTTGGAAACAAAACCCACAACCCAACTTGTTTCTGCAGCAGAAGAATTTTAAAGTAAACATCTCTTCAAAAATGTATCTTTACTTTAAAATCCATTTATTCTGTATCACTTAGCTAGAAGAGAAACAGGTCACTCTCCTCCTCTTGGAAGAAAGAAAACTGAAAGACCAGAGTTCGGAATTGTTCCCACAGAAATGATTGCGCTTAGAGCCAGATACACAACAAGGAGATGATCTGAAAGTCAGAAAATTGTGCGATTAGGGGGTTCTCCCTTGTCTTTTCCCTCACCTGCAAGGGTATATGAGTTGGAGCCCATCTTCAAGCCCTTGTTTTCTCTGAATTTTCAATTCAAAGATAAATTCTAGACTGCGGAGAACTGTGAAATAAGCGTGTGCAATGCAAATCCTGAAGGGTACCAGTTATTGCTATACAACAGCTCAAGAGAAAGCCCATGTGTTCATTCAGAACTGGTGATTTCCAACAGTATCCATCACATTTACAAGCTCCCAGAGTCTCAACTCCGAGTATTTAGTGGAACGAGAACAGGAACAGAGATCCTCCCACAAAACAGCGTCATTCCAAGGTATTTCAGCAAGGGTATCGTGCTTCATATAGTATTAACGTTGCTGCAGGCAGCTAACCTACAGAAAGAAGCTCCTTAAAAAGGTGAATGCTCAGGTTTTACTACAGTGAGCTTCAACTACTATGAAGATTATGGCTAAACCTCTGAAGAACTTAACAGAGCCCACCACCATCCACGCTCAAAATCTCTTCACAGAGGTGACCATTCCTTTAGGGCTTCACTCTAATAGAGACAAATAATTTTAGATATTATCTGAAGGACCTAAGAATATAAAACGACAAAGTCTTTCTCATGTTGCTGTTCATATCTGAGTAGAATAACCACGGACATCACAATATAGCCACATACATCACAACCAAACCTTATGAAACACCCACAGAATTTACATTAAATACATCTATAAATCTGAACATCCCTACCTTAAGATTTATCCCACTCCTATCATGATAGGCAAATACTTTTTTCTAAGTCTATTATTACTTTTGTGTTTGTTAAATAAGATCCCCCTGCCTTTGTCAACAATGTTGAGACAATCCAAACATAAAACTACTATCCTATACATCCTAATGTGTCTTGCATGCTGTACTAATTCTACCAGCACATACTCTACCTCCATTGTAGGAAGAAAACGTACAACTATTTGGATTGGATTTGGCAGGACTGAAAATACACCGTAAAAATATTATGGAGATTAACCAGTCACATAGCACTGGAATCCAGAAACACTGATCCAGACAAACAGAAAAGTTTCCATTTAGCAAAGAAGCATTCGCCGTATCAAACCCTGTTGAGAAGCACCTTATAGATACAGCCACAGTAAAAATGCACACGATGTTCATTTTGTAACTACAGCACCACTTCAGAAGGACCCTGATTTTAATCGTGATTGACAGAAGCCCAAAACAGTGAGGTATAAGAAATACTTGCCATAAAGTTTAAATCTTTCCTCCACTGACAGCAGCAAACATTTTTACATTAGGTCACCAAATCAGACTTAGCTGACTGTTCGGGCACCAAACCAAAATAGGTTCTTCTTTTGGTGAGACATTAAACAACCTATCTTCAAAGTCTCAAAAGACAACATACAGAATTTGAGGAGGGTTTTTTTCAGTATTCATGGACTTATCTAAAATAAGGTCCATTTACTCCAGTCACTAGAAAAAAATAAATAAATGCAGGAAATGCTACATCATATTACAGAATTATCTTGAAAATTCTTTAAAGAAAAAACAAACCCAAACTCCTACCAACTACCTCCACGTTAAAAGAAAACAGAGGTCAGATGTGAATCTAAAGAACAGCAAGTTAATAAAGTATCCTCCTCCGAGCTTCCAGGAGAAGAAAAACAGAAGGGGGTGTTAAATCTTTGAATAAATCTCCAGTAAAGACAGCCAGAAATGATGCTGCCTTTAACCACATGAAAGAGAATAGAAGGATTTCTCTTTTTAAATTAGTCTTTATTGTGTGCTTCGTAAATCGTGATCGCATGTGGTATTTATTACAATGAAATTTTATTGTTGCTATAGCCCTCTTGCTTGCGTTTGGTGCTTTCTGCTATTTTACAAAGAAAAATGTCCAGAATTCCTTCAGTTCTGTCACTGAAATTTTATGGCTGTGCACATGGCAGAGGGTTACGGTGACAACCAAGGAGACTGCGTAAAATATAATATACGCGTTTTTAAGTTCAGATTCAATCAGTAGAAAATAGCCTATGTTGTGTTATCCCATCTCTCCATTTCATCCTCACACAGATATCTTTTTATAGGTAGGATGGGAATTCAAGTCTAACGAGATTTTTCTGTGCCTGTGTAACTTCAGGACTTGCACTCTCTACTCTAAAGCCCACCAGAGCCATTCCATTAGGCAGAATTATTTAAGCCCTTCTACAACTGACCAAACCCTTTACAAACTTGCCAAACAGGCAAAGCCAATTCACGGATTGACACAAATTCACCTCCCCACTGAGGCCATGAATCACCACATATATAAAACTAAAGAGACACACTGATACGACCGCGGATAAACACATTCCTCACATTTTTTTTTCCAGTTGGAAATTGACCCACGTTTGGTTTGAATTAAAGATTCATCACACTGAAACAAATAACTAAATGGAAAGATATGAGTCCCTTTGAAGAGCGTGCAAATCAAATTTGGGTGATAATTAGCAGCAGACAATTGAAACCTACTGTTTATTTGCACAAAACCTGATGTTACTGAAACGCGGCTTGAATTCAGGCGCACTGAGAACCGAGTGACTGAGTTTTCAGGAATTAATTTAACAGTTTAATATCTGAGGTAGAAACAACCAAGCTTTTAACAAAATGAGACAGATGTACATGTGCTCAGACCCTTCATTCCAGCTACCGTCCCCTACTGTACAGTTAACTGCGCTTTCAAGACTTTATATGCCGTAATTTTTTTGTCCCAGAATACTTCTCTCTTGGGAAAGTGACGCATAGGGATGCCATAATTGGAAAGGAGAATAAGCTGCTCATGGTCGAGTTATAATGAAGTATTACCTCCTGTAACGTCTGCCCAACTTAGTCCCTGTTTGTTTAACTTAGTTTGCCAGGGAGCATAAATACATGTGTCATCAGCTGCATGTTTGGCAAACCGAGCAGTTTTTTCTCGAGATGCGTTTGGCCTCCGCATAAGAGGAAGCACAAAGTGAAGATGAGAAAAATGGCTCTCCAGCACAGAGCAGGCTAGAGTAGCAACTCCCATAAGATATATTTGGCCAGAGAATTGAAGTGAAATTTTGGTGTATTTTTCACTTCATCACATGTTTTATAGATTATTTTTTTTCAGCCAGCCTGAGCTACCAGCAAATAAAAGAAGGCCTGATAAAGATTTTAAAAAGATTGGAAATGATAGCATCTTTGTGATGAAGGGAACTAGCAATCAGGATAATGAATTACACAAGAAAAAAATTGCTGTTGCAAGCTTTAAGAAACAGACCTTCCTGTATCAGGAGACTGGCCGCAGTTTCAGCTACTGAAGCCATCATTCCAACAGAAGGAGACAGCTTTCATTTCACGCTCGCTTTTATTTGCTGGCGTTCTGAACTATGCCAGTAAAATTTGATTCCTATAGCTTGTTATTGCCTCATTTTTATATCAATCGTCCATGACGACAGGGATGGAGGGAGCCCTGGGCATGGATCAGCAAGGAGCCATCCCCCGTCGAGGAGAGAGAGGACCAGACCAACAGGCTGGTCCTCACTCCAGTCCCAGCCGGTAGGCAAATCGTCAGAGCTTTCTCTGCAGCTCCCCATCAGTTTATTGCTCTGAACCTGCTGTTGCTGGACAATTTCAGGCAGTCCCTCCCTTTCTCACCCAGACAGAATGCAGAGTAACGCTTTATGGCAACTGCTGTCCCACCTTACTAAATGTGACCTACCTCCCACGCAGGTATTGCCCAACTTGAGTCCTGTATCTATAATAAAATAGCAAAGCAAATATATTCTTTCAAGTCTCTGGAGGTAAGTTTTACCTCTTCTGGGACAGATAACTCAAATAATTTAGCACAGCTCCGGAGATCAGGTTTCTCTGGCCAAGGTTATGTTCTTCAGGATAAACGCATTTTTCTTCAAGTAGTTTGGAGGGTGTTCCCATATATTTACCCCTCCACCCAGAGAAAGCACATTACTATTAAATTTCCACATTACTGATGCACACTGATTTCTGTTAAAGCTAAGATCCTATTAATAACAACTACAGTCACCTCAATTTTAAGCCTCTAGAGAGGAATTGGGGCTTGGTTATCTGACTGATTTACCACACTAACAGACTGCCACTAATGACCCAAGTCTTCAGTAACAAAATACATTCGTTTAGCTGTTACAGAAGCTAGCAAAGCTTGACTCCTGTAAACCTCTTTCAGTAAAGTTTGTGTTAACATTATTTAGTTTGTCACAAGCTAATATATGTAAAGGAACAGAGACCAAACCTCACCTGAAGTACAGACCACATATCCAAGCTGTTAGAAATTTCAAACTCCTGGCTATGAGCTAGATGAGTTACTATCATACGAATATCAATCAGAAGCAAGAAGAAATTATGGTCCTAACTGGCGAAGCTATGCTAGAAGAAGCCATCATGTATTCTGGCAAAAAAAAATGTTGTTGTTTATTTCTTTTAAGGAACTGGCACAAATAATACCAGTAAAGGTATACCAACCATCTGCCCTTGCCCCCAGAAAATAAAAGCTTTGGGACATTGTAGAAATGCCCTTTGTACATTTAAGAACAGGTTCAAGGACATTTTCCCTGATGGCAACACCATTTATCAAGTCTGCACCTTCCTGACCTCCCACTTCTTTCTAACCTCACACCGCAGCTCACAGATGCTTCGTTTATGGCAACATGATGCTTGTGGGAACACAGAAACAGGCAGCTCACAGAAGATGTCTGGGCTAAAGGGAAGCGAAACAACCTTGTACAATCACTTATCAAGGATGAAATGGTTCCTCAAGACCCCTTTCCAGCCTTCTTTCCAAGCAATTTACTATTTCAGTCTTCAGTTCTACTCCTGTGTTCGCTTATTGTAAATCACCTCAGCAACATCATTCCAATGGCTTTTTATCTTGATACAACCGAGTTAGCCCTGTGCAACTCAGAAACAACCTTAGCACAACTGCAAATACACTTTAATGCCTTGAAAAATAACTCACGTGATCTGCCATAAGATGACCACCTAAAACAAATGCAGTGTTGTGTCGTGCATACACAAGTATTGACAAAGATCTTTTTTCCAACAGAAATTAACTGAATTTTAAAACTAAGCAATATTTTCTACTTCGGGCTGATCTGTTTCATTACATGGAAAAATAAAAATCAATCAGATAATAGCGTTTAAGACAAGGAAAGGAAAGGAAATTGCAAATTACATGGGTTTTGGTTTTTAGGAGCTGCAAAGACTGACTCTGAGATACACACGCTTGGGGCTAATTGTGCAAGGTTAAGTCCTTCCAAATCCCACCACAGTCAACAGAAAACCTGAAATGCCGTTCTAAAAATCAGAGCCCTTAGCAGAAACCTAATACAAGTTACAATATTTTAATTACAGACACTAGCTGGTTTTTTTTCCTACTTGTATTTTATCCATAAAAGAACACTGATTTTATAGTGAAATTGACCTCTAGGAGTGAATACACCGCAGCACGCTGAACCTCAGGGAACCAGGTTTATCTGCCAGCCTGGCCACTAGCTGGCTGTATGACCACAGGACAGGCGTTGCACAGCTGTGGGACTAAGCTCCTCCGATGGAAGAGCAGACGTGATCACCCTGGCACCCTTCACGAAGCCCCTGAAGACCTCCTGATGAATCACAGTATTGAAATTCCCGTTGATCGTTTTTAAAAGGAGCGAATCAGCAAGAAACCTTAAGAGCCTGCTCTCGCAGCCTCCCTGTGTGCAGTCCGACAGGCAGCACGGGGAGAGGAGGGGAGAAGCAGCCCTGCACAGCTGGCACAGCTGCACAGCCGCCCCACAGCCCCTTCCCCACGCCGGAGCCCGCTCCCCGGCATATGCCAAAGCATAAGCTGCTTCCTCCACCTCGTGGAGAATCATGAAAGTGATGTGCAAGCCAGAGTCACCAAGAATTGATAAAACACAGAAATTTTAAATCCAGAGAAATACCCCTTCCCCAGCCCAGAAAGCTCCAGAATTTTTGGAAACAGTTTCCTGTTCACATGTTCAACCTTAAGTGAGTAAAAACACTGTTTTTGTTTTATTAGTATAGACCATCATTAAATTTACATGAGATTCAGAGAAGCAACTTTAGAGACCGCGGCTGAGAGGCGGTCAGATCTTAAACTACCTTGAAAGTTGTGACTCTTGCAAATCATTTTCTCACTAAAAAGTGCAGCCTCCTCAATCAGGGTGGGGTTTTCATCTCACTGTGCTGTAGGTTTCAAAACCTTGTACCACTAAATTCCACTGCTGTTATGCAAGGCAGTAATTACTATTCTGTTAGTATTCTGGAACAGAATTCTATATTCTTAATAGAAGTTTTTTGACCTCACCTGATGCTTATATTTATTTCGTTAGCTGTCCTGTTCTCCTGTATGACAAGTTTACATGGAGGTAGCCAGTTCACCTTCTCTGAATCAGCCACTATTTTGTCGGGTTCCCTTTTACTTGATTTCTAACATTTTTTAACTTCCTGTCTCTCAACTCCCTCTCTTTTTGTCATAGTTTTTTGGGGGGCATAACAGAAATTAGCACTTTATTAAAATTAATTTTAATAGAATTACAGAATTACCAGCTTTTCCTGGCTTATTCCTGCTTCCATTGCCTCAAGATTTTGTTTGCTCTTTGACTACTCACTTATCTCAAACAGATATTTTCATTAAAGTGTCCATATTGACACCCACCCCAACACAAAGTACGGTACCACACAGCTGAACTAACCAAATGTATTAAATGGGTGTTAATTGCATAACAAGCAGCAGTGAAATTAGGTTTTAGAATCAACACTCCATTAAAACAGCTGGGAGAAATTCACACTTTGCAGTGCCACTGTGTCTGTCTGCTTACACAATCTATACACATTATTTCTTTCTGAAAAGTAGAATGAAATTCTCTGCATTTTGCAGAAAAAAAAATGGGTCTGCAGAGCAAATTTTAGCAAATTTAGCACCCAAACAACTAGGGCAGGCTCCACCACCACCACGGAACTGGCACCACACGCCCCTGCTTCATGAGGACCCTGACCCTGGAAGGTCTATACATTCCTCACAGGCACAAGAGAAAACAGGAGTGTGCTGCCTGTAATACAATTCTTTGCAAGAATCTGTACCAAAACTACATGGAACTGTAAATAGCTGTTACCAATTAGCAGGGTCGGCTAACGACTTCAATACCACCTTTATAGGCAGCAGTTCGCTGATCGGATTTACCCTTTTCCCTGCTGTGGCTGTTAAGTGCCTAGCCAGCTGGATGGCAGATTGCTCTTTGGCTGGATCCATTACAACACAAAGGCACTAAATAAATAATAAATTTCTATCACAAAGACTGATTTCAAGGTGCAGAAAAAGCATCAGAGGCTCAAATGTCTGAACAAGGACCTTCTAAGTTTGCCATCTGTGCTCAGAGAGCAGTTGCCAGCGCCGCTTTCACCATGAGCTGAAGGAAGAGATCAAGACTGTTCTCAAGGGGGAAGCTGGCAGCTACTGCAGTAGCAGATGACAGACTAGGGAACTGACAGAGGCTGCGGATGAGGATGGACATTGAATACTTTTAATGGTGAAGACAGGCAAGGCCTGTTAAAATGAAGAGCATTCACTCCACCCAGCGAACACTTTATGACTGCCTGGAGTTAGGAGCTATAGCATACAGCAGACTCCCCAACTGAAGATCAGTAGCTGTGGCATCTGGGAAATACTCAAGAGCCAGCTCTGCTGAAGATGACACCTACTTTACTGCCAGTTGCTATTTTGGCTTCACGAAGACTGGTACTGGCAGTATCCAGGGATCTGGGAGATCCGTGCTCTCTTCCCAGTGCACTCAACAGAAAAGGAAGTGTGACTCTTGGAATCGATGCTAAGCATTTTGCTAGGGGACAGACTCCTACCTACGAAATGGAGATGCTGTTCAGATGGAGCTTCAGCCTCATTAGGCTTGGTGTAACTTTTACATAGCAAACAGACAAGCCTTTAGATAGACCTGACTACACTACAAGGTACCTGGAGCATGTTCAGAGTAGGGCAACGAAGCTGGTGAGGGGTCTGGAGCACAAACCTTATGAGGAGTGGCTGAGGGAGCTGGGGTTGTTTGGTCTGGAGAAAAAGAGGCTGAGTGGAGACCTTATCACTTTCTACAAGTACCTGAAAGAAGGTTGTAGCAAGGTGGGGGTCAGTCTCTTCTCCCAAGTAACAGGCGATAGGACAAGAGGAAATAGCCTCAAGTTGTGCCAGGGGAGGTTTAGACTGGGTATTGGGAAAAAATTTTACACTGAAAGAGTTACTAAGCATTGGAACAGGCTGCCCAGGGAAGTGGTTGAGGCACCATCCCTGGAGGTATTTAAAAGATGGGTAGACACAGTGCTTAGAGATATAGTTTAGTGCTGGTTTTTGTCAGAGTTAGGTTGATGGTTGGACTAGATGATCTGAAAGGTCCCTTCCAACCTAGGCAATTCTATGATTCTACCTGTGCTGTCCTGCACACCGGTACAGCCATCCTTGGAAGAAGAGCAGGCAGTCATGTAATTAAAAGGCCGCCTGACCGCCAAGGATAACTGCAGGTCCAAAAGGTCAGAATGTGGCGAGTGTGTTTAAGCATGTGAATGCACTGTATGACACAGGCACAGGGCACTGCTAACGTGTTCACAACACTTCATCTAACATGTTCACAACACTTAAATAAAAATTAAAAACATGCTCCTTATGCAGGATAAATAGTCATACAGGCAGCTGTAATTCTGTTTGGTTTTTTTTTTCCTAAAATACCTTTGACTGGTAACAATCTTTTAACATGTTTCTAACAAGATATTCTCTTTCTAAGTTATAAACAACTGAAAGCAATGCATTTTTCAATACACCCATCACCTGCGTGGCCCCAAAAAGTTCAATTCAAAACCACAGTCAATGAAACAAAGTTACATTTAGTACTGCACACTTAAAAATCCATTCTTCACAATTTTTACTGAATGTTATTGGCACAGAATGGTTGAGGCTGGAAGGGACCACTGGAGGTCATCTTGTCCGACGCCCCTACAAGGGTTGGCTAGAGCTAGCTGCCCAGGACAACGTCCAGATGACACAGCACTGCAGGATTTCTAAGGTACTGCTTGACTTCTACTTAAGTCTACCACTGCATCAGAAGTTTCTTAAATTGCCTGATTTTCTCATTATAGGCCTGTATTTTGTAGTTGATGCTTTTGGTGGAGGAAAGGCATGCAACCATTATTTCAATGCCCTCAGAGATTTTAGGCTGCATCGCTACGGAGAGAGGAACAAATACCCTGCCTATAAAGATTAAGAAGAAAATTAGTAGAGTAGGAAAAAAAACGTGCACACAAAGGACCAACTCACCTGATGTTGCATAAGGGAAAATACTATCTGGCAAAAAATGCACTCAGAATGAGACATTGCTATATCTGTAGAACTTTAAAACTTCCCCTCATTACTCAAAGCCCACCAGAGCCATTCCATTAGGCAGAATTATTTAAGCCCTTCTACAACTGACCAAACCCTTTACAAACTTGCCAAACAGGCAAAGCCAATTCACGGATTGACACAAATTCCCCTCCCCACTGAGGCCATGAATCACCACATATATAAAACTAAAGAGACACACTGATATGACCGCGGATAAACACATTCCTCACATTTTTTTTTCCAGTCGGAAATTGACCCACGTTTCGTTTGAATTAAAGATTCATCACACTGAAACAAATAACTAAATGGAAAGATATGAGTCCCTTTGAAGAGCATGCAAATCAAATTTGGGTGATAATTAGCAGCAGACAATTGAAACCTACTGTTTATTTGCACAGAACCTGATGTTATTTAACTACCTCTGGAATGGACACACACACACACACACACACAGAGCGCTGAGTATTCTGCTTTCCACCCTCTCTTTCATTTTTTTAAACTTTTTACGGAAGACTAAGTCAACTCATCAATACCAAAGCTCCTGCTGCCTTGTTAAGTAAAGGAGGGGAAGCAAGAACCAAGCAAAAATCCTCATTTTTTTGGCTGTTCTAAAAAACAACACACCTTTAACAATTTATGTCTGCTGCTTCTCCTCTACCTCTCCGTACACCCAACAAAACCAGATTTCAAGTCAAATGTTGCCTTAATAGGCAAGAGTAACACATCCAATTCTCATAAATTGAATACTAATTACTGCAGGTATCATAAGGTTGTATACATTTTCACTAAAATCTCAAAATTTACTCTTTTCTATCAATGGGGAAAATTAAACCTCAGAAAAAAACTGCTCAGGAGCAAATAGATTCTACACCTTCCCAACCTCTTGGTAAGGTATATGTTGCCAATGATGCTCATTCAGAATCATGAAAACACTTCCCCAATTCCACAATATTTTGCAGTTTTACTGATAATTTTTACTGATGTTCTTGCCCAATTTAAAACCAGACCTTGCCTATTAGCTATGTTATTTCACAAGCAGCTTTCAAACTGTGTGTTGGGCCCATCCTTACAACAGTAAGACATACAAATCTGTATCCAAGTAGAATATTCACTATGTTGTTAAATTAATTCTTCACCCAGTTATCACCCAGGTATTTTCAGAGGTGCAAGGTGAAAATAAAGACCGTATGTTTAATATTTTTTTTAAAATGTTAATTATGTGATCCAATACAGAAACGGATACAATCCCACACAACTTCCTGTGTGTACAATACATCCTGTGTTTTTAAAATCAGGTTTAGACATTCAAATCCCTAAGGTCCCCACAAAATCCATCCCACACACCCCCCTACCTACCTTCCTGCTCATCTCTTCCAAACCCTGGAGCCTTGTCTCCTTCAGCTTCATCTGAATTTCCTTCTCTGTACACAAAGGTTTCCAAGTCCCTGTTCCTAAGCACTTGGTATCCAACCCTTCACAGGCACAGCAGATTGGTCTGTTACTGGCCTCTGTTAACAGGAGCCTTCCAAATCCCCTAGTCCCTGATTAATTTTACCTTGAAAGCAAGGTGAAATTGAATTGTTCAACCCAAGTATTACTAACCACATGCATTTTTATTCTGTTTGCAATTTATTAGCCTCAAGTACACCTACCAATATCAGGCTGTGAAATGAACTACAGCAGGTTTCCAACAGCCTCACTCTCTGCTGATGCTCACTTAAAGGATATGCACCACACACACATCAACCACAGCACGGCTAAAAAAAAAAGAGCCTAAAACATCTATTAGGTAATTGAAATATAGTTTTAGTGTGTTATCGCATTTTGGAATGAGACTTTGGAAGGAATTCTGAGATTAAATTAGCTTCAAACTGAATTTTAAAAGTTACTCAAATTCAATAGTAGTGCAGAAAAACTTTTGTTTACATCACTTAAAGTACTCTAGAGAGGACAAAATGGACATTTATATATATATTTTGTCAGTGCTGGCCCAGTGGCTGAACCCTGCAGTGTAAGAAAAGCATCTAAATACCCATATTTATAATACTAGCCCCTTGATTCCAACAATAATCACTCAAGCCAAATTTTCTTTAACGGAGGTTTTTCTGTATGCAAATAAGCTCTCTCGAAGCCTATTAGCTGCCTGACTTGTCACCAAATGGAATTCACCCATAAAAATAATAGTATAATTTGTGATTACAGCTTTAGAAGTTATATGAAAAGTTTAAAAAACAAGTACCTTTTTCCAGTGTCTTTTAGGTGCCATCTGAAAATTTCAAAAAGGTGTCAGTTTTGAGTATCTCTGAAGTAATTCCCAGAGCTTGAGATCCATGAGAATCCAATTGCTGAGACACAGCTCAGGAATGACATGCATTTTTTCAATAATTTCAGTCTTGTACTTCTCCAATTAAAATTCACAATTTGTAATTTCTGAATGTAATTTCAGCTGCTGAACTTTAGTTTTGATCACAATAATCCAGACAGGATTTTAGCCTCATATAAATGTAAACTATTTTAGCTCACTTTTGTAATTCCAGCCACTGTAGCCCTTACCTGAAATTAACTACTTGCAGTGATTTCTCACCATGACTTGCACATGGTTTCACATCTCAGCATGAACACTTGGAGTCAAAGTTCACAGGAAAGAGTAAAGCTTTCTATTTTCAGAACTTTGCAGCGATTATTAAAAGTATAAAATTATTAGAGGAAAAAATCAGCAGCCTACTTACATGAAAAGATTTTATTCAATCACCATCCCAAATAACACCATTAGTTATATAATGGTACCTACCTAAGTGCCGAGATGCTCATCATTGTAGAATCTGAGAGTCCTTGCATCACCTTCCACCCAAGGATGTTACATCAATTAAATTTCATGCTTTTTTATTTTTTTAAAGAGAAATATTACCACCATAATCCTGAACTCAAAATCACCTTTCCACTAATTCAAAAGACTGTGGATCAGGCCCTACGTGCCAGGTGTCTAGAAAGGAATGTCACAGTTAGGTCTACGTTACTTCCACCTCAGTTGTGTGCAGAGATAGTGGAGCTCTATCAGTACAAGCCTGTTCTGGTAAACTAATTAGAATGAAACATCACTATCTTCACAAGCTGTAATAAACATGTTACAGTAAGGAGCTTGTATAGCCAAGAGTGCAGGATAATTCTGAAAATTTGGCCTCTGGTGCGACTATGTAATGTAAAGCTGTGTAGACACAAAAGCTAACTGAAACATAAAAAGCTGTCCAGATGTGTAAGCATGGACTAACTAAGCCTACTTCCCCTTCAAAGCACTGAATTCTAAAATTGCTGTCGTTTCATTAATATAGTTGCAACAATTTACATCAAATACGAAGACCTCATTTGACTTGGTTGTATTAGGTTAACGGTTGGACTCGACGATCTTAAGGGTCTTTTCCAACTAAACGATTCTACGATTTGCCCCTCAAGAAAAAAAAATAAAAATCAAAACATTGGAAGAAATCCTCCAAAAAATCCTGCAGTGCAAAAGCAGCAAAGACAACTGAGCACTACATTCCTGAAGGCTAACAACCTGCAGAAACCATGGCACCAACCTATACAAAAGCTCGTGTACAAGGCCAAGTGAAGAGTATACTACAGAAGAGCCTTAAATTCTGATTTAGCTTCTTCCTCCATTTGTGAAACATTTTTCCCCACAAAACTGTACGATAACAAATCTAGAAAAAAATAAAGCAGGGTTTTATGCTCAGCACACAACAGGGCAACTTCAGAGGTTTTTGCTTTTACACCAAAAATACTGGTTCAGCTGGACGCTTTACATCCTTTTATGTTTCTCTTCCCTAACACAGCAAGCTTGTTCAAGTTTGCTTGCTATTGCAACTAGTTATTACAGATACATTTTTTTCAATTTCCAGTACAATGACTAGTTACAAGACTAGTAGCACAGAAAGACAAATGCCAATCTGTAAATTATAAAGAAATAATTCAGTATACCCACCACTACTGCAATCTGAAATCTGTGTACAGTGTATTGTATCAGTGCACCAGAGCTGCTGCTGTTCAGATCTTCACTGGAACTTATTTTCTGCAATGACTTTCTTTAGCAAAAGTGACAGGTGACCCCAAGTCATGAAGTCAGTTCCTTGCATTTCTTGAAGCTGTCTGACAAACACATCATTGTGAAAACTCCAAGAAAAAGCGAGTACAATTCTAAAGGAAAAATTCAAAGGCTTGTAAAGAAAACACTTCCTGAAGAAAAGAGGGATTTCTGTAAGGCTGAAAATTACTTACATACCTTTCATTGTACCAAGCTCATTCTGGCAATTATTTTTTTTCTTTGTACGGATCCTCAAAATGAACGGTGTCCTGACTTTCCTAAATAAATGCATTACCGCACATGCCCAATCCTCAGAAATTCTGAATGTTGGAATAAACATTACAAACCCCACCATAAAAATGCTACTGAGAGGCAATTAGAAAAAATACACCGTGTTCTTGTAACAAAAAGATATTCTGAAGTGAAGACAGCTGCACGACAAACTGTACATCAATGTTTCCCAACCCAGAAAGTTTGCCTGGTAATTCTACAGGGATATGATAAAGAGGAAAAAAAAAATCCAAGATGCTTAGCCATCCTAACTGAAATGGAGATTAAAATAATATATAACTGGTTTTATTCATGTTTTTACTGTCTGAATCCACGTAAGAAGCATTCAAAATGCATGTTTATTTTGTCTCACTGACAAAATAATGAATACTAACCATAAAGATTTCTACCTTTCAACACTGCAGGCCCTACTCCAAGTTGAGAGGCAGTGCACTTCACCAATCCTTCATTTTCATAGCCTCCAAAAATAAAGCGTTGAAGTTCCAAGCACAACAGCTTTACTACATCAGAATCTCAGCGTACTTTCTGAAAAATTCAATCACAGTTGGAAAAGGTTGATCACCCCTCTAAAAGTAGGAAGAAGCATTACATCACCAACAATTGCACTACCTTCTCACAGCCAAAAGGAAGGAATGGGAAATACTGCAGACACAGGTATCTATAACCAAATACAACTGGCACAACTCAGAAACCTGCAGGATGGATGAGGTGGCCAGCTGAATAACCAAATCCATCTCTTTTCTTCTATCTCCCTGACATATCAGGAAGATGCTGCCTCTATCTTGAGAAAACACGCTGGTGACGGAGAGCACGTCTCAGCAACCTCACCATGGCAAGATTTCTAATGACAACAGAGCAGGACCACTGGCAATCTTGGTATTTGGAAATCGACTACTATATGTAGTTGTCATGCCACATGAACCAAGTCCTAATAGCGTATGTTCAGAAAAATTCACGAAGAGTATGGAATACTCTTTTTATAACAGGTCTGCATTATAAAAAGCACAGGAGTAAGAATATTTTGCAACCATATTACTTATAACTAAGAACAATCCTCTTTTGGAAATGCAAAATACTCAACTTGGTTAAATCAAGACAATCACAGATAGACATTTTTTCCCAAATCTTTGGCTGTATTGCAATGGTTGTTTCAATTTGTAATATCTCCAACTAAACATTTCCTATCCATGGATTAACAATATATTTACTGACTTGTGTCTTTTAACAGTATTTATCCAACATAACAAAATAAACTGCAATTTGTTATACTTTTTTTTTACAAAACATTTTATAAATATTTTTACAAAATGTATACAAAGCAATTTCAAGTGAGACATACTTTACAAATGAAGGTATTTAAGCAAATAAAGTCCATACCACACTGACAATAAGTGACACATCCTCTTTAAGTGAAGTCAGTCTGTAAGGCCTCCCTAATCTAACAGATAAATTATACTAAAATCTTCAAAACAAACAGTTTTCTTAATTGCCAGTTTAAAATTTGTTTTAATATTAGGCAGTATTAAATAACATTGAAATCACAATGCTGATCCAGCAAAATAATGAAAACATGTTTAGAGTCATGCACATTCACAATACTTTGCTGGACTTGAGCCCATATGATTAATAAATTCATACTTTTTTTTAAGCACAACAAAAATACAATTTTTTCATTTACTGCTTCACCACGTACCAGAATTCCTTTAGAACTGAATTCAAAGGAGTGAACAACAGAACATTAACAATCTAAGATTAATCTTGCTAGGACTGAAGGGTTCCTCTCGTAAGTAGTTCAGAGAAATGTGTCTGACCAAATCAGCCATGATTACTTTTTGTAATTTGTCATTTTTTATATGCCATTGTCCCCCATCCCCAAATGAGATCCAATAGAAGACACACAGCCTGATACTTCAATTATGTATTTGCTGTAGAGAGGCTGGAAACCCCATAGGCTTTTTGAGGTGGTACAAAAAGCAAGTGGATCAATGAATGTGCAACTTTACTTTTTTTTCCCCCTATAAAAGAAAAACTTAACTAGTTAACATACAGCTGTGTAACTTACTGTTTTCCTTCCTAGATAGTTTAGAATGGTTAAATTTCCAAAATTATAAAATAAAGTACGCATCAGAATACACAGCCGTGAGCATACTACTAAATCTAAAAAGGCAATAGGTGAAGACCACATTGTCAGTTTTGCCAATAAGAAAACAACTAACCGCCTGAGAGTCTATGCTATGGACACCTAACTAGAAATTTAAAACTGGCAATACTTATTATTACTTTGAATATTTTATACAACACTTGGGAATGATGGGTTTTTACAAACATGTACTTTAAAATTGGCACATTTTTTTTTAAATGGCAATTAGTAACATACAAAACCAGTATTTCCACTAACGTTGAAGGGGAAATGAATTTTAAGGAAGTTCATCTTTCTCACATTGCTTTCTAGATTTGGTTTCCTTTAGTGGTCAGACAGTGGACTGTAGCTCAACACTGAGTTGCACTGTAATCTTCTACTGTCACAAGGATCTAATTCTGCCTTCTTTTGCACTATTCAGATGGACTGAATTACATGACAGCAAAACCTTCTGTTTTCTTTCCTGGCAATCTGACAGACAACCACAGCCTGTCACAATGAGCCTCTCTATCATGAAAATTGTAATCAGCAAGTCTGGAAAATGGCTGGTAATTTTTCTAAGAACTGTGGAGAAGGTCTGGGGGAGAACAAGAGCATACCTTAGAAATCACCAAAACTATATCCTCCTGAGCAGACATATGTACTACACACACGTGACGAATGTCAGCGTACTTATGTGCACAAAAGCACTCATGACCAAAGTAAACTAAGAAAAAGCAGCATGGGNAAAAAAAAGAAGTCATAGATTAAAATAAATAAATAAAATAATAAGATTCTATCTTAACAACATGACAGCAAGCCAAATACAAACCATGCAATGGTTTCACTTGGCTCTACAATATGAATTAATAATTACACACTTTTCGATATGTTTAAACAATGGGATTGATGATTGACTTTGGTCTGTACATATCTTGATAATTATGACTGCTACGGTGGATGATTTAACATTCTCTGATAGCAAAAAGCAAAAAATCAAAAATAAACACTGGCCTTTAAATTTAATCAGAGTAAGGCTAATGTCTTCTTAAAATATAAGCTACAAATATCATAACAGTTTTCAAATAAAAGTGCTTTTGACACTTGGTCTAAAAAAAACAAACAACAAATAGAAAAAAAACATTTATACCACTTCAGAAAGACTCAAGGCTGACTACATCCAATTATAAAACGCAAAATCTTTTCCTCAAGAGTTAACATATATGTATTATATATATAAATTCATGGCTCTATCATGGCCTCATCCTGTACACTTTGCCATTTACTGGCTTCCATTCTACCTTCCTTAGTCAAGCATTTATTACTTCATATCATGCCACTGTGACTAAGATCATATAATATCATCCCACGACTAAAGTTACCCACTACGAATATATCATCAAGTACTAGTTTCTGCTCAGAAAGCAATAGAAAAGCACTTTTAAGTTTAAATCATGAAGCCTTGTAAACACACTGATGATATCCTTCCAACTTAAGAATCCTAGAACACAGATTCATTAACAAAGCAAATAATCACTTCTGAATAGAGGTACAGTGGGTTTTCCAGAAAAACTAAAGATTTCATGATTTGTGGAAGAGAAGGGTAGGGGAGAATTGTTGCTTCCATCACTTTTTAAAAACATTTTCTTAATAAATATATCCTTTCAAATGACTGTGATTGTCAGTATATTACCGTATTACATAGGGCCTAACGACCTGCAACCTTGTTATGTTGCAGCACTGCGCAATTATCAAAAGCACTATCATAGTAATACTTGAAATAGTAAGGCCCTAACAGACTGCATTCTAACAAGGATTAACTTTACTTGGGTATCTCACTGTAACCACAATGAGTATTGCTCTCAAACACAGAACAGAATCTAGTTTAGAAAGGTTAACCTTAAATGCATGTCAGGCTGTACTTGTGGTGTCATTCACATTTGCTTCTGCTAAGAGAAACATAACTTGTCCATGGTACTGTAACTATTAACACTCTAAGATACTATTTACAGCTGCTTCTAAAATAGAGTCAGTTTCTACAACACCTTCACTGTGGTCTGGAATAAATTTTTCCAGGCAGTTTTCCTGTGAAGCAATAGGTGAAAAATTAGGAAACTCTAACTCAACCGAGCCACTACTTGTCGCCTCGTTTTGTGGCTGTCTCCCAGCTTTTTTGAGTTCCAAGATGTTTTTAAACGTAGTTTCTAAACTCTTACTGAGCAGTAAGTCTTGCTGGGGTTCACCAGAGCCTTTCCTGTTATCAGGATGTAAAACCTCATTCTTTGGAGAGCTCCTCAGAGTTTTGTCTTGGAGGGAATTATTACACGTTACCTTTGAGAAAGACTGAACTGTGTTCCTTGGTATTTTATTGTGTGTTCCATGACTGCCTCTTGACAAAGTTTTTGACAAGTCTTCAGAACTCAAAGAATTCTCTGTGGACTTGGCAAGATCTTTCCCAGCCTTCTTTTCTTCAGAAAGGGACACGTATTGGCTCTCAGAAGAACAATTAGCTTTTTCAAACTTTAAAGCTTTAGTGAGGCTCTCCGATTTTTTAGAAGAAGCTATTCCTTCTTGTGATGTCAGAACATTGTTAGGCACTAGAGGAGGTTTACTGTGATTTGTGGACTCTGCTGAGCTGGATTTTGGTCGGTCTCTGGCTTGGGTTTTGGTAGTCTGACTTCGAGAGGGTAATGTTTTGCTAGACTGATGGTCAGTTTTGCTGGACTGTGCTTCTTCAGCTGTTTTATCAAATTGTTTGGCAGAACAACAAAAATCAGCCTGATAACCATCTGAAAAATAAGTAACAACATTTTACTTAAGTCACCTATACACCAAAATATCAGACACTCCATCATAGTTTCTGAGTATTAAAATTCAAATAACATCCACAGCTTACAGACTGGTGTCTAAGAGAGACATACACATGCTTAAGTGTAGTGTCACCAAAATAATCAGCATACTGTGCATGCATGTGCACTGTAAAACCAGACTAAAGCACTTCCTAGCATTCTAAATACGCAAATACGGTATCTGGAAGACAAATACCTTCTTAATACATCCTCTGAATATCTTAAAATATGCAGAATATGCAAAACAATTAATCAAATAGTAACTGTTACCTTACACAAGTAATGTCTTTCTGGTTTCTACGTTCAACAACACTCTGGTTAAAAATGCTGCCATTTAAGTGGTCATGACATTCCAAAGGCAATATTTCATCAAGATGAACAAGAATATTCATGCTTCATACAACGGTGTTCTTTCTGACTGCCAGCAAACTCAGATTCTTCCCTACTAGAATTCAGACCATGCAGGACTCATGCCTATTGTCAAAGGAAACTCAGAAAAATTTCTCAGGTGAAATATGCTTTTTCCCCAAATAACTGCCTTCAACCTTACAGTGTTCCTAGATTGTTGAATTTCCAAGTTATTAAAATTGAACTTGCAACTGCTTATTCAGTATTTCCATTACTGGAATCTCTAGTAATCAGTGCTTCATTGTGGCCACAACTATTTTTAAACACTCCATACTTACGTTGCTTTTGTGAGATTCAGAATTTAACCATTACTTACCAGGATCCACTAGTGCAAGACGCTTATCCCGGGTCAGAGATGCCCTTTCTTCCTGGTTAAACATCCTATCAATCATAACCATTTCTGCAGAGGGATTTATCCGCTGCAGGAAAAGGAACAAAAACAACCATCTCTGTAGTCGCTCATATGTTGGTACCAAATTAAGACATTTATAGCTTACTCACGCTTCAGAGAAAAAGAATGTCATTCACTAGGGAGTGGCAGAGAACGTTCACAATTCCACAGAACCTTCAACGACCCCAACCATTACTGAAACTCTACCATAAAATATTATTCACATTTTATGGTACATTTTATTTGTTAAAAGACTTTTAAACAAGGAATTACTATTCCAATTTTAAGAACTGAAGATTGAGTATGCTTAACACTGTACACTGCAATTTTTTACATCACACAGTATCTTTTGGAGAGAAAAGCACCACCCTAACATCACGTTTCCTCCCTGCACTTCTCTCCCATCCTTCTGACTAATTGGTGCTGAGCTGCATTTTGCTGATGATGCCTTCAAGCCAGGTGGATCCAGCCATCACAGAACAAAGTTCACTGGCTACTAAGTCACAACACAGACAACTAGTTCCAAACCTGAAGAGTGAAATAATGTCTTCAAAATGTCCGTATGGGATTTACCATACAACATACAAAATGCTGAAAGAACAGATTTTAATCTCCATCCTCCCTTTGCACCTGCAATTACTTGCAAATATTTGATGGTTAATACCTTTTTTAAGATACATTCCAAAACCTTATTAATTCTAACATTTGTATTACGTATTCCTGTCTCTAAAGCAGAGTGATTTAAATGTCTACTATTCTCAAATTCAGAACTTTTCCAGGCTTGAAAACTCTCACATCTGAAGCCACAATGACATTTCCTGATCCTTGTAAAATACACTCTTAAAGTAATTTTGTCAGTTTTCTTTTTACGTCACACCTGGGATTGTGAAAACACTTAAATCAGAAGCATTTCTGACAAAAATGTGAGGCTCCACCTAGCTTCTAAGTAGTAATGATTCCCTTAGTTGTAATACAACTTAGTTCCAATTATAATATGGCTGGAGGCCTCTGAATGGAGCTTTTCAACATTTTTTCGGGCTCTATCAGCCACAGAAATATACAGAAATCACCTGCCTGACTACCACATTCTGTTCAGAGTAAGAGCAAAATATAAGCAGAACACAAAAGTTCATGGGTCTTAAATGTCTATGAACTTCTATATATAACGGCAGTACGTAGGCAGTATGTGAAATACAAATTCAATCCATTTCACTGACTTTAGGATGTGTGCATACACTTAAAAATGCAGGGTGGCCACTGAGACTGATTGTGCAATAACTGGATATATATATGTATCTTTAAAACCTTCATATATATATTTATCACCTTCATAAGGCGATAAATAGTATCAACAAAATGAACTGTAATGCTAGCTCTCACCTTCTTGTAGATGTATTTTTTTTAGCAAACTGAATCACATCCTATAAACATAAAATGTACCTGAGTTATACACCTTACCATTGCATCTTCTATAAGCAAACATCTGTATTTGTTCAGCATAGCCTGTGTCCTCTTCAGAAGCTGTGTAGCCACAGATTCAAATTCACTGTCCACTGGAAAGACAACAGTATACTTTCAAATACTGTTCTTTTACTAAACCAGAAGGTTCAGTAACTTACACAAATTTAAAAATCTTATTGCTCTAACTTACATAAAGAATTCTCTCAATATGTTGATTACAAACTTTATTGCCCATCGTTAAAAAGAAAATTACCTTTTCTTAAATCTTCCTCTGTTGGCAGCGATCCCTGGCACACATGGTATGAAAGGAGTCTCTGAACTGCATCATTTAATGATCTGAACCGACTTTTATCTGGTGTCACAGCATGCACTTGATCCTTCTGTAATTGCTGTAGAATACTACAAGAAAAATTAATGATATATAATTAACACATACTCTAACAGAAGTTTATACATTGACAAAAACTAAAAAGAAACGAAGGTTAGATGAAATATCCGCAACAAAATTACAGAAGAAAAATGACTTACAAAGCTCCTTTAGTTAACTGTTTAGCAGCAGGCCTTTTCTGTCCAACTAAATGACCATCCACCTAAATTCAGAATAAAAGACAGATTACAATATATCCCGTCCTTTGCAAAGCCTAAGTTTCAGCATTTATTTCTGCTTATTAAGTATATCACCAATACTAAGTGTAACCACCACATAAGTAAAAACATTTTCAATTATCTCCTATTTTCACAGGGCACTGTATCAATGAAATAGGGAAGTCACTTGTCTTACATAAGCCAAAGGTCTGAAATGCTGTTTGTAAGCAAACTCCACTGTAGTGCATATCTATGCTTCACTAGGAAAAAGACTGGTTATTAAATTTAGCAGGTGAAATGAAAAGGTACAACTAAAAAAACTTTTCCAAAGAAATCTGTTCTCAAGAACTGTCTCTGCATTTCTCAGCTGATGTCATCTTGCCTGCTTTGATGGATTAGAGTATCTGTCAGGAAAGCAGGCTAAGGTTGTGTACTTAAATTCTCAAAAGCCACGGTGGCTGGGTGGGGGGTGAAAGTGATTCTAGGAATTCTGTTTCAGTGTCAATGCTACAGATACACCCATCAGGCAGATCTGTATCATCTTCTCCTTTCCTTAGACATTTAGGAAGCCAAGGTTTTTCAAGGAAACACTGTCCTAAGATGTGAGGCAGTAAAGGCTCATGTTCCTACTGAATGAGAGGCATTACTGCAATCCAAGTATTCTCCCAAAGAAGCAATTCTCAATCAAACAGTCTTTGCTTAATACGAAGCTGTTGGGGTTTTTTAGTTAAGGAGCCTTTCTAATGAAATTGGCCACAGAGCAAAAGTTACTTGTGATTTTTAAAAAGATTGCATGAAAGCTCTTTTGAACTACAACATGCTTGGAAGGAAAAAAAAGCACGTGGTACAGAGCATCCTTCTTAGCAAAGTAGGAGCAGCATGAAGCAGGCACACTGTAATGGTACTTGCTGGCCAAAAAGCTTCTAACTTCAGAGCATAAAAAGCATTTACCACCACAGGAGAATGAACATCTGACCAACAACTACAAAACCAGGCTGAACTTATAGTTGACCACTACTGTGAGCTTGTTCTGCTCTACATGTAGATCAGTAAAACAGTGAAAAACATTCATGTCATACTACATGAACAAATACATTTACAGGAAGGAACAAAAATCCTGGATCAGATCCTCCCTTGTTTTCTTCCATGATTGTGTAGTTTAGTTCCACCTACAAGGAAGCCCACATTTTCAAGCCTACTTGCCCTCAGCTACTCAGTCCATGAGGCCAATAATTGTCTCCTCCCTATGGAAGTTCTTGTATTCCCTCTCCAAAAAAGTTGGTCTCCCTTCCAGCCCCAAACCCTGGACATACCATTAGATTATTGTACAGAGTTGCCATAATACAGGAGAACTTATGGTGGTTAAAAAAAGAAGAAAAAGAAAAGATACTGGGGAAAGAAGACAATGCAGTAAAGAATAAAACAGATAAAGACCAGATGGGGTCTTTCTGCTAATTCTCACAAACCAACCCCTCCCAATCAGCTAGAGAATAGCCGAGTTTGTAAGAAATAATGGTAAGAGTAGGTTTAACTTATGTCTAACTCAATGAAGAATTGCTATGTCATATGAAATTATCTTCAGGGAACAGTACAGTCAGACTCCACTTACTGAATTAAATCTCAAAACAGCTTTCAGAACATCAACTTGCAAAATACTCAATGTTTATTATGTCAAGGTAGAATCTGACAAGCTTGAGTGACTTCATATACTCTAAAAAAACCTACAAGGACTCCTACATTAGCAATACAGAGTTAAAACATCCCTAACTACTAAAATTATAAGGGAAAGAGAAACATATAAATAGAAGTATTCTTTACCTGTATACTCTGTTGAACTGATGATGATCCTATTACTTTTTCTTGTGGCTGTGCAGTTCCTAGAGACTGCTGTATGATTTTTCCTCCAGAGTCCTGTCCTATAAAAAAATACATTAAAAAGACTCTGTCATCCTAAGCAAGAACAGAGTTATTTCTTGTACCTACGCTGATCATTTTTCTTGAGTTTTTAGCTTTTAGGAGAAAGATACATGTCTCATATGATCAAAAGCATTAGTGAAAAGACCCCATGGAGAAATTGGTACTGTAGGTAAAGTCTCCCAATAATCTACTGAAAATCATACAGTACATTGTATCAAGCTTTCCAATACTAACCCTCCCTTCAAGCACACAAACCAAATTCTTCTAGAGCTCCTAAAAGTATTTAGGATGCAGGCATCGTAATTTTTTTTTGCTAGATTTTCTATATGGGCAGACTGCCTCCAGTTGCGTTGCTCAGGAATTCAAACAGCATCTTAGCAGCCGTGCTACATTACAACCAACACAAGAATTTTATTTTTTTTTCCACCCAGAAAACCCATACTGTGTTTATTGTAGAGAACTGCCTGGACAACTTGCATGTAACAGTACAGAAAGCAAAAGAAAAAAAAAGAAGGCAGATTATGGGACCTTATTCAAAAGGGTTACTTATGTACAAAGAGAACATAAAGGTTACTGCATTTTCCTGTTTTTGAATATATTGTTTTTGTTCTTTTAGTAGCATGGTGCTGCTTGAAAAGGCCAGTATTTTGCCATGAACAACGCATTAACTATTCTAACCGAAACTGACACATTCAAAAATAAATCGAGTGATGACAGCCTGCACATAACCTTGTAATCGCTATTTTTCCTTCCTCTGCATCTGAAGCAGCCACCACAACAGAGGGTCTAGAAGTTTCACAGAATTTTTAGCAGATGTCCATATTTTGAAAATTACTTATTTCTAATTTCCTAAGCTGAAAAAAAAGGCAAGAAAAATGAAAAAATGTACAATTTTGGATTAGAGAAGTAATTGCTCACTGTGGAGATTCAACTTTTCACTCTACTCACTCTACAAAATGAAGTGCCATGGATTGGAAAAATAAAAGCACATATTCAACACTGAAAAATTTAGTTTGCATTCTTCTAAAAATTAAATTCTGATAACCTTTAGAACCCTATCAGCATAAGCCGTCAATGCAAGTCTGACACATCAAAGAACCACCGATTTCTGTTGCTGGAGAAAATTAAAAAATTATTTTAAAAAGACCTTAGTTGACCTGATAGTGTGTTGCTCAGAAGACTTGTTAGCTGAGGTTGCCTCAAATTATCCTGTGTCTTCGATGCAGAAACTGGTGATGTCTGGCTCATAGCTTTTTTCTGTGCCACATACATTTAAAAAAAAAAAAAAAGTCAAATATTTACTGAAAGCTTTAACAAACAGAGGAAAAAAGCAAAAAAGGCAACTAAAATTCAGCTCTACACCTTTTTCAACCTCAAACTCCTAAGTGGTAAAATTTCACACATTCCAATTCCTCCTAAGTTCAAGAATTTTATAAAGTAAATCATAGAGGAATAGAAATTACCTAACAGTACAAATATACACCAGTTACATTCTAGAAGACCCATGATTTACCATGACAAGTGGCCCTCAGAAAGCTCAGCTTTTAAGAGTCTCACAACTGCAAGATAACTAAATAAGATGTCTCCACAACAAAAAAATACGCAGTGGAACAAACTGTCCAGTGTTTAGTGACTAAATGATACACGGTTTACAATACAGTACAATATTTAAAATGCAAGTACAAACAAAGAAGATTCTGGTAAACGGTAGAATTTGTTCTCTGTAGTTCCCACTTTCAGCTCTGAAATTTCAGCACAAAACCAAAATGATCTTTTACAGCAATAAGAAATATCATGCTTTTATAACTGCTGAAACTCACTGACCCAGCACGAAACCTACAAATAGGAACATAGAGTCACATGAACAGGAAGTCCGGCAGGCCTCAAATTACTCATCTGCAAACAAAATGTTACAACCTGTGCTAGTTGTTTTGTCAAAGACTAAGACTGTGGTTCTACAACATATTTGCCCTTACTTTCTAAATACTCATTATTTTCTAAGACACATTATTTCATTGCCCATTTTGGTCTTGAGTACAAAAATCCATTAGACCTTTGGGAGAAGAGAAAGATCTAAGATAGATAGCTGAAATGCATTCCAAGACAATTATCAGTATTTTATAATGACCAAGGAAAAAATCAAAAGCAAAAAAAGGACAGAAGTGGAATACTATATTGTTGCTAATTATCTAACAAGTCACTGAGTTAAATATTGGCAGAGTTTGGAAGTTCACTTATGAAAACAGACAAACTTGACTTGAATATATACCGCAGCTGCATCAACTGGACAACAAAAGACCAGTTTTCACCTTAAAAGTAAATTCAGAATTCTTTTTTTAATTATTACTAAGTAGACTTCTTCTTAAAGAAAGTATTTTTTAAATTTTATGCTTTTACAAACTGCTTTCAAAGGTATTTCCTTTTAAAGATTCTAAGAAACACCTCTTGCCTTGTCTTCGCTTCAAATTTGGAAACTTGTAACTGCTCTAGGCAAACAAAACTACAGTGGGAAAAATGCCAGAAAGGTTAAGGTTTAACAGATTGATTTTGTAGGGTAAATAACAAAGAGAAAACCAAGGTATCTTTTCACCTCTAATTTGAATAGGTCAAACTTTGAAAACACATGCATAGTATTTAGTGAGGTCAAAAGACCTGTAAGCGCTAAGAACGTACTCAAGCTTTTACATCTAGCTCTATGGTAAGATTTTCAGGAGAGCTTGTAGCTGTGTAATCTTACAATGTCCGTTCCTTTAAATGGGAGCAGAACTGGATCACTGCTAAGCAGGTCTGAAAATATTACTACAAATCACCAACAAAAATTTCTGAATTAATGAAAAGTGACAGACTCATTCACTCGGTGACAGACTTTAGAAAACACCAAGTGAAATGGTGTACCCAGGTTACAGTAATTTTCAGCAGTTCCACAGTATTTAGAACAATACAAATTAGTGAAATTAAAGTTCTCTGTATTAACACCGACTTCAATACTTTGTTAACCAGATTTTAGCACAGCCTAGAAGCACCTCTTTGGCTATATTCTCAAGCAACGCTCATACCTGACCAAAGGCAAACTGTTGTTGGGTTACTCCAATTGACGTGTGACTAAAGGTGCTGACAGATTTGGAAGAAGATGCTGGAAGACGATGAGATGCACTGACGGAAACTTGAGTTCTGTTCTGTGTGAGCTGATCTCCAGTGAAGTTTCCTCCAGATGCGACAGACTGAACTGATGGTCCCAAGCTAGGATGTACTGAACCAGAAGAACTTGCAACAGCAAATCGATTAGAAGCTGACATATTTGAGACTGTAGACTGCCCAGGTGACATCGTAGTAAAACTCGATCTACCTTGAGAAACATTCGCTTGACTGGGTGACAAATGCAACACCGTTGGTGACGCCTGCTGCAGTGGCACTTGTCCACCAACAATTTGTGAAGTTCCATGATTTACTATAACTTGGTTTCCAGGAGCTGTGAATGTCTGGCCAGAAACAAGCTGAACAGCTGTGTTCTGATTATTCAGCATCTGTCCTGAATACGACTGGTTGGCTCTTAGCATGTTTGTAGAGTTCCTGTTGAGCATTACGTGCTCAGCAGACACTTGGCTAGGAACCAGCTGGGAAGGCTGAGTCTGAAGAAGTTGTCCATTTATGGCCTGGACATGATGAACTGAATTAGAATTAACAGACAAACTTGTAGGTATGAGAAACTGGTTTTGAGGTGCATGAGGCTGTCCCATAGGAGAATGGATAACAATACTACCTCCAGCATTGCTAACTGTCTGAGGTGTGACTGATTTTCTTGTATTTTGTTGATTAACAATATTAACAGACATATGAGGACCAACTACTGAACTCTGAGGTGAGTTTGCAGAGGCAAACGGAATCCCTTGCTGTACGTGATGTTGCTGTATTCCCAAGTTATTCACATTGTAAGCAGTCTGCTGACCCATCTGGATAGGCTTTGGTTGGATATTAATGGGAACTTTGTTAGAGTTTGGTGCCAAACCCCTTTGAATGATGATATTATGGACAGGCAATGACGTCTGAAAATTTGTGCTGTTAAATGGAACGGTTACAGGTTGTGCTACCGGACTTGAATTTGAGTTACCAAACAGCGAGTTACCATTTGGAGTTTGTCTATGAACCAGGAGGCCACTACTCATGTTTGCAGGTGTTTGTTGTCCATTGCCTTTCAGGATAATCTGAGATCCATCAAGGTTATTAATGGTCATCATGGAAGGTTGATTACCGAATGAACCAATTAGCTGTATCTGCCCAGAACCACTAATCTGGCTGCTATTAGGCAAATGCTGGCTGGGAACACTAATTCCAACGTGTTGCATAAAGCCATGTTGCACACCGACTGTATTGCTTGCAAAAGATGCTCCAACAGGTTGCTGTACCACTTGAGTAACTCCTATAGGTTGCAACGTCTGACCTGAGTAATTAGAAACATTAGAAGCCTGAGTAAAGGATGCTGATGAAGAAGGATGAAGCTGAGCTTGTGCAAACTGTTGGCTAGAACCTACACTGGCATCCAAATATGCCTCTTCTGCCAAAGTCTGTTCAGTAATATTGGCCTCTTGCAAGGACTTCTGAAGAATATCAAAAGGCTGATCCTCAGTAAGATCAGGTAAAGGAGAAGATACAAGTTCATCTTCAAGAAACTGAAGGCTACTGGACAGCTGCAGTCCATCACTAGGCCCCTCTCCAAGCTGACCGCTTACACCTTTTACAGACGACTTAGGATCAGTGTTCTGAAATGCAAAACAAGAAATAAATCATTTTCAGAAATTCCAAGCTCTACCTTGTTTCCTCATTAAGCTTTCTTTCCATGCAAGCAAACTTCCTTTACAAAATTGTATTCTTTGCCCAGTATGCATATAAGGTGATGTTCATCCCATACAGTGGGCCAGCATAAACATGTGCGTCACTTAGATCCCACTCATGCCCTCATATCAAACTGCTGGAGAGACTACTCTCCACTCACTTCTCAAATCTCCCAATTCCACAGCACTCAGCTCTGCAGCTGCACTGTTTCAAGAGGATGTGACATGCTCTAAAAGTACCATTTTCCCTTCCTCGAGCTGAGCACTGTATGAATAAAAGGATAAACGAAAGGGGGAGTGAAAAGACCTCCACTATAACTCAATTTGGGGCAAGGTTTCAGTAGCAATAGTAGTAGCAGGGAAAAGGCAGGAGAAAGCTGCTCTTTCATTGACTTCCTCTATCAAATAAAATCCATCGCCAAAATCCTACCAATATTTCTTTAGTCACACAGTGCAAACTAGTGACCATTTCATAATGTTAAGGAATTACATTGATACTTTGCTTAAAAAAAAATTTAGAAACAAAGCAGTAAGAAAAACAATGCTAGAGACTCTCTGGTTTATGCTAGTAAAAAGATTATGGAGAACTAGAAATATTGAAACTACAGCAAATATTAAGTGGCACCTTGAATGGAAAAATCCTTTTAATCTACATCCATAAATACTGTGATAAGGAAAATCAGAACCTACTTCACTCTGGCCTACTGTCAGTAACATTTTCCTAAAACAAAACTATGTCCAGAAACTATGTAAGAATAGTATCAGGCTTCTACAGGTGGAATGACAAATTTAAACACATAATAATAACTTGCAATAGTTTTAAGTTCGACAGAGTACACCTTTCTAAATTGCAAAATCATTATCTCAACTACTCAAAGGCGACATGCAGTTTCTTTTTAGGTCAGGATGTGGGTGTGAAATGATCAGTCACCTTCAAACTCTGAGCCGTCCCTCCTTGAAGGTCAGAGACGCTCGTTTTCACCTCATATAAACAGTGTGAATATGCTGCAAGCCATAATTATCACATGCAAGAATGTTCCCACCCTAACTTCAGTTCCGCAAGTGTATTTATTCAGAATTTCAGCCCAATCTGTTTCTGAATCGGCCTGTGTAGTTTATGAAACTTCGATCACGTTTTAGAATATTACGAGGTTGTTCTTAAAAATTCAGTAAAGTATTTTCAAAATACAATTACAAAATTACAATAAAAACTTTACATTTAATGTTAACAGAAGGAATTAAACTAGCATTTAAATGTCTTGACGTCTGCACCTCATGAACACCTAAAACTACCAATCATGTTCTCAACTGTACCTAGATACCACCAGGCAGAGCAAAAAGGAGTCACTAACTAGGGTGTTACTAGGACTCATAACCGTCAGGTTCTTGTGGAGAATTCCCTTTTGCATCTGTAACTTGTGTCCAGTGACAATGACCAATCTGAAATCTTTCACGACTGTGTAATTTAGAGGGCTCCAGATAATGCTACTTCAGTTAGTACTAACAATATTACTACTAGTAATAGCAATTGTAATAATAATAAATATTACTACATGCAATCATGATTAATAGCTTGAAACTCTCCCACTGGAAAGAAGAATCCCAAGTTTCATTCCCTGTTCCCAGGACTTTTTAACATCTAAAAACAATTTTATGTGCATAAACTGGAACGAGGGACCTTCCAAGATAACATCTGAATCACTGCTGCCCAGATTCAGAACAGCCACCCAGTACACCACACTAACTTCAACAAGAAATCAGTGCCTCTGCAACTTCATGAATCTGCTTACCAGTAAAAGTCTTATTCTCGCTGGCTCCATGAATAGTCTGCTCTCATTCTACTACACTATAATAGGAAGGTGGAAGCAGTCACCAAGTACAAGCCAGGTAACAGGGCAATGGCTAAGGAACTCTCTCATGAGGGTTGTAACAGAAACTGAGGACCGTCCAAGGAAACCAACCTGGAATCAGTAGAGGTGGTATGCAATCACTCAACTTGGGGGAAAGTGGGGAAAGGGAGGGAGAGGGAAGAGTGGACACTGCCTTCTCGTCCTTCAGTCAGCAGGAATTTCATCTTGTGTTAGGTGTTGGCTGAGCACGCTCACAGCTGAGGCACTGAACCCTTGCCACTGAATTTGTTAACTCTGCCACTGAAAGGCATGAGACGGGCATCAAGACAGTCAATCCTACTTCATGGTAGCAATTCTGAATATATACAAAGACAGAACTTTCAGTGTCTGCAAAAATTTTAATAACAAAAACCTCAGAAGCTTTTAACTTTTCAGGTATCTTACATTATAAGCAGGGACTGTGAAACCATCTATTTGTATTTATATTTTAGATACCACTTGTTCCTTCACAATGCACTGTAAGAAGCTATCTTTGCAATCAAATCATGCTTCACTTAGGTCAGCACAGGGCTCTCACGCGAGGGAGGGAGGGGAAGATGGCATTGGTATTCATTATGAAGATACAAAAGGATGAGAACAGAGCACAAGAGGAACAAATCCTGGAGAATAAAAATAAGCCATCCTAAGAATACACACTAGAAATCCCTGCTCCTCTGATCACCTGCCTTCTAGATTACCTACCCTCCCCAATTTCATATACCAGAAAGCTCTTTTGGCTTTCACCAAATATTTTTGTTTCTCCCAACTGCTACTCCCTATGCAACAATCCCACCTCGCCCAGAATTTCCCAGTCCCTCTCAAAATCACTCCAAATCTCTCCTTCTGAAAATACACCAGCAATACACCCCTGACTCCTGCCCACCTACTCATGCTTATCAGAAAAATCTCTACAAAGAACAATTAGGAAGTCTACACTATGACAAATGCATGTCATATGTCACCCTTTTCCGCCCTAGAACCTCATTTTTCTCAGGATGCGTCCTCAAACCCACCTCTGCCATGCTGCATACAGGAAGCTGCTGTCCGATAACAGCTAGCCTGGTACCACTGAAACCACTGTTCCCAGTTAGCTGAAAATTGGGCACACCTTATTACTGTTGGTCCCCCCACTCCTCCACCACTAGCTCAACCAGTTTACCTGGAAAAATAACTGTCACTCAACATATTTTTCTTCTACAGTATTTGATAATGATATTGAGAGGGGAAGGGCAGGGCAAACACTTCACATCACACTACTGTAGCTACAGAAAGGTCACTAGTTCTCTACACACAGATAAAGAATTTTCAGGATTTATTTATGCTAATTATTTAAGGTCCCTACACACCTACAAGCACATCCACATACCTGTTAGGAACACAGGACAGACAGAGTCAAGACAACAATACAACAGAAAGGAATTATTAAGGAAACCCTACTCTATGTATTCAAATAACTAAATTGTAGGATGAAGAATTCAGTTGTGTTTTTTTTTTTAAAAACACACCAATGAAATCAAAGAATTGAGGATCAGAAGGGATGTCTGGAAGTCATCTAGTCCAACCTTCTACTCAAAGTAGGACTATTGCCAGCACTAGAGCAGATCAGCCTTGGCTGTATCTCCAAGGATGGGGATGCCACAACCTCATTGGGTAAAACTCGGTCCAGGGCTGCAATACACTCCTGGCGAAGAAAGAATACTGAAGACTACCTGCAACACCTAATGAATTTAAAGTGACTTCCCTAACACTGAAGTTACGGGAAGGAATGATCCACAGCTAACTGTTCAGTCGAAAGAACAAAAAAACCCAATCACTGGTTTAAAAAAATTGCTAGCTCAGAATCTACTTCGAAATAAGAAAAAAAGACTATCCTAACATACAGAGGAAATGTATGAATGACTAACTTTTAAAGTCTACATTTGAACACTGCTACATCTACAATCACTAAAATTACAAGTCCAGTTTACTGGAGAGAGTTACACCAGAGAGTATTTTCACTGCTCAGCAAGCTGTTTAACATATTTACAAAACATGGCCCAACAGTGCAGTACCTCTGGATTAATTCCCCACTGAAAACCCAATGAAACACTCGTATTAACAGCATGAGGTGGTTCTACGTTAGCATTCAGAATTTTCATATAGAAAAGGTGAAAACCCACATGTGCTTCGTTCAGTTTTATAAAAGCCAACTAAAGCCACAACAGAAGCATGCAATTCAATACAAATATAATTTATCTCCTGACCACTTACATTGGAGTTGGCGAAAATCGAATTTGAGTTGGCTACAGAATATTCTGCGTTAGTCAAGTCTTCATTGCTCTGGTAAAGGACAAAAATCACGTTTAGAAATAACACACTCAATGAAGCTTATGTATGTCTAATACACAGGAATGCTACTTACAGATTTACTACTAGGTCCATGTAGAAAATAATTCAGCGCCTGTGGGTCCCTTAAGGGTGGGGAAAAGAAAAAAGAAAAGGTTACCACTTTTAGGAAGCTCTTTCTACTAATGATGCTGATTTAACTAAGCCAGATACTGTACTCATATAAATCAGATTTATAGTAAAAAACACATTGATTTCACTGACTCCAATGCAAAGATGAAAGTTCATACCATCTGAGGATCTGTGTTCCTGTATCAGTACAGTTTTCAGATGCTGATCACATTTGCTGTCATTGTACCCATGCATTTCAAGCAATAAATTACGTTCATTACAAAATTTCAATTGCGTTCTACTTTGCTTCCTTTTATGAGGGTATTACTCATATTCTTACAACACACATTATTTTATGAAAGCACACAGCACAAAACCTAAGGAAAACACTACCACCAAGTAACATGAGAACTAAAACAAGTACCATCTCTTCTACAGAGATAATTATAATTCCTGTTTAGCTAGTGTCTAAGTCAACAGGGTATTTACAAACCTGAACTTTAACATATTTTTTGCCACCCTTCATGTAAGTTAAAAAACATTTATGCTTCCCAGAGTAACAGTCCCTTCACTTGGAGAAAAAAGTGGTGCCTTTTCCAAGTGAAATCAACCATAGAAATAACTGATTAAATATTATGAAATACAAATTTAGTGTATTTCATTAACTTAGCACTACCACTGAATAAAACTCAAGACTAAAAATGTGGTCTGATAGAATGAGTGTTGTAAATTCAAACAAATAAAAAAATACATTAATGTAACTGCACATATAGACCAGGTAAAAAACATTAAAAGGTTGTGTTAAATGGGAGTATTTTAATACAGCAATTACACAGCATTTCCCAACACGCCCATTAGCATGAAGAGTAAAATGACATGGAGGTTTTTGACTTTAAAACACCTTTATTGATTAACAAGTAATAATAAAACATTATTGAGAAGCAGGAGATTCTCATGTAACAAAATGTTAATTTGAAACAAACATCTCTCCTTCTCTCTTGATCATCCTAGAAAATAAAGAGGGAACAAGTTAAAGATCTTTCATTTTACAACTACTCTTCTAAAAGCACAAATACACCTCTATTCCTCTTTTTTTCACTTAAAAACCAAACTGCATTCACGTGTTTACAAAAGACATGTTAAACAAACAGTACCTGGCAGGCACTTTATGGTACAATTACACTTACAACATAGAAGTAGTTACATATATTTTCAAACGAAAATGTCATTTTCATAGTAGATTACAATAAATTTCAAGAATTAAGGAGAGCAGAAGTCATGATCTCATACAGAGGTCTCTCATGCTCATGAGTTTTATTGATAAATAACCAGGCCATTTAATACTAATTACACTCACTGGCTTTAAATCATTAAAAACACAATTAAAAATTAAGAACACTTCATCACCTTAAACATTGTCTTTAGTAAGGAAGGAATTTTAGAAAGCACTTACCGAAATCAAGTATCAGATGGAAAAAAATGCTGTCTTCCATTCTTCTAGATGCTTAGGAAAGTAATTGCTGCCAGCAGCAGGACGAACATTATAATTTTTCACACAAACACTCATCTGTACAGAGAGCACTTAATTTTCTGGACCACCTGTGAACTCGTACCAGGATCCTCATGATTCATGCTCATGACAGAGCATTTAATTGTCCCATGCAGTCAATTACCACCTTTATGTTCCAAGCAGGATGTGTTTTCATATGGCTACAATCATTTATCTCGCACAGTATACTTCACAGAATGTAACTGTCAGCCATTACTGGCAATGCTTTTGCTATAGCATCTACAGAGTAATCCCCCAAATTACGGTAGCCACTGTGGTGGTATTTTGGGTTTTCTGAAGTTAAAAGTTCTCACTGGTTTCGCTGGAAGCTTTGAGTACATGAGAAAGGTGAAAGGCCTATTTATTTACTACATTTAAGACAGTAAAAAATTCTTGTATGAAACGGAGACAGTCTTTTAGTAGCTGCCATGAGACTGCCGTCACACCAATTTTGTGCAGAGTTTGAACAAAGTATCATATATGAAATACTCCATTTTCTTCTTATGTTTTTTTAAATGCACTATAGCATATTATCTGTTCTTGAATACTGACATGAATGTTAGCTGAAGAAAGGTAACTTGTTACATACACCGTCTACAAAAATCTTGCCCATGCTTCGGATATCCTAATTATTTTTTGAGATTCCCATATGGAATTATAAATCTCCAAATAAACCCATTATGGAAATAATGGGGGGGGGCACCAGTTAAAATCCCCAATTTTATGAAAATCAAGTATCTTTGAGCAAAATGATGAAAAATTCGTTTGTTGTGAATAGTTAGCAGTACTGGGTAGCAACTCTATTTTTCTAACATTTTTATGCAAATGCATGTTATTAGTAGAAATCAAGTATTTACAAATGAGAGTAACTTTACTTTTCCCTTTAGAATACAAGCACAGTGTTAACAAAGCATCTAGTTCCACTACCCAAAAAACTGAGATCAATTTAGTAATTTTTCAATCAAAAAAATGAAGTTAATAACAACATCCCTAGTAACATGCTTCAACACTGACCTGACATTACCACTAGCTGCTGAGAGAACCTAACCTCCATGCACCCTCATTCCTCAGCCTCTCTTGAGGAGAAGGCCAGCAAGTGGACTGTCAGCTGGCACACACTGGGACCAGTGGCTTTGTGATACACACATCTGCACATGGAGGAAGCGAAGCAAAGCTACTCATTTCATTTGCAAGTCACCTGGTCTTGAGACAATACTGAGACAGAATCACCTTCTGTAAGGTGATTTTGCACAATTATTTTTCCCAACTTTTATGAAAGAATTGCTTAAGGGAAACTTACCCAATAAGATCAAGGAGACAGGATTCATCGTCGTCATCATCCATGACAACTAGAACAAAAAGGGAGAGGATGGATATTTGATACGTAACAGCCAAAAGACTGCTTTCAACAATAAAACCAATTTAGAATATCTCAATATTTTTTATTAAACAATTTATGAGGTTGATAGATGTCTGCTATTGACAAAGTTCTTAAATAAACCTGCACCTTCTACAGAGGTCCATTGATTTATCTCAAAATCAAATTCAGTCATGTGTAACGATATACAAAATCCCATGTAATGTTTTACCATCTAGGGTTTTTTTTAGAATTTTAAATTGGAGAAAGACCAATGACTAACCAAACAGATTAAACACAACTTCTATGATTAAAAAAAAAAAACCGTGGTAAAAAAATCAACACTGCATGCTATCTCAAGACTTCAATTAAAATGATACTATAGGAATTTACTCCCAGCTAATGCTAGTGAGGGAATAACTGAACACTATAGAACCTACAAAGACTGTTACAAATTAGTGCCTATAATACTGACCAGCCAAAAAGGCGAACAGATTTAGGCTAGTATCATGGCAGTGCTGTTATAGGCTCGAACCAAAACTATAGCCAAGACATTACAAAACAGTAAAAAGAACACTATTTTCTAGCATACTTTTCTTAGCTATCGCTAGTGACAATATGGCCACTTCCAGTTTCTCCTCAACAATATTCAGAAGAGTACTTAAAAGTTAAGTTGTGATTAATAGTACAAAGTTCTGACAATCCTTTTAACAACAGGTGAGGAATTAATTTGCATTAGCCAAACTGAATTTTTTAGCCTCACAACATCATGACCACCAACTCTCTTAAGCGCTGCCTGGACCAAACACGTTCCATCGCACTTTCCTCCAATCGCTGTTCCTTTGAAGCTTCTGTCTGCATATCCTGGTTCTCCTGTTCACCATAACTCTCAAAATGTGATCTGAGACTGTACCTTCCCCCTTTCCCCTGTCCGTAACTCTCAGGACCATTTTATCCTCCCTTATTATCTCTGTAATCATAAAATCATAGAATGGTTTGGGTTGGAAGGGACCTTAAAGATCACCTAGTTCCAGCCCCCTTCTGTGGGCAGGGACCCCTCCCACTAGACCAGGTTGTTTGAAGCCCCATCCAGCCTGGCCTTGAACACTTCCAGGGATGGGGCATCCACGACTTCCCTGGGCAGCCTGTGCTAATCCACCAGTTCAATTATCATCTGATGCCAAGATTTCCTAAGCCTCCTGGTACCCTGGCTTCCATTCAGTTATCCAATCTCATCTTCACAGCATCTTCTAATCACATCAAATCAATCACTGTGCATCACATCCCTGTTTTTTTTCTCAACTTCCCTTAAAAAGTTTGCTATCATACTTATCACTCATATTTATTAATATACTTTTGGCTTAATTCATTTTGCTCTCTCTTTTACTTCTTGCCAAATAGAAACTTACTGTCCCTGACCAGATCCACATGAAATCATTCTTCAGGCTCTCCCTCATACAGATCTCCATAATGATTAAGACAATGAAGGGACTGGAGCACCTGTTATACAAGAGGCTCAGAGCACTAGGACTGTTCCGCTTGGGCCTGTGGGGGCATCTTATCCCCGTGTATAAATACCTGGTGGGAAGGTGTACAGAAGACTGAGCCAAACTCTTCTCAGTGGTATCCAGTAAATGAACAAGAGGCAAAGGGCACAAATCAAAACAAACAAAGAAACAAATAAATGTATTTAAACACATGAAAATAAACTTTTTTTTTTTTTTTTTTTAAACTCTGAGGGTAGTCAAATACCAGAACATGTTTTCCAGCAAGGTTATGAAGTTTCCATCCTTGGAGACACACAGAAACAAGCTGGACCGCAGCCCTGAGGAGCCTGTTCTGGCTGTGCCTGCTGTGAGCAGGACACGGGATGAGGTGATCTCCAGATCTCCCTTCCCACCTCAGCTGTCCTGTGATTCTGTAACCTCTTTCCTGACATTCTTCTATACTCCACTGGTTCTGGAACTGGTTTGTATCTTAGACTAGCAGAGGGTTCCCTGTCCTCTATGCTGCATAGCCTCATTCAGGTTTTCTCTTCAATCTCCTGTGCTTCAGCTTACAGACAGGTTGAAGCAGAACCAGAGGACACATCACCATAAGGATCCCTCAGTATCACCTCTCTTGGGGAACAGGAAAACAAAGCATGGCTACAGAAAACTACCTCAAAAGTTGAGAAAAATCAGCATTCATGCAGTGATTATGCATCATTAGGAAAAATAATTTCTCCCATGATTCAGTAGCACATCTGCTCACTGTTGCATACAGCCACCAGCAGCACGAGCACTGATCTTGCAATTTAATGCCAAAAAAATAACACAATGTTCTATGATGTCTTGAAATTTCAATGTAAATGTGCATTAGTAAGAGCAAATTAACAAGAGATTAGCATTCTGCTTTAACCGCACTATTGGTACTACTTACAGAAAGCTCTTACTTCCTCCAGCTAAACAGCATCTCCATCTCTCAAGAGCAAGGTTTCAAAGACTCCTAGCTAACCTAAACGTAAAAATCAGCTCTATCAAAAGTCAACAGAATCTTTGTTTTCATACTGCATGCCTAGTTTCGAAAATGCCATACCATCCCATTTTGCAATACTGACCCTGTTATTTAAATAAAATAAAATGTCTTTGCTTTACCAATCCAAATACTCACTGTGACTATACTACAATAAGGGTTCAACATTATGGAAAGTAACCACATAGAACTTTGTTCAGTTAGTGCCCCTGTAAGTATGAAAACTACTACAACAAATTAAACGAATTTGTTACGTTCACTAAACTCTTGAAAACCTGCGTATAACAATCAGAAGGAAAATAAATTACATGAAAACACCAATAAGAGAAAATCTTAACAGTAATACATATTTTTCACTATTCAGCCCTTTAGATGAACAAGCAGTTGGCTTTATCAGAAAAAGTAACATTTTTCCTCATTTCACAAATATGATACAAGAAAAAATCTACCCAACGTAAACTCCTACCAGTTTACAACAGACAATAAAACCCAAAGAAAACAGCTACATTTCTGATAAAACATCAAGAATCACAACCAGTCCCCTCCAGAAGTGCATCTTCCTAACAAGCTTTAACAACATTCTTGTCATCACTAGAATTCTATACACGCATGAAAAAGAAATATTGTGTCACTTTTTTTTTGTTTAAATGCTGGTTTACCAAAGACCTCATCTGTACAAAACCAGCTGATCAATGTACCATCACAGAGCCACAAACACACTTCATACACAGCTCTTGCAACATTGAGAAGTTGTTCTGATCAGCATTCACAGCCTAAGGGGCTACGTGCTTCTGCACCTTGAAAACTGTAAATAAAGCACAGACAGACTGCTACCATCTCAATATCCCCACAAATGAGGGCT
Source organism: Dromas ardeola (assembly GCA_013398915.1). Lineage (NCBI taxonomy): Eukaryota > Metazoa > Chordata > Aves > Charadriiformes > Dromadidae > Dromas > Dromas ardeola. The sequence goes on along the minus strand of VYZM01002670.1, from coordinate 73,669 downwards.
AGGTAACACTACACTAACATGATGCTGCGTAACAGTGCTTTTGTGTAATGCCACAGGACCAACATGCAATTTAAACAGCACACATAGGAGTATGTGGTCCGTGAAAGAACAATCAAGATCACAACCATGCCACAAACCTAACAATTTAGACTAAATTCTGTTCCTGTTTTGCCACATGTACCCAAGATCTACATAACCATGTAATTGCAGGTTTAAATCTTCTTAATTGATGCAGATTTACAATAAGGAGTAGTGTCCTGTTAACTTCAGGACAGCAACAGAGGAGGTGCACAATCAAACTGAGTCCTTGCACGCCCAAAAGCAACTAACTACTCATTCAGTCTCTTTAGAAAAGAAAGCAACTTTAGCAACACATGACCTTGACACACATGATCATTTAAAAGTGTGTTAATAAAAGCAAGCCTATCCTGTGAAATTTTCTAACAGGTTTTCTACAGCACAAATGGTAAGAGAAGTTTGCTGCTTTTCTTGCTATCTTTTCAGTTTTTCTATACACAAGTTGTACAAATTCTGTCCTTCTCACTGTTTGTTAACATATAGTAGGCCAAATCAATGAGTGATGTATGAAATGAGTATAAACCATATTAAACCAACACAGTTTGAAAATAAAACTTGACACAATGAGTGGATTACAATTAACGTAGCCTAGATCAGCAGTCTCCAAAGTGGGGGGTGTGCACCACAGGGGGTGCACATGACAATCCACTGTGGTGCAGAAGAAAATATTAGAACCTCAGCAGTATATGCGTATCATTTGTAAATAAAGGCACAAAACTTTTACCTATAGGAGTGTGCAATCAAAAACATCTGGAGACCACTGGCCTAGACCCTTGAAGACCGACCCACTTCTGTATGTGGAGCAGCTGATGGGGGCTTCAGCCCCTGAGGAAGGGGTGTGAGTGGGGGCTCCAGGTGAGGCTTGTCTGGGCCATCAGGGTCCATCAGCGTATGGGGGCCTGACAAGAACCCACACTAGACACAGCTGGGGGAAAATAGACATTGGGAAGGTTCACACAAGCTGCTGGAGGGCTGTTACAATGTAGCCTAACAAATACTTAGTTATGATCAATACTGTTCTACAGGGTCTTTTTAAAAAAAAATAAAAAAAAAAACCCACAGAAAAAATCTGTTGATAAGTAGGCCAAACTCAGCCCTGCTGGTGTATCGAACTAATTTACAAAGGGCAATCCTTACTAATTAGTCACAACCCAGCACAGATATTCCCTGTAATTTATTATTAGCAAAGCCTCTACTGTTTTATTTCATACCCCTGCCACTGCAGCACTGGTGAACCCAGTATACACTTCAATTTGGGTCACACATACTTGTGGAAGCGGCGCTGCCTATCCCTTTTGGGAAATAACCAGAGTGCCCTTTAACGCACGCTCCCAAACAGAATATAAGAAAAGGTGAAAGTAATAAAACTGACGAGGAAATCCCAGCTACGCAGGCCAGTCCTCTGGGGGACTGTTATTACTTGGCCTTAAAGCCTCTGCCTCCCTTTCAATGCTCTCGCCCACTACAGAGCAAAGACCAACAAAAGAGGCATGGAGCAGTCCTGCGCCCCTCTCATCCACCCTCCCCGAGCCAGCTCAAGGCTTTGAACAGTCACCTGGAACAGAAAATTGATCTGACAGAATACACCAATCTGTTTCTACTTGGATTAGCTTCTTGATTTGGTTCTGGCTTGCCACAGGGCTACAAGAGTGCTAGTGCCAGCACAGGAGAGGGAACAGGAAGGAGGGAGCTGGGTAGTTAAGTAGGGGGGAAGGCAGCGGTGCTTCGGCCAGCTTAAAGCAGTTGTTGGACTGTAGCAGCACATGTACAGTTAATACAGCCACCACTCTCACGTTAGCTGCAGCGCAGGCAGCGGGTCAATGGAAGCAATTGTGAGCTCCCATCTCAAAACTGTGTCCGGTTTTGACACACACACACCCCCTTTAACAGAAATACAGAAAAACATGACAGAGACCAGCAAAGCACCAATAAAATCCTGCAGGCACATCACACTAAGAAAGTCTGAGGGAACTACGTTTCTTCAGCTTGGACAACAGAATGTTAACCGAGGCACCACCTGCAGTCTGCCACTAGCTAAAAGGGGTACTGAGACAAGCAGCGCCAGCCTCTTCTCATCAATGCCCAGCAAGACACAAGGCAACCGCCAAAACACCCAACGCAGAAAACCCCAACCAGATATAAGAAAAAAAAAAAGGTCACATATAAGAATGCTCAAGCAAGAGGCTGGAACCACCCTCTTTAGAAATTTTCAAAACTCAAATGGCCCTGACCAACAACCTGTCCTAACTTTGAAGATAGTTCTGCTCAGAGCTGGGGGCAGGGCCATATAACCTCCAGTGGTCCTTACCAGCCTAAATTTTTTCATCATGCTACACAATCCACAATATCATGCAACACATGCAGGGTCTACAACCTGCAGAGTCATTAAAACTGGACTGGTCCAAAACAGTCCAACTCTTCATACATGCTTCATATACTGCGCATGATTTCTATACCTTAAAAAATGGGAGTATTTGAAACCACTAAAACTGGATTTTAAATTCATTCAAGCTTGTCACAAAAGAATTATTTTCCTTTCCCAAAGCTATTTATAATTTCTTACAACCTTAATACATAACTTCAGACACAAGTATTATTTTCACACTTTGAAAAAGCCTAAGATAGTGGCAAGTTTAGAAAAGCAACATTTAGAGCAGTAATTCCCAAAAGTGTGACAGATAAACAACAAAACCTGGTAACCACAAGTAAATACATTTATCTGAAAAAATGTTGTACAAATCTACTGACTCATAACTTCCGTGCAACTACATGGGATCAATTCCTGACTGGCAGCATGCTGGCCCACGACTTCTAAGAGTGAACACTGACGTTTTGGAAATCAATGCTTTAAAGCAAGGAAATGACTGCTGTAGTTACAGCGTTATAGTGGGAGACAGTCAAACTTGCATACAGTAACTAACATATGTAGCACCAGAAGCAACTACTGTTTGAGGTACGAGGTATGCCCACTAATCCTCACAGGTTCGGTAAGACTTTGTACACATCCAGTCAGCAGGAGCTCTTGACGACACCTCTGTCATGCTTTATAATGTATCTGAGCCATCTTCTGTGCTGTTCTGTTGCTCTACACCACTCTCCAGAATTTTAATCTAAAATCCCAACATTAACAGTAACTTCACTATGGAATATTTTAAATATTAATATTAATTAATTAAATATTAATATTTAATATTTTCACTGTAACAGTAATCAGAACAACAAAAAAGGAAGAAATCGAAGTCACTGTAACAGTCACTGTAGAGAATGATACTGTAGTGAACTCAAGAGTGCTACGTCCAATTTGTGACATCTTTATCCCTCATATGCTTTTTGAATACAGATGTAAAATAACTCTATTAACCCAACACAAGCATCCATCCCTTGTTAAATTACATCAAAGGATCACAGCAGCGTTAAGTGATTCCACACTGACTGCAGACGCAAAATGCCCGGAGTTGCAGTCCTTCCCTCACACAGATTTCCACCATGACTCTCATTACTTTTCACAGTGCTAATATTTTGCTCAATGTGCTTCTGAACTAGGGAAAAAGAAAAAAATGCCATTTTACCACATAGTAGGTAACGCCTATCATTTAAGCAGTGTGCACTTCAGGCTGCTAAGATGCTGTAACTACTGCCTTCCTTACACTGTTGGTTATCTCTCAGGTTCCTAACAAATGGGCAGCCTTGGATATACTGAAGGAATCATAGAATCATAGGGTTGGAAGGGACCTCTGGAGATCATCTAGTCCAACCCCCCTGCCAGAGCAGGCCCACCCTAGAGCAGGTTACACAGGAACGCGTCCAGGCGGGTTTTGAATGTCTCCAGAGATGGAGACTCAACCACCTCTCTGGGCACCCTGTTCCAGTGCTCTGCCACCCTCACAGGAAAGAAGTTCCTCCTCATGTTGAGATGGAACTTCCTATGCTCAAGTTTGTACCCATTACCTCTTGTCCTATTGCCGGGCACCATTGAAAAGAGCCTGGCCCCATCCTCCTGACACCCACCCTTTAAGTATTTGTAAGCATTAATTAGGTCACCCCTCAGCCATCTCTTTTCCAGACTAAACAGACCCAATTCCCTCAGCCCTTCCTCATAAGAGAGGTGTTCCAGTCCCCTAATCATCTTGGTAGCCCTATGCTGCACCCTCTCCAGCAGTTCCCTGTCCTTCTTGAGCTGGGGAGCCCAGAACTGGACACAGTACTCCAGGTGTGGCCTCACCAAGGCAGAGTAGAGGGGGAGGATGACCTCCCTCGACCTGCTGGCCACACTCTTCTTGATGCACCCCAGGATGCCATTGGCCTTCTTGGCCACAAGGGCACATTGCTGGCTCATGGTCATCCTGTTGTCCACCAGGACTCCCAGGTCTCTTTCCACTGAGCTGCTCTCCAGCAGGTCGGCCCCCAACCTGTACTGGTGCAGGGGGTTATTCCTCCCCAGGTGCAGCACCCTGCACTTGCCCTTATTGAATTTCATAAGGTTTCTCTCTGCCCAACTCTCCAGCCTGTCCAGGTCTCTCTGTATGGCGGCACAGCCTTCCGGTCTGTCAGCCACCCCCCCCAGCTTTGTGTCATCAGCAAACTTGCTGAGGGTGCTCTCTATCCCCTCATCCAAGTCGTTGATGAATATATTGAAGAGGACTGGGCCCAGTCCTCTTCCTCAAGGAAACTTGCCTACACAGGAACAAACACACCACATTTGCATTCTCTACAACACAGAAGTGCAAGAAAGGAGTATAAACTCAAAGCCTTATTACCATGTATTTTATTCTTACATTTCAACTCCATGCTACTTTTGAACAAACTAGTATCTTGCAAACTGGACAATTTCAGATTCTTGTAACTAACCAAGCATGTATTTGAAGATCAACTTATGAGCTGTGCTCACCACGTCAAGCCTTTTATTTTCAAAAAACTGATTTTTTACACGGATGGAATACAAAAAACAATCGTTAAGAGGTATTTCCACTTCCCCCCTCTCATTACTGTAAAAAATGATGTGCAGCGGAATAATGATATTCAATGGAAAAGAGGTAAATATTGAAAAACTTGATCACAATTAAAATATCTCAATTTTACTCAGGCAAAAATACAGAACGCGTAATTATCAAAAAGTTGTCATTTCAGGACAACAGGAGTAAGGAAGCAAAATTAATTTTAAAAATGTATTTGTAAAACACAAGGATTTAACTACTCACTTGCAAACCATGCTATGCTTATATTCTACAACATGTAATTATTCCTTACAAAAATTTTCTCTTCCAGAGTAATCAACAAAAAGTAACTACTGTACTGTTGCAAAATCTATCAGGAACTGTGCTCTGAAGAAGAGCTAACAAAGCAAGAAATATGGGATTCTAACCTAGTAACACAGTGCAATATGCAAGTGTTTTCATTCCAAGATTCTAAATCAGAGCAGTAACTTTAAGATGAACTTGCAATGTTTGAAATTAGCTGTAAAACTGATTTTAATCATCAGTATTTCAGAGACATCTGTATGCAACAGAGTACAAGAAGACATGTGCTGAACTATGCAAAACCTCTCTACAAGAACTGGGAACTATTCAGGAGTCAGAAAAATAGCAACAGAAAAGAAACACAGAAGTGCTACCTCTCATGAACAGCTAGACATCTTCATGGTTTCTGAGATCTGGCAGGAGGTGAACGGCTAAGAGGACACACAGAGTCTCCATATACAGAAGGGCAAACAAAAACCACACACTGAAGCACAGAAAACCTACAATAGGTCGTTTATTCAAGTCTTAAATTTTATTTCCCTTTAGTATACCATAAAAAAAAAAAAGAGATTCTGAATTTGATTTTGGTAAATGTGGCAACTTACGAAGCTTCCAAAAACTACAGTGGTATTTTAATATATTAAGAAAACAATGGAAATGTGCAGTTCAATTATTAACAGTATGTATGATAGTAAAGGTTAATCCAGCTACAGTCAAGCACACCGAGTGTATGTGTGAACCCGCAGTGCAGCTGTCTAAAATCTGCTCTCCCTCAGACACACATGTTCAGCATTGAACTTCTAATTTATTCAATACAGTTTTTTTCCTACTGCATCCAGACCTGCTCTTGGCAACATCAAAATCTGGACAAGATTTTCATCTGGAAACAAGATTCTTTTTAAACCACATAGAGAAAATTCAGAGTAACTCTCAGCCTGCAGGTCAGGATGCTTACCCACCCCATGGGATTCACCAGGTTGAACACTCGGCTCAGCCTGTTTCCCCAGCAGTGAGTATCCTCATCACTACGCTACGGCCTATTTTGGGATCTGGTCTTCTAAATTGCTTCACCGCACGCACAATTCTTCAGGAATCTCAATATTCATAGAACATTTTGAAAGGTCCTGGTTTCATCCCAAAAGAGGAAAAGAAGGAGAGGTAATCTCAACAGTTCCTTAAGAAGTAAATGTTCGCCTGCTCAAATGAAGTTCTTAAATATTTCTGGAAACTACTGTATGTAGTAATGCAAGCTATTAGCATAGAATCACAGAATGGTTTGGTTTGGAAGGGACCTTAAAGATCACTTAGTTCCAACCCCCCTGCCATGGGCAGGGACACCTCCCACCAGACCAGGCTGCTCAAAGCTCCATCCAGCCTGGCCTTGAACGCTTCCAGGGATGGGGCATCCACAGCTTCCCTGGGCAACCTGTTCCAGTGTCTCACCACCCTCACCGTTAAGAATTTCTTCCTAATATCCAAACTAAATCAGTTTGAAACCATTACCCCTCATCCTACCGCTCCACTCCCTGATAACGAGTCCCTCCCCAGCTTTCCTGTAGGCCCCCTTTAGGTACTGTAAGGCCGCTATAAGGTCTCCCTGGAGCCTTCTCTTCTCCAGGCTGAACAGCCCCAACTCTCTCAGGCTGTTACATACGTTATTTGTGCAACACAATACTTCAAGAAATGCAGAGCCACTCCTTCAGCTGTTTTTACCTTGCTTCACCTAGAGAACACCTGTGTATCATGTTTCTCATTCTCTGCATATAGTTTTCAAATATTCTGAAAAAACACTGAACGTAACATCCTTATGAACTGATTTCTCCTTTAATTTATAAACCAATGTCCAAGTAATACCTTTTCATTGCCACTCTAGTCCGTACTACTACCATAAAAAACAAACAAAACTGGCTACCTTGCCACAGGCATAGTTCACACAGGCTAGTATCAGCTAACAACTGCCAATAACTAAAGCTGAACAGAGATTTATACTCCTTTCAGTTATTATGTTTGGGAGATCAACTGAAATCTGAATACGATGAATTGACAGATGTGTAACTAATTCAGCAGTGCAGTCCATATCAATGCCCCCAAAACCAAACTGAAAGTCATCCACACTGCCAATCTTGTCCTTGTTGAAGCCAGTACCTTGCTGAAGCCAACGGAGATTCTGCTGCCTCTTTCAGTGGGGCCAAGGTATTTTCTGTGCTTGACACATCTCAGTAAATTCAAGCTTCAACACCAGATCTTGAAATTACTGTAAGTTCCACCTGAGACAAGGCATAAGATCAGCCCTTACAAAAATGATCAGTCTCTTGCAATGAAGTTAAAACTTTCTCCCTGGACTCCCCTCTCTTCACTTCACTCCCTTTTCTTAATACCTTCAATGAAAGAAAGGCTATTGTATTAAGTTTTGACAATGATTTGCCCATTTACTTTCTTTTGCTTTTGGTAAGCATTCCCTTACTCAAAGTAACATCAGAAGTAGCTCTAGCACATTTTAAAACTAGTGCAAGAAAATAACGCAATACAAAAACTTGATACTCTTTTTGTGTTAATTTTTATTTTGTCTAAAACCTCAGCGATTCTCAAAGCAAAAATAATACAGACACAGTAGTTGCAACAAAAGGGCAAATTAACATTTGAAAATAAAGATACGCATATTCATTTAACTACATGATGATCTTGAAAACACATCAGTTCAGGTTGGTGTTTATGCATTTACGTTGGTGAAACACGGACTTTACCGATAATGATAATTCCAACTTTCAAACTAGAACAGTCGCAGGTCACAATGAATGTCAAAACTGTTTATTAATCTTGCTGCTTTTCCTCTACTGTAAGAAAGCAAAACACGCTTGTTTTTGCAGACAACCCCCATGTCTGTGCTGAACCGGGTATGTCACCATAAAAAAACCTTTCAAGCAGAGATGCAGCTTATTCCAGCAGAACTACTAGAAGAAATTATGCCAACGCTCTGAACAGAAAGAACTACATTATCAAAGAGGCTCTTATGCCTGCACTGTATGTATTACTTAGGCAGGGATGACACACTTTCACGCTCTCACTGCTACGTCTACACTAAAAAGCACCAGCCATTAGACTTATCACAAGCCTAATGCACTATGAAAAGGCATGATCATTGTACATTAGAGCCGCATTATGAAACATAATCTGCAGTTACGCAGATACAACTTTTCTGGAACTGATGTGGAAGCGTACCAGCAAAACTCTGAAAAAACCGCTAGAGTACAATGAATGCCCAAGCAGCAAATCCACACATGCATGCCTGCAAATCTCTTCAACTCTAGACTACGGACTTACCTCTGTTGCAAAACTTTATGGATACAGAAAGGATCCTTGCACAAAATTGGAAATGTGGCTTATACTAGCAGGACTTTGTGTTTTCTCTCTCAGTACAATTAAGCTAAATATATAAACTCTACTGGAAAAGGACAGCTGGGGGGACAGGAAAACGGCATATCTGTAAGGTGACATAAATATTTAGCTACAGTAGAACCATCTCTGTCAAGGGCACGGCTATGTAGCACTGACCTCACCTACGGCCACACATATAATACGAGTATTATTAACTCGAGATACAGCTATAACGTACAAGGCAAGTGCTTGAAGTATGAAGAAAATAATAACACACTTAAAACACATTGAGTATCACACTAGTGCATAATCCAAGGGGCACCAATGGAAGCACAACTGGGCTAGTGTGTATCAAGGTAGTGAGTTTCTGCACTCCTCTATCAACATAAACAAGCTGTGCAAAATAGGAAGTACTACTTGCAACAATAACAAAAAGAAAAAACTTTTAAGCTCAGACCTGGCCAAAGAAATAGATCTAAAAAGAACAGATCTGGTATATTTAAATACTACCTGCCAAAGATCTCAACTCAAGATGAGAATACATTTGCTTTAATGCAAGCAGGTCTGAGCAGAGAGTATATGTAGTCATCAGGCAAGTATTACGCCCCGAGAGGATATAAACTGGTCATTTTTATACCATTTTTGTCATTTCTTCCATTTTTTTCACAAATTAAAGAAAAAATCCCCACACAATCTGCCAGACCTCAGTGCATGATAGAGAAATTTTATTGCATAAAGATACACTACCACTAAAAATTCACTATCTCGATCCCAAGACTACTGTCACCAAAAATGAAAAATAATCCCTAAGAGTGAATTTCATGTAATAAGATTTATGAAATGTGTGAACAAAAACTGTACTCCACACTCAGCAGATTTTTAAAGTTTTAGCAGGTGTATTGTTTAAAAAAAGAGTTTATATCCAGGCAATTTCTTTAGTATATTTCAAGCAATAAAAACGCGTATGTCACTAGAAATGTCATTTAAAACCCTTCAACACCAACAGGCAAAGAATTTAAACAGACTTAAAATTAATCCCAAATTTAAAACAAAATCTCCCCTCCTTCAGGAAAGAGCACGAGGCACAGGGAAGCTCTCCTCTGATCTGTCAAAAAGCATGAAGCGAAGAACCAAACAAGCATTCCACACTCCTTAGCGGGCGCAGCATGAGTTGGTCTGGCAGCATACTTGCTGTTCCTGAATGCAGATTTTGTTGGTATTGAACTCAAACCTCATGAGCGTTGATGAGGTTACACAGAAATGTTAAAAAAAAAAAAAAAGTGCAAGTTCTGGTCAAAAAATAGGAGACCATTTTCAACACTCTCCCTGAAGAACAGCACCAAACCAAAACTTAAAAAGCCTGTTAAAGTGGAACTGCCAAATTTGAGTAATTTGGAAAAAGCACTCCTTCCTGTGAGACATAAAGGATAAAACTTGAAAAGATCCTAGTGTGTCCCCCCCAAAAAAAAAAAATTACCAAGAGAATACCTACCCACCCACCTAAATGTTACTTGCCCTTGTATTTTTGCAAGCAGTTTTAGAGGTATTGAAGGCTCTTCACGGAGGATGACTTTGCCTTATATGCTACACTACAGCATTTTTTAAAGGTGGATTTCTTTTTTTTATTGAGAAATTGTATTTTTTGGTCATCATTCAAAAGAAGAGGATGTTCTTTCAACTCTTTTTTCTTCCTACACTCGGCAAGGCATCTCGTGACAAGAAAGGCACGTTTTAATGAGATGAAAACAAGCTCTGAAGCGATGTTTAATGGCTTTAGGCTGGGAGCACAGGCCCCTCTGGAGCAAGCCCGATGAATTCCTCCCAGGACCGTGGCCCAGACGGCTGGGGAGACGGGAGAAGCCTCAGAAGGCACCGATTCGGAGCGACAACTCTAGCGGGGCCCTCCCCAAAAAAAACACCCACAGCCAATAACCCTTCACCTCTCTCCCCAAAGCACGCACAAA
>VYZM01002670.1:22562-44286 GCA_013398915.1 Dromas ardeola | reverse complement strand
TTTTTTTTTTTAATATATATTAGGCGGGGTTTTTTTTAAAACTTTCCTATTTAGGCAATAGCTATATGTAGACAAGGATCAAATCTCAGTGGCTTTACCTGGAATTGCTTCAGGTGTTACAAAATACTTAGGAATTCTTGAATGGAAGGAGATTTTGTGAATATATACAATCCTCCTCCCTGCCCCCTTCATATACATCCTACTTCGGTCTTTCCAAGTAGATTTCTCCCAGCGTATGAGTGGGATCTGAGGGCAGACTTGTTGGATTTCAGAGCTGTGTGCAGACAAGTACATTTCTTCACCTCCTTTGTGCATCACCTTCTTGCTGCTCAGCTCTGCCCCCTTACCTCTTACTTTCCATCAGGCTCTCGCCCGTTCAAGTGACTGTGGCCTTTTTTCTACGCAGCCTTCCTGTTGGAGCCATTGGATCTGCACAAGACATCTTACAGCCTGTACTGTACTAAAAAGACAATTTCATCACATACAAGGAAAGATACAAACAGCAAGAAAAAAAAAAAATATAATACCTGTGCAACTCGTGGAATTTCAGCATTTCCATTCGCATCGTGATCTAATTTATCTGACTTACCTGAGGTTCCGTCTGTTGTGCTGAGATGTTTTCCAGCAGTAATGTCTTCTGAAAGCCTTTTGTAAACTTCTTTCAATTCCCAACATATTTCTTTCCCGTTTCTGCTAGTACAAACATTGATTTATAACTCTCATTCTTTCAGCAGCAAGCACTACACTCTAGGCATCACAGTAATACAAGTAAATAATCATAAAGAGCATCTCAGGGGTCAAAGAAAAACTGTTTTCTGAACACATTATCCACACTGTGAATGAAGATGGCTGAAGTGCTGGGAACTACGCAGAGGAAAACCACACTAAACACCCCACAGTGTGCCCCAGTGTAGTTTAGGAGCCATGGGGTCCGGTGGATCAGATCACCCTTCTCAGGGTATACAATAACCAAAGGAGTGGATTCAGCGACTTGCCTCTGTTTCCAGGCTCAGGACCTGCAGTCACTTCACATGCCACAAAAATAGTAGCCCACCAAGTTACTTGTGTACATGGAAGTGGGAAAAAATGTTATAAATCAGACCTTTTCTCCACCTGTTAATCATACAATATGGTACAGCCATTTTAGCACGTTGTTCCTCAGGAGCGTCCCTGTACACGCCACACAGTTACAAATGCAAGCCAAACCATAAACTACAGTGCACAAAAACCCCTCTTACCTCTACACAGTAGCTTCCTATCATAGGCAAAACCAGACATCTTCATCACAGAATCACGGAACGGTAGGTGTTGGAAGGGATGTTTGCAGACCAGCTAGTCTGACCCCCCCGCCAAAGCAGGTTGCACAGGATCATGTCCAGGTGGGTTTTGAATATCTCCAGAGAAGGAGACTCCACTACCTCTCTGGGCAGCCTGTTCCAGTGCTCTGCCACCCTCAACGTAAAGAAGTTCCTCCTCATGTTGAGACAGAATTTCCTGTGTTCCAGTTTGTGCCCATTGCCCCTTGTCCTGTCACCAGGCACCACTGAAAAGAGTCTGGCCCCATCCTCTCGACACCCGCCCTTTAGATATTTATAAGCATTGGTGAGCTCCCCTCTCAGTCTTCTCTTCTCCAGGCTGAACAGACCCAGGTCTCAGCCTTTCCTCAGAAGAGGGGTGCTCCAGTCCCTTGATCGTCTTCATAGCTCTCCATTGGACTGTCTCCAGTAGTTCCTTGTCTTTCTTGAGCTGAGGAGCCCAGAACTGGACACAGTACTCCAGGTGTGGCCTCACCAGGGCAGAGCAGAAGGGGAGGATGACATCCCTGGATCTGCTGGCCATGCTGTTTTTAATGCGCCCCAGGAGACCATTGGCCTTCTTGGCCCCAAGGGCACATTTCTGCCTCATGGTCAACTTCTTGTCCACCAGGACCCCCAAGGTCCTCCTCCGCAGAGCTGCTCTCCAGCAGGTCAGCCCCTAACCTGTACTGGTGCATGGGGTTATTCCTCCCCAGGTGCAGCACCCTACACTTGCCCTTGTTGAACTCCATTAGGTTCCTCTCCACCCAACTCTCCAGCCTGTCCAGGTCTCTCTGTATGGCATCACAGCCTTCTGGTGTGTCAGCCACTCCTCCCAGCTTTGTGTCAACAGCAAACTTGCTGAGGGTACACTCTGTACCCTCACCCGGGTCATTGATGAATATGTTGAACAAGACCGGACCCCTGGGGAACACCACTAGTAACAGGCCTCCGACTGGACTCTGCACTGCTGATCACAACCCTCTGAGCTCTGCCATTCAGCCAGTTCTCAATACACCTCACTGTCCACTCGTCTAACCCACACTTCCTAAGCTTATCTACAAGGATGTTATGGGAGACAGTGTCAAAAGCCTTGCTGAAGTCAAGGTAGACAACGTCCACTGCTCTTCCTTCATCTACCCAGCCAGTCATGCCATCATAGAAGGCTATCAGATCGGTCAAGCATGATTTCCCCTTGGTGAATCCATGTTGACTACTCCTAATAACCTTCTCTTCTTCTATAAGCTTAGAGATGACATCCAGAATGAGCTGTTCCATCACCTTTCCAGGGATGGAGGTGAGGCTGACTGGCCTGTAGTTTCCTGGGTCCTCCTTCTTGCCCTTTTTGAAGACTGGAGTGACACTGGCTTTCTTCCAGTCCTCAGGCACCTCGCCTGTTCTCCATGACCTTTCAAAGATGATGGAGAGTAGCTTAGCCATAACATCTGCCAGCTCCCTCAGCACTTGTGGGTGCATCCCATCAGGGCCCATGGATTTGTGGGTGTGGCGAATTCACCTAAATGATCTCCAAGCCGATCCTCCTCAACCAAGGGAAAATCTTACTTTCTCCAGACTTTTTCTCCTACCTCCAGGGTCTGGGATTCCTGTGGGCTGGCCTTAGCAGTAAACACTGAAGCAAAGAAGGCATTCAGTAACTCCACCTTCTCTGCATCCTCAGTCACCAGGGCACCCACCTCATTCAGCAGCAGGCCCACATTTTCCTCAGTCTTCCTTTTGCTACTGAAGTACTTGAAGAAGCTCTTCTTGTTGTCCTTGACATCCCTTGCCAGATTTAATTCCAAGTGGACCTTAGCCTTCCTCATTGCATCTCTGCATACTATGACAACATTCCTATATTCCTCCGAAGTGGCCAGTCCCTTTTTCCACATTCTGCAAACTTCCTTCTTTCATTTGAGTTTCATCCTTGCAATGAAACCTAACCACTTCTAAGGAAAGAAAAGAAAAAAGAACCCAAGAAAGCCACATGTTTCATACCACAGAGCAGTGTGAAAAAAAGACTGGGTCAGGAAATTATTTTTATTGCCAACTAAGAGCATTTCCATAGTATAGGCACATAGGATATACCTACATAAAGGGAATTCACCTTTCATATCTCATATTCCTGAAGATGGAAGGGGCACGGTTGGTCCAGGACTGGGCAGCAGACTGTATAGCAAATACCAGACTGAATTGTTTGCATTAAAAACAACTTTTTCCTCCCTCCTAGCATTAACTGGTAAGTTTGTGGCTTATATTTAGGTTAGCAGGCATAGCTCTTTGGAAAGGTATCAATATTGCATTGTTATCCATAGAAATTATATTTTTTTAACAATATTTTGAATTTGAACACATTCATGCTGAGTTCTAGCAGATCAATAATCATTTGAATATTTTATTCTAACTCTTTTTTTTTTTTTTCCTCCAAAATGGCATATGAATTATACATCTGAGTTAAAATGCAACCTCTGAGGAGACCATTAACTCAAACATCCTTGCTGCAATTAGCTTTTGTCTGCTGTGGATCAGTTCCAATGTTTTCTATTTGAAGGAGAAAGCGTTTGTAAGTCTGCCCAGTTAAAGGCGAATCCCAGCCAAGATAAAGATTTATAAGAAAAGCAGATGCCAGGCAAAACCAGTTTTCTTTTTTGTACTGTCCACATCCCAAAACTCTTTGCAATGATCCCCCGTAACCTTCTTCTTCCTCAGGTTGCTCTGCTTGGGACAGCCCTCAGTGATCAGTTTGTGCTGAAGCTCGCTCAAGGCTTGTCAGTTCTATGTCAGGGAGACGCAGGAAGCATTAAATCCCCACTTCTAAAAGCATTAACTTCCTTTTTGAAGGAAGCATCCCCTTCCTTCAGGTATAGTGTATGATTTTCAAGTACAGCATATGATTTACTGTCACCAATCCCCTTTAAAGCTTCCAAGCACAATGGGTTAACTTGATAGGTGGGTAGTTTTTGCCACTGTAGGTCCCCAGCTGGTACTGAACTATTGAAACTACTTAAATAAACAGCAGATTTCCGAATCTGGGTTGTTTTGGTCGTGTCACTTGCCCTCTGTGATGACTTTAAAGGTACCACCTGAAGTCTTAAAGGACTAATTAGTACCTGAGTGTCCCTTCCTGAGCATCAGGTGGATCACTGATCATCTCCCAGAAAACACTAACTATTTAGGAGTGATTTATTAATTAGGACCCCTCCTGTTACCTTTGTTTAAGGAGAAGAGTAAATCTGGAGGGATCAAGGAGCTCTGAAGCATATGCTGCATGTTCTATTTCACTATTGTTATTCCTGAATTAACAGGGAACACCCTAGTGTATACAATGACATGGTTTTGCTGCATCAGATTTGTCATGGACATCTGAATGTTAAATTATTAAGGTAGCGCGTATTCAGACTGTCATCTGTGCTCCTGAATACAAATTTCCCCATATCCAGCGCAGCAACAGGCTTACATCTGCTGTGAGCAGGTTTACTATTTCTTGTCCTAATAACTGTACGGAATACGCAGAACATATTTCTCTGTATATTCTCGTGATCCACAGACCTGATAGAAAATTCTTTTGCACGTTAACTAGAGTTTCACTCTCATCACTGACAAGAAAGGAAATAGTTTCAAGGTCATTTATATAGAATTAACTTCAGGCTGTCAGATAAGTACACCCTCCAAGCTATCTTGTGTTTCCTAACTGAGCCCTGGAGGGGTCAGCAAAATGTAGCGACCTGCATTGCAGAGTTATGGGGTATTTTGCCAAGAAGCCAGGAGAGATGCTATTTCAGTGCTGTGGCTTATTGCACAAAAATACTTGCCAGGCTCTCCCAAGAAACAGCACTTTTCATCCACTGCATGGCAAGCAGAGAGAATAGTCCCTGACGGATAATTGCCTTCCTCCTTTCCTCTTACACACTCGCCTTTCACCTTCCAGGGCAGCAGCAACACTGACAGCCAGGCTTGCTTGAGGGAAACCCCAGTGACCAGCTGCTCTCCAGGTCACTGCAATAGTGCCCAGAAGGGCCAGGAAAGGTCCATCGCAAAAACCTTCCATTAGCACAGGAAGAAGTAGCAGCTTGATACCCTTCATCCTTCCTGAAGAGACCTCCAGCATTCCAGGATCCCAAACAGTAACTGAGCAGCATCCATGGTACCACACAGCAGCAGACTACCAAAATACTATTGTTCAGTACATTTTTTTTTTTTAAATTATTAATATTTTTCACACTTGCCTTCCTCCTGAGCAGGTCCCTTCACCTTTCCCTCGAGGCTGGTGCACCATGCTGCTGGCAGCCACTAGAGGATGCCCCCAGGGCACCCGGCCAGCAGCAGGTCGGGTTGGCTCGGGTCGGGGCAGAGCCTCCCCATCCCTCTCCCTGGGATGCTCCTTTCTCACCTGCAGCATTAGCACCCACACCCTCACACACCTGCAGGTTAATTTTGCATTGCTCGAGGTTGCCCGAGTATAATTTTGCGTTTCTGCAGCAGGTGGTGGGCTAGCCCAGGACTTTCCCAGTAGCTCTGAACCTCTGTGGGACCAGGGGGGAGCAGGAGGTGGTATTTCAAAGCAAGCAAAACTCCCAAAGCACTGGAAAAAGCAGATGCACAGCATCCCTGCTTGCCAGAAATGGCGGTGCGGCATAAGGAGGGAGGCCACCACCGAAGAAGGGGCTTGCATCCCTCCTTTTCTGCCCACTACAGCGTGAAAGCAGAGCCAGGCTGCAGGTCCCTCAGCAGACCCCAAGGACCCCGGGGGTGGCTGGGGACAGCAGCCCGAGGGTCCGTCCCCAGCTGCTGGGTCAAATTCCTCCCTGGTGTAAGCTCCCAGGTCTCCTTGGGCAGCCCCGCTCCCCTGCCTGGCCCGGTGATTATCTAGTAAGCTGCTCATGCCAACTCGCTTTTTATAAAAGCACCTCTAGATTTGAGGCTGGGGTTTATTCATTGAGTTTCTCCAAACTTTTCCTTTCTCCTTCCCTCCTGCCAAGGCCCAGAGACGGTTCGAGCCCTGGAAGTAAATAGAAAATGCCAAGCTTAGGTTTTTTAGGTCACTGTAAACTACACTCTTATCTGTTTCCAGAACACATAAGCCACAGGATGTCATCTCGAGTCAACACAGAAGGATAAGGACTAGAAAGGTGTTTTTGGCTGTAGATATGGATAAATCAGGATCATGTAGGGGAAGTATATTTTTGTATTCAAGCAGCCTTTTTTGTCTCGGAGCCCTCTCCCTTTTTCCCCAAAGGATCCATATTGTTCTGGCAACAAATATCTTTTATATCTCAGGGTTTTCACATTCTGCCCAGGAGCCTATCATAAGAAAGCACAAATCTACTAAATAGTAAAATGAGGGATTATTTCCACTCATCTGTTGACAGACGTTTCTCCAAATTGGATCAAATGATTAAAGGTATTAGAATGACGTCTTGCAGATCCAGATCAAATCATTTGAAACCTTGAGACTGTTTCTCCTTTGCTTGGAAGGAACCACCAGAAATAGTTGTAGGTGCTAATTGCCCATTATTCTCACTAATGTGAAATCGTTAATTGGGGTCTTTGAATATTTTACTTGCTTGAATCCTAAGCGGGGGAGCTCAAGATGGAAGGACCGTGCAGTGGCTCGCTTCCCACCGTGCCGTTCGGGGTCTCTTCCAATGCCTGAATGGTTCTTCCTCCAGTCGCTTACGCCGAGAAGAGGGGTCCAGGCTGTGAAATCTTCCAACATCTCCCATTACGAAGATGGCACTGCTGAAAGTTAAATTCAACCAGAAGAAACGGGTAAAACTAGCCCAGGGACTATGGCTCATGAACTGGTTTTCAGTGTTTGCTGGAATCCTTGTTTTTAGCATGGGGTTGTTCCTCAAAATTGAACTCCGGAAGCGAAGCGAAGTGATGGACAATTCTGAAAGCCACTTTGTGCCCAATTCTTTGATATTGATGGGTATATTATCCTGCGCCTTCAATGGGTTTGCTGGCAAAATTTGTTATGATTCTTTGGATCCCGCTAAATTTGCCAAGTGGAAGCCTTTGCTGAAACCTTACCTGGCACTATGTTTCTTCTTTAACATACTCATTTTCTTCGTTGCTCTGATTTGCTTTCTCATGCGGGGCTCTCTGGAGAGCACGCTGGCCCAGGGGCTCAAGAACGGCATGAAGTTCTACCGGGACACAGACACCCCTGGAAGATGCTTCATGAAGAAGACCATCGACATGCTTCAAATCGAGTTCAAATGCTGTGGGAACAACGGCTTCAAAGATTGGTTCGAAATTCAGTGGATCAGCAACAGATACCTGGACTTCAGCTCCAAAGAAGTGAAAGAGTAAGTGACTTAGTGGGGTTTGTATCACATAGTATCATTAGCTGATCAGGATCATAACTAAAGAAATGTACATCGAAACAGGCACTGACTGGAGGGGGGGGTTGTATAAAACGTGGGGTTTCTCTGCTTTTGCTTAATAAGCATCCCAAACGTTCAGCTAGATTGCGTCCTCCCCTGGCAGATTCCTCTAACATTATCCAGACCATAAAATATAATGCACCAAAATACAATTCTCACTCTTAAGCAGTGCGATGTAGACAGACTTACCATAATAATTTTTAATGCCTTTTACCTCTTCATAAACCCATTATGTTGAGCCACACATGCCTACTCCCAAAATCAACAGGGGAATATGAGAACTTCACTATTCCTAAAGCAGGTTTTAATATGGTTCCTAAAAAAAGACCTCCCTGGATATATACCGCTGACACCACTTTTAAAACT
Source organism: Dromas ardeola (assembly GCA_013398915.1). Classification (NCBI taxonomy): domain Eukaryota; kingdom Metazoa; phylum Chordata; class Aves; order Charadriiformes; family Dromadidae; genus Dromas; species Dromas ardeola. Next base: position 36,239 of record VYZM01002670.1, on the reverse strand, counting down.
CCACTTTAGATATTGGCAATTAAGCGATCTCATGGAAACAAATAGAAACAGTAAAGCTATACCGATAACTCATGTGTTTTAAATCCTTCTAATTTAGAATTTCATTTTTGTATTCACTCAATGGATTGCTTCAGCGCTGGGACAATATTGAGCCGTCAACACCCTAGCTTGACGTTCCCAGCTTTACACAGTGTCCAGCGTAGCCAAACGCATTTTAGGGTCTCTCCCATATAAAAACATGTTCAGTATATATGCTTGTGCCTATCTTTTTTTAAATCTCACATGAAAACAGCACTAGTTTCCTCTATACAAACCAGAACCGATTGTTGATGAGAAACACCTTAATGGCTCTGATGCCAGTGCCTAAAGAGGCAGTAATCTCAAAATCAGGTTAGGCGCAGTAAACGCAAGTAAAAAATAAACATGGGAACAAATGAACTTTTGAAATTAAAAAATGAGCATTGAGCATAAATACCCGCGACCTTTTAATAGATTAAGCATCAGGGGAAGAGATCGTTTATTCAGAGTTCTTTGTGAACATCCCTTGTTAACGTTCATACTCTGTGGCTGCGCAAAGGGTCTTGTAAACTGGAAGCAATCTGCTTTTTGAACGTACCGCCCACGTTAAAAATGTCTGAATTAATCTTGAAAAGGACTTTGTCTATCTATCTCATGGGATCCCTGCCTGACTGTGTAAACAGTATTTCGCTTGTGTGTGTCTCTCTGCATATTGTTTTGTCTTGTTGGGTGGTCGGGTTGTTTTTGCAATTCTGAACTGGGACTTCGTAGTGAAAACTGTTACAGGCTTAACCTATTGCACCGCGGGGTCGTAACAAATACATTCGCTATTTAATAAGGGAGCATTTGCATCGCGAAGGTATGCCCATGGGTATAAATAACTACTCGAAAACATAATAAGTTCACCTTGCCAGCATTATATGGAGATTTGAGAGCTGTAACTTAATCCAGCAGCAGTGGAAGGGCAAAGCACACAGGGAAAACAAGGTTATATTGCCCTTAATAAATGATGTCTTGCTTGGGGCTGAGACTCGGGGCAATTTCTTTGTACTACTGAGGCAGGAAATAGGGCATTAAAAATCCACAAATGGATGTTAATGAGTGCATTCAAGGTTTGAACTGCGCGGTGGTGCACAATCTCTGCCCGTATTCCTGGTGGGATATTTTGGTCCCTTCGAAGTCAATAGAAAAGTTCTCCTTAATTCCAGGGAAGGTGGGAGTCTGTCCCCCTGCAATGTGATTTTTATATTATTTGTAGAGCGAAGGCCTGATCCAATCTCTCTGAAACTGGTGGAGCATTTACATATCAATGGGAATTAGACCCAACACACAGCACACTTTACATCTAGAGATAAAACCTCAACTGCACTTGGCGTTTAGATATATTTATCTATATTTAGATATAGGTCACGACTGCAAAGTGGAATTTTCCTTCACCAGGCTGTTGCAATCACTTCTCTCTCTATGACTCAATTTTAAAATATCCATATAGAAAGCTACAAGCTACTCTCAGGGTGTTTTTTTCACCTTTCTAGATCACTGGGGCTCTCCATTCTGTCATTTTCTAGGCAAAATGACATTTGTTAGAGTTGCAGTCCTCTTATTGTAGTCTTTTTCTGCAGTGCCAGTGGAACTATTTGCCTTCTAAGTATCTCTCACCTAAACATCTCCTAAGGCACCAGACTAAATGGCTGTTTATCGAGTTGGGGAGTTCCTGCAAGGATTTCAGAAATTTTTCAGCATAATGTTGCTGAAGCCCATTTCACGTTTTAAATACTACCTACCTTCCCAAGCCAAGAATAAATGCGTAACCCCTTCCTGGAGCTATTATCCTCAAAGAGAAGCTGTTAGATTTGCTGGATCAATGGTTTAGCTGGGTACGGTGGGTACTAAGGTTGTTGTGGGTCCTTTTCCAAGCTCAGGTCACCTTCAACATCTCCCTAATTATGCTGTGATCACTCTTTTATGACTGCCCCTCCTGAAACTTCTCTCTGCCATTTACTTTTCCTAAAAATTAATTTCTTTGAAGAAGTGACCCGAGAGGGTGCGTTTCCATCATGAAAAGTTAATTATAGACTCAGTGTAGCCTTGACATAGAAAAGGATTTCAGAGAGGAAAAACAACCAGGACAAATGCCGCTATATACACAGGGGATGCGGAGAAACGGCATGGCCAGGAGGAACGGTGGAAGATCCATACTGCCTTTGCTTTCCTTCCTCATCCAAGTTCGCTCTGGTGTATCTTTGTATGTGTCTGTGTGTATTCACGCTTCCTTCTGCCCTTGCCCATAGTCGGATCAAAAGCAACGTGGACGGAAGGTACTTGGTGGACGGCGTCCCTTTCAGCTGCTGCAACCCCAGCTCCCCGAGACCCTGCATCCAGTACCAGGTCACCAACAACTCGGCTCACTACAGCTACGACTACCAAACGGAGGAGCTCAACCTCTGGCGCCGCGGCTGCCGGGAAGCCCTCCTGCACTACTACAGCAGCATGATGAGCTCCATGGGCGCCGTCGTCCTCCTCGTCTGGCTTTTTGAGGTAACCCTCCCCCCACCCAGGCCATGCTGTGCTGAAGCGCCAGCTCCAGAGGAGCAGAGCATTTTTCAGCACGGCCTTCCAAGTTAAATATCAGATCTATTTAAAATAAACTGTCCGCCGTCCTTCCTTGGCTGAGAAAACATCTAATAGTGACCATCTACGTAAGGCCTGAAAGGTCCCAGGCCGGAGACACAGCTGGGAAGCATGGGATGGGGGTTAGATTGCAGACCTCCCCTTCAGAGTAGTCCTGCCAGAGCCTCAAGTATTGCCACAGCAAGAGGGGAAAAAAGGACCGATTTGGTGCCAAATGCAGGGTGCTGAGCAGGGAAGGGCGTGGGAGGGCTCAGCTGTCCAGATGCACTAATTTTATGGGTGTCACCATTAGTGGGGAATGAAAAGTGCGCAAAGCAGCACATCAGAAAGAGATGGCAGTAATTTGTGGGACAGAAAGTGCAATTAAGGGGTCTATGTGCTGATGAAAATAAAACCTGGAGCCACGCGCAGTGTCCAGCTTCAGGGCAGCATTTGGTTTAAGGTCCTTCATCAGCTCCATCGATGGTTTTGGACACAAGAAGTGGTTTAGGTGAAGCAGATGGATTAATTTTATTTTATTTTGCTTCCCAAACCCACAGTGCGCATGCAAACAGGTGCAGATACTGCCCAGTGCAGATGTTTGTGGGCACCATAACCCGAAGTGCAGCTTTGCTGCTAAAATACCATTCATTCGATGCGAGGCAAACGTGTTCTTCTGCCTCTGGGAGATGGCCAATTTTCTAGCTGGGGTGTCTAAATCAATATTAACACACAGGGATGGCAGCGGCACGAGGGCCGGCGCGTGAGGCACGGGATGTGGAGGCAGAGCAGGACCCGATGGCCTGCGTGGGGGGGGCAGCTCACTGTGCGACACGGAGACCCTTTCTGACCCTTGAAATGGCTGCTGCAACTGGCGTTGCCTTATGATTCAGCTGGCTCTTTAAAAATTTGGATAGACCTAAAAGATGCGTTATATTTTGATACAAGCACTGGGCCACACCCTTCCAGGAAAGAAGGTGCTTTTTAGAAAATAAACACCTACCCAAATAATCTGTGAACTGGGAAAAAAAAAAAAAAAATCATAAAATTACTTCACGTTGTGTTAATTTGAAAATAACTACTCCAAAGGAAATTAAAAAACTCAGGGGAAAAATACGCGGAAATACTAATGCTAGCTGCGAAAAATTATGACTTGGAACCTGTAACATACCTCTGCTGACTTGTAGGAGATTAATGGTAGTGATACGTTAACATTAATAGCAGTGATTAAAATGCAGTATTTTATTTCTAACTCTTCAAAGTACACTCGGGTATTTTTTCCAACCTGTGGCATAATAAGAAATATTTTTTTTTCTTTGTCTTTTTCAAAATATAAGGTGAATTTTTTTTCAGGCAATCAGAGGACTCTCAGGACAAAGCTTTAAAGAAATACCACAATCTTGGGTTACGTTAATTGGCCCTCCTGAATATTTATGACTCGCCTGATATTCTGCCATAAAGAATGTGGCAGAATGGTGGTTGGAGGTGTGGGAAGTGGGGACAGGGCACGGAGGGAAACACTCATCGCAGCCGGCACTTTGCGCTGTAGAAAAACACAACGTGCCAAATGGGTGTAGGGACCTCAGGGAAGGCCATTTGGGTTTAACGTTTCCATATTAGGCGCAAGGAGGAATCAACCTATTTTGAAGTATCAAAACTTCTATTTGAAAAAAAAAAAACATAACGCGTCATATTTTTGGAAATATATTATTATCCACATGCTGCTTTTACTAGCAAAAGCTGTAGGCTTCCCATGAGTGACAACCGGTCATGAGGGTGACAAAAAAAGATCACCCCATGCTCTAGCTAAGCCGCCTCAGGCTAAACCCTGGCAAACAGATGGGCTTTGCTGCAGAAGGTCAAGCGGAGCAAGCCTGGCTCTCTTCTTGACCTGCCTCAGCCAGCGAAGAGGAAATGGAGGGTTGAAGGGCGCCCTGAATAGAGCATTTCAAAAGGAAGGGAGGGCAGCAGCTGGTTCCTGAGATGCTCCAGGTCCTTCACCTGTATAAACGTGTGGCTCTCGATAGGTCACAGCTACTGCAATGGCCACAGCCCTGAGATTCATCCCACGCGTGGTGCCAGAGAGGGAGCCCAGCACTGAGCTCCAGGAGGTGGGAACCCATGAGAGCACTGAGACACGAGCAGGAGGTGCATTGCACATCCTGCACTGGGGACTAAACTCCCTGATGCACTGAACAGTAGGCGTGAACTCCCAATGATCTTCCAAACCAGCCCACAGGCAGCAGGGATGCTCCAGACGGACACAGTTTGCTCTGCTGACAGATGGAGGAGCTGAGCACACAAGGGGGATGCACCAGCCCAGTCTGCCCATACCCAGCCCTGGAGAAACCCAGTGCCCTTATTCTTCCTGACACTTTAAAGTTGCTGTAAAATGACAAGAGTTTTCATGACAGTTTGTCCACTGGCCAGGGTAAACCATGACTCATCAAGACCGGGCTAGCTTTGGGACCTTGATGCCCAGGCCTTCTCTGCTGGATTGTGATTAAGTACAGGTCTACAATTCAGAGTCACAGACTGGTTGAGGTTGGAAGGGACTCTGGTGGTCATCTTGTCCACAGCCCCCTGCTCAAGCAGGGCCACCTGGAGCTGGTTGCCCAGAACCATGGCCAGACAGCTTTTGAATATCTCCAAGGAGGGAGACTCGAATGCTTCTCTGGGCAACCCATGCCAGTGCTCGATCACACTCTCAGTAAAACAGTGTTTCCTAATTTCCATAGGGAACCTCCTGTGTTTCAGTTTGTGTCCATTGCCTCTTGTCCTGCCATTGGGCACCACTGAAAAGAGCCTGGCTCCACCTTCTTTACCCCCTCCCTTCAGGTATTTATACATAGATTGATAAGATCTGCCCTGAGCCTTCTCTTCTCCAGGCTGAACATTCCCAGCTGTCTCAGCCTCTTCACACAGGAGAGGTGCTCCAGCCCCTTCATTGTCTCAGTGGCCCTTTGTTGGAATCCCTCCACTATGCCCACATCTTTCTTGTGGTGAGGAGCTTTCTTGTGGTGAGGAGCCCAGAACTGGACACAGCACTTCAGCTCTCCAGCTGTGGCCTCACCAGTGCTGAGTAGGGTGGAAGGATCACTGCCCTCAATCTGCTGGCAATACTTTGTCTAATGCAGCCCAGGATACCATTCGCCTTCTTTGCCACAAGGGCACATTGCTGGCTCGTGTTCAGCTTGGTGTCCCCAAGGACCCCAAGACCCTTTACTGCCAAGCTGCTTTCATCCCATCGCCCCCAACATGCATGGAGCTGTTCCTTCCCTGGTGCAGGACTTCAGCAAAACTGATGGTCCAAGGCTATCATATAGGAGATGGACTAATTTACCAGATCGTTGTCTCCAGCTTCCAATTCTCTTCTCATCTGGCAGAGAAGGCAGGCTCGGGTCAGTGGAGGTGATGACAGCCTGAACATTTTGCATTGCTTTTAGGAAATCTCAGCCCCAGGGACCCAAAACCTTTCCGAGCAAGATTTTTAAGAAAATGAAGTCTTAAAACTGAGAGAAAACGTCACAGAATCTCATCCAAGGGCAGGTCAGCTGGTCCCTTCTGTACAAGAATCTTCCTTTTCTAAAGCACGACTGTATTTAGTGACTTAGAGCCTTCCAGGAAGCCTGTAAGTACAGCTAATTCTGCTGTCAAATAGTGGGACTTAGTAAGTCAGTCGCAAAAAAAAGCTCCTGCTGACATGCAGCGAGGTAGCACAAGCAGAGAGCAAGGTGGAGGCCATCTTTTGTGTCCAGTCCTATTAATCTTTACTTGCAATAGCAATTAATATGAAAGATACTAGTCTCATGACTGAGAGCAGTAGAAATGGGTCTCAGATTGAAAGGAAGATGTCAAAGGCTTTAAATCCCGAGACTACCGTGGTGTGATTTGTCGCTTCTTGCGACCTCTATAGAATAGGGTTTCAACTGATTTAAGTCACCATAGTGTTGAGTAGATCCGCAACAAAATGAGACTATTTCCAGATTCAGGGCCATTAGAGACTTCTTTGAGGACCAAGGTGTTGCAAGTCACACATTCTTATGTTAAACGGGACAAAAATTTGCCTTTGGATATGGACGTATTTGATGAAGCTTTTTTGTTTGAGCAGTGTTTTTCGCTTTCTGGTTTTGAGTGAAGGCAGAGAAATATCAACATCTGAAAATTTTGAGGGTGACCGATGGTTACCCTTTAGTCTTCCAAGAGTTTGGAGACACTGATCATACACAAGCAGGATGACTAGGGTAGATGGGCTAATGAACGGTCCACAGAAGCACATGCTTGAGCAGTCCCATGAGTCCAAAAGCCAGATGTGAATTTTGCAATTGTCCGCGCTATGTGGCTGAATCCCAACTTCAAATCTACCCAATGCTGTAATCCTGCATGACCGTTTGCAAGCTTCCTCCACCTCTAGTTCAAAATCCTCAACATAAAGCAGCACCTTGCAGGTCAGGAGTAGCTCTCCATGGGCCTCAGCTGTGCCACCAGGTAAGCAACACACGGGGATGCCGACGTCTTTAACCATTAGGGTTTAGGAAGCCCAGAGGTACTCACTTCCTTGGGAATTTGGATAGGATAACAGAGGCATCCTCCCTCCCCTACAGAACAAATCCTACGAGGTCATTATCAACCTCGATAATGGTCTCAACCTTAGCTTTACCTACCATGCAAAAGACTAAACTAGCCATCTGCTTCCCTATCCTGACCACCAACCTCCATCAAGCTGGCTCTTCTGGGCCCTGCCTTTTCGTTCTTCCTCTACTTGACCGATCGATCACTTTTCTTCATAAGCACCACAACGGCGGAAGTCAGCTTGTTTTGAATGGTGTCAGAAGGCAGGAGACTGGCTAAAAACGTTCTTTCTCTCTCTGGAGGCAGGTTTGGGGTGTTGCCAGTGTGAGGGGTGTTACACCAGCATAGTACAGTAGAAAGAGTCTCAGTCAGGGCTGCTGGGACTGGTAAATATTTTATCAGAAGCAGAAATTTGTTTTAGATTGCCTTGGTTTCCTTATTTGCGCATACCTATATAATAAACCCAAACCAGAATGTGAAGTAGACAAGCTGATGGCTCAAATCCTAATGCTGCTCTGTTCTGCACAGATGCTGATTCATTAATGTCTCCTTGATCAGATTAATATACTTGCCACAGGTTAATATACTTGCCAAACATATTAAGGTCAATGTGAAGTAAAAATATTTAGAGTTAAAATTCAGTGGACAGTGGCAGAGCACATTGCTGCACATACAAATATCTTTGTGGACATCGAGCGCACAGGAGCAGAGGTTTCATTAAAATCTCTCCGGAGGCGTCTACCCTGTGACGGAGTACGTGGAAAGCCGCCTTGTGCTCATGGCCACACAAGGGTGATGTTTCACGTACTTCCTTCGGAAGTTGACGCATCCACTCATTGCTTATCAACTCTCCCACTTTCCGTGGTGCTCACTCCTTTCAGACCTCCACCCTTTCCTTTCCTACTCGTGACGGGACATTTTCCTCCTGCCAGCTCTCCTTCCACCCCTCCTGGCCATCCAAAGGGGAAGGCTGCTCAGGATCTCCTCTCCTTTGGAGGATTCCCACAGCCCTTAAGCCGTATCTGTTTGGCGCCGTTGGGATTTTGCTCGCACCAGCAGCCGGGGCTGCTGACAGCAGAAGGTGGCAAAGATGTAGACAAAGGTATAAAGGTTATAAAAATTTGCCTGACGCACTCTGTCTTTTCCATTGCACGGCGCAGACGGCGGTGATGGTTGGCTTGCGTCTCCTGCACACCTCTCTGGAAAGCATCGCAAATCCCGAAGACCCTGAATGTGAAAGCGAAGGGTGGATCCTGGAGAACAGCCTGAAGGACACTTTGAAGTCCGCGCTGGAGAATTTGAAAAAGATTGGTAAGTTCAATCAGGTGGAAGCAGATGGCGAAGGAGCCGAAGGAGAGGAAGGTGGGAAGACACCAGCCATCACAACGGTCAGTTGAGCTTCTCATTGATGTGGACTTTTCATCAGAGAGGAATAAAAAAAACTGAGCATTGTGAATATCTACATTTTAACAGCTATGTATCAACCATCAGAATACACATTTCTACGCATGCTTTTTTTTTTGCATATGGGAGTATACAACATAGTGCATCTTGGGATAATACGTTTATCCACAATGTGAGTACACTATATTCATAACTTCTGGGGGAAATGACCCCACTAGGACTTGCAACATTCACGTGGTCCCTTATCAGGGACAGGTAGTTTAAAAAAAATTAAAAAAAAAAAAAAAATTGCTGGCATCACACGGTGATCCATTCCATCTTATTTTGAAATTAAAAGTGGAATTTGAAAAGCTAATATTTTTTTGCTCAAGTTGTTTTATCAGCGTACGTTATGTACTTCAACTTTTAAAGACAAACAGATTGTTTTTCTGGGGAGTAACGTGTTAGCAGTCAAAGGAAGAAGGATTTCCAGAATTGTATATAACTTAGTATACAGGTATTTTGACAAACCTCTAATATAATGTGGGTTTTGTTAATGTGATAAGCAATGGTATTTTCTGCTGTATTTTTAAGATGTACATAGAAAAAAAAATGCAAATTTATGCTGAGAATTTATGTACTAAGCAAAAACTATAATTTAATGAAACAACACAAGTATCATGAAAACAACATTAAGGTAAGATCTATGGGGTTTGTTTCTCAGGGTTTTTTTTTTCAGCCTGTGTAACCTGAATGAGCGTGTTGTAGACTTACGCTTCACCTTGTATTTAAACAAGCAGAAGCTTAGAAGATTCCTCTTGCAGTGGGTGGAATCAATGCTATGAGCATGTGCCAGTTATGGTTATTTTGGACATTTTAAAAAGTACGTAGTCTCATAGGTTGCTCCAGAATATTCAAGACCAACTATTTCTAAAACAAGAAAAAGAAAAAAAAAAAAGAAAAAAAGGTTATTTAGAACTAACACCTTACATGTTTTCCAGGGTCCTAGCAAAGGGACACCATTCATCCACAAGTACTTCAAGCCTCAAACTTTGAGGCCAGGGGAAAGTAAGTTTAAATCAGTCCTCAGAGTGCAAATTTTATTTTTCTTTATCAGGGACACCCTTCATTGTATCTTTTAAGTCAAAGGGAAGGCACATTTTGCGTATGTTGCATCTCTCCAAACATACTGTTGTAGCTGGAGGACCCTCTTCTCATATGCAAAGTTGGAATAAGACACGGAAAAGTTTGCTGTGGTGCGTGGCCTCTAGTAAGGGAACAGAGCATCATCCTGAGTTTTTCTGCAGCTGCCAGATAAATCAGCTAAAGGGAAAGAAACCCGACAGAGCAAGCCCTGACGCCCTGCACGAACAATTGCAGACACCTCAGTCCCTCAGCTAGGAGCCAGCCACCACATTTGTTTTTAACTTGGCTGTGCAAAAGCTCTCCTCCTCTGCGGCCTACCTGGGAGAGTTTTCTCAGCTGGTCCCTTCCACCTGGCTGTTGGCCGGTCTTCCAACGAAGCCGTGTTTGCAGCTGCCTAATCATTGCACAGCCCGTTAGTTTTCATTCTTAATCACTTGTGCACTTGCCCCAGCAGCCCTCAGCTCCTCTGGCTTTTGTTCAAGCTCCATCTAGGTTGGACAGACCAGTTCACAGCGGGACAGGTAGGGACGTGTCCATACCTCAAGCCATAGTCTACACCTCGGTGGCCAGGCTGTTTCAAGCCATCTGCACGCCAGGGTTTGATTTTTGACAGGTATTTGTGGCATCCTTTCACTTTTTCAAAGCTGGTCAAAGCTTTTAACTTTAGTTACAATAGCGAATTATAAAGTCAACTCTATTCTTTTGTGCGTCAGAGTGACTAGAACAAGGGCACGACCGTACAAGCCAACTTGCTATTCACCACAGCCTATCGTCCTTTGCTTTGCTGAGGGACACTCTGCATGGCAGAACTGTACAAACCAGACCAACTCCTTCCTTCTCAGTAAGACATCGCTACGGCTGGCTGCTCCTCTCAGCTGGTCTGCTAGAGAAGAGCAGGATTGTGGATGGCGCATCATGTGGCCACATGTATCAGAGAAGAGCTTTTTGGACGAGTCACGTATGGAGAGGAGCTGTATCACAAGGATTAATCACAGTTTTCCTTGTGAGGCTTCAGTGTGCTGTAATCTATACTGGTTACTTGACCAGACATCTGATTTTTTCAAAGAGATCTAGATTTATTGCTACCCTAGAAATCTGGCTTAGGCCATTGCTTTAGACAGGACTCTCCAATTATCTGTGGTCTCTTATTTTTGGGTTTTTTTTTTTTCAGTCTATTGCTAGAGCAACATAACAAATTGTCAAATTATTCTTTCAATGCCACATTGGAGAAGCCAGCTGCCAGAGCAAGGGTCTCACGGTATTAGGCAGGTAGACAGACCATGTGAGACACGTTTATGAAGAATAGTACCAGGATCAAGGTTTCGTACGAATAAAAACAAATAGTGTATATGCTAATGCTGTCTAAAATAAAGCCTCCTGGTTAATGAAGACCTATGTAATATCTTATGATTACTACAAGATTGTAATATGACTGCTTTGTAAAATATTACATGTAATATATCATTTGTCCAATCTTAAATACACTGTCTTGTGACATTGCAAATGCTGCTCTAGATAAAGATATCTCTGCTGCCTGCAAATGTAAATTTAGGTATTAAAAACTATATTGCAAGTAAAGATCTCTTTAAAGAAAATGTTTAAATATATACAATTTAATACAGATTTCTTTAATTTGCATTACTGATGACTTTTTGCTTCTGAATTAATTTTTTTGGACCCATTTTATGCGTTCCTCTAGGTGGGAAGATTTTCCCCCTCTATATAATGCTCTGAGAGAAAGCAAACCTTCCTCTTCTCATGTGCCCGGATAACCTCAGGATGTGCAAACAGACCCCCTAAATCACTTGCCTCTTACTAAAAGCAGAATTTGCTGGACCATTTTAGTAGCATCCTCTTGTAGTACATAGGAATTAAAACATTTCACAGGCCTTTAACTTCTAGACGTGCGCAACATGTGAAACCACCAGCATCCTCAGGATCTTTGACAATCAGCTACACTGGGTTTACAACCTCTTTTTTTCCCCCCTTTTAAATCTAACTTGCAACAGACATTTAAAAGAAAGCATTGTCGTTAATTTAAATTTACGTAGTAAAGCTCACGTAGCGGAAGCTGCCTGCAGCAATCCAACAACTACCAAAACCGTGCCCCGATTTTCAAACTAATAAACTTCGGAAGGATGTGAGCTTAATTCATACCAACCAGGCCACTTCTTTTTAGGTACCTCCAATGGATTACCGGCTTAAATCCAAGCACCCAGATCTGAGAGCCAGCCCAAGGCCTTGAAGTGCCAACTTTTAAGAAACAGAATTTATTTTTTTAAAAGAAATTACAAGAAGTGCACTATTTTACTGGTGACATTTATTTGAAGGGACACAGAATGTTCACTAAAGTGCTTTAAAGGAGGAAATATAAACAGCTTCCTTAAAGCTATTAATTCCTAAGTAGCCTTAATACAATTGATAAGATTAGCCTCCATGCATTACATGAGCTTGGACATTTTATAATACCAGACAAATGCATGTGTGCAGCTTAGCGAAGAGCATGGGAATGCTATATCGGGCTCACAGGCACCGTGCCCTTACAACTAGCGGTCAGGGAAGATTTTCAAGGCTGATATAAAGAAAAAGGGATCCCAGCAAAAAAAAAAAGCAAACACTGCTCTTACCATAATCAGCATAAAAAGGGCACGGATCACAAATGCTTGTTTTAAAAAAAAAAAAAAATAAATAAAGAGCATTATTAGAGATTAGTCAATTAAGAGATAAGGCCAGAAAAATAGAATGGTGCCACGTGATTAACAGCCCCCTGCGGAGAGACGAAGGCTTAGGCAAATTTATTTCTGGTAACAGGAAGGCAGATTCCATTTGGATGGCTGAAGTACTGCGTACATGAAACCTTTTTTATAAAAAAAAAAATATATAAATTTATATCGGACCTATAGCGTTCAGTGACTGACAAACACTGAAGTAGTAAAACACCTCTCTCAAAGCACCTGCATTTGCTGATCCTGTGTCATTTGACAGGTATTGATGAATTTTGATCCAAAGCACATTTGTGAGGTGGGAAAGCTGGAAGAAACCCTGGCCTGGAGCTCAGCTTTGTGGGCACCACCTCCCCAGCACCCTTCCCCAGGGAACGCATCCCCCGTTTTGCAACCTCCCCCTCGGGCACAGTGCCGGAGGAAGGGCTGAGCAGGGCTCCCACCTCCCACTGGTCCCTTCTAAAGCAACACACACAGAACAAGTCTTGCTTGATTAAACCGTGTCTACTAACAAGAAGGCTAAGTCCATACACATGTCAACCACTAAGTTCCATAGTTTGCTCTCGAAGCAAATTTTTCCAGAGCAAAGGGTGGCGCGAGAATCAGAGGTTCCAGGCAAACTCAGCAAAACTAGGACCAGGGGGCAGGTCTGCAGCCTGTCGTCTGACGAGGTCGCACCGCTTCGCCGGGCACACAAGCTTCCACGCATTTTACATCGCGTTCCCAGGCAAAACAGGGTGTTTTGGTTTAACTCCGGCCGACAACCAGGACCACGCAGCCGGCTCACTCCACCAGTTGGGATGGGGGAGAGAATCAGAAGACTAAAAGTGAGAAAACTCGTGGGTTGAGCTAAAGACAGCTTAACAGGTAAAGCAAAAGCCACGCGCACAAGCGAAGCAGACCAAGGAATTCATTCACTGCTTCCCATGGGCAGGCAGGTGTTCAGCCATCTCCAGGAAAGCAGGGCTCCGTCACACATAATGGTTACTGGGGAAGATAAATGCCATCACTCCAGATGCCCCCCCCGTTCCTCCTTCTTCCCCCAGCTTTATATGCTGAGCATGACGTCACATGGCATGGAATATCCCTTTGGTCAGTTGGGGTCAGCTGTCCCGGCTGTGTCCCCCCCCAGCTTCTTGTGCCCCCCGAACCTGCCTGCTGGCGGGGCGGTGGGAGGAGCAGAAAAGGCCTTGACTCGCTAGCAACAACCAAAACCACCCATGTT
>VYZM01002670.1:0-22535 GCA_013398915.1 Dromas ardeola | reverse complement strand
TTCATAACTCCAAAACACACCACAACACCAGCCGCGAGTAAGAAAGTCAGCTCTGTCCCAGCTGGAACCGTGACACAGGGCCAAGCAGCACAAATCAGGAACGGGCAGACTCGGGCACCTGAAACTCGGTAAGGCACAACTGCAGCCATGGGGGCCGTGAAAGGAGGAGACTAAAGTGCTGGCTCCCACCAGCAAGCAGAAGGCAGTAAGTCTGAGGCACACAATTTCCCAGACTGACGGTCTTGTTCAGAGGGTGAACATGAAGTTTCATTCTTGGAAAAAAAAAAAAATCCATAGAAGCCACTTTGATATATGCGACGATGCAGAAGTTAACAGCAGCGTCAAAGAACCACCCGTCCCTCCCAGCTGTGGCATCTCCCCAGCTGGAGACACACCAAGCCCACCCTCCAGCCAGGCGGCAACGTCAGCACACACGACCTGGAAGGAGATAGCTCACTGCGGTCGTCTGTTCCAAGACACGCATAGTCCCCAAATGCAAAGTTTTCCTTTTAAAAATTACTTTTTACCTCCTCAACCGCCCCAGTAACCTGTTCAGAGGGTAGCACAGCCCTGCCTTAGGCAAACGCTTTTTCAAACGGGTGTGAGTTATCCCATTGACACATGGGTTTTCTCTGACACAAATAAGACTAAGGTTGAAGACGAAACACCACAGGCGGAAAATACAAACAAGGACAAGGTGACTTCCCAAGTTCGTATGAATGAATCGTTCATTAATTATAGGGATTAATCAAAAGCAGAAGTAACACTGATTCTGTAATGTTGCTCTAGGCATATTTTAAGTAAATGACAACAGTACTTCTTGTTTTCACCCCAGAATTTTAAGTGTAATTAGGTCCTAAAATTTACATTTATTCTCTACTTGTCTAAGCTTTTTGTTAAATTTTAGGGTATTTCAAACTATTCTTGAGATTAAGTAATGTTAAAAATGGACTAAATTCATTTCAGGATGCGTTTTATTCAGGAAGACATTCACAATAGTATACCTAGACTTCAAATAATTACTCCTGCAGCATGTCCCCAACTCCAGCGGGACAAAATGACTTCCTGTCCCCTCCCTCTTTCCCAGCTGGCGCTCAACCAGGCGTGCTGCTCAGGCGGGTCCGCATTCCCAGTGCCACACACCCTCCTCAAATATGTCACAACTAGGTCTCTGCCACTTACAAGGGGATGCCGAAGCTCTGAGAGCAGGAAATAACCCCATCCTTTTTCCACTACAATCACTGCCACTACTGCCATGGGAAACCATAAGCACCCCGCTGGCCATGCCCGGAGCAGGGCTTCCCACCCCCAGCACGTGTTACGCTCCAGTGCAATGAAGCAACCACGTTTGCTCTCGGGTTTGCCGTCTTAGACAGACATGACACTTCCAGATGTGACGCCCAGCCATTTGAAATGCTACCCACGCTGTTTTATTCGAGTATCTCGCATATGTTGGTATTAACAGCAGTTACCCCCTAGCCTCCCAGCCAAACACTGCGTGCTTCTGCGTGCTCCAAGTGCCACGCATGTTGCTATCGCATAGCATTCATCTCTCCATTAAATAAAAAAAAAAACCCACTCAAAATTTCTTATTTTCAGCCCCATCCTGTTCAAGCTGATAGCAGAGATATAGGGGAGCTAAAAGCCTACATTAAGCGTACAGAAAAAGAAAATGCAACATGAAGTATTTCGTTTCAGAGTTCATGCAATCTTCTGAGCTTTCAGCTACTGCAGCATTTCATGAATTACTGAAGACTGACACGGAAAGATTTCAAATACACAGATGAGATGCCTGACTAGTTCAACAGCCTTAAATGGATCTCCAACAATTACTGCAGAATTTTTTTCTTCTTCTAGCGTACTTTGTGCCGAATTGCACATTCATCCCAAAAGACTCCGATACAATCGTTGCAAGAAAATGCAGGCTCCTCGGAGCTGTCTTTATGAGGACCAAGCATTACCCCTCTATGCAGGCGTCTCTAGGTAGAGAACATCAGTGAATCACATCAGTGAACGTATTGCTGATCTCCTTGCCTTCGTTATTTTTATAACCTTTTCTCCGATTTATTAACACATTTTAGCATCCTCCATGTGTAGAGTACTGCAAGTACAGAAACAGGTTCTGCACATTATTCCTCAAACACGTGGTTGATTTCAAATCAACACCTTGGTTTTGTAAGTCACTAAAACATCCCGCAGTGGTCTGCAGATGCCATCGCTAACCTGAGCTCAGCTGTCCCACCCTGCCCGGGGCTCACTAGCCAGTCTGGCTTTCCTTCCAGGATCCTACGCAAAGGACAAGCTGGAACACTTAACACCTCCAAGCTCGTGCTGTCTGGAAAGAGACTGAAAATACATATATTCCACAAACTGAAGAAAAAGTAACGTATAATCATTGCTGTCATGGAGACGAAGATCAGTATTTGCCATTTCTTAGCTCCTGCACCTGGCACACTGCGGAAACACCTCATACTCTCCCCCTCTCCTGATTTTCTTCAAGAGAAATGTCTGATAAATCTCCGCATCAAGACAAAGATACAAGATTTGGGCATCTAATGTTTGCACGCCAGGAGAGGGGGAAAGGTGGCAGGAGAGCAGGAAAAAATAGAGGATGAACATGCAACAGCCTCAAGATAAGAATATGCAAAGCAGTTTTTATACGTGGTACAAAGATTTGTAGAAGGAATGTTAAAACTCCTACACATGAAGTATGAATAGAAACGTGCATGTATGGAACAGCAGAAGAAATAATTGAGCAAGCCTTTAAAGAGCTGCATGTATCGATAGACAGGGACGTGACTGACGTCAGTAAAGCAGGTAGATGCTGAGAAACGTGTTGTTTACATCTAGACGAGGAAGCCTGAGCTTCAAAAGGCCACAGCGCAGTTGACTTCTCAGAAGCAGACCTACTCTTTGGTAACAAGAGGGAGAAAATGAGGTTGTAGTGTGTTGCGTGTGCCATTCCTCTCCACATTCTTGTATTTTAGGCAAGACACCGCAAAACCAAAAAGAAAAGACAACGGACAGACTTACTTAAGATTTACAAAGGGTGAAGTAGGATACTGAGGCAAAAGGTAGCACCACAGTTACTGCTGAATCCCAATGGGTATAAAAGACCTTTCCAAAAGCCAGTTTGCAATCCCCAACCAAGAAGTACATAGGGAGGACGCGGCAGCCACCGCTCCTGTCCTCTGCAGCACACAGCAGTCCTGGCCAGGCCACTTGGACACACACATCCTGGTGTAAGTGTGCAGGTGGGTACAGTGAGCTTAGAAAGTTAAATAAAATCACTTCCCCCTTGAATAAGGTCTCAAACTGAAGCGAAAGGATGTTTTAGTCTGCGGCTTCCACCTATCACCATAAATACTTGGCCATTTCTTAGAGCCGGATGGTGCTACGGTGTATTAAACAGCATCCAAACACTGCCTACATGATCAGAGGGTTACAACACACATTCAACATGCCACGTTCAGAAGCCTCTGCTTTGTAAACATCTGAACTACTTTACTGTAGCTTATGTTCTTGTATCAGCCTGGAAGATGTTTAACAAAATATGCATTGATCAGTAGAAGGTAAAAACAATATTGACAAAACTAACTCAATACAGTTCCGTAAGAGTCACACTTGCATTAGCAATCAGACATGGAGCTGACTCTCCCAGAATAGAACCAGGAATTGCTATTTCTCCTGACCATGATTAGCCTTGGAATAAAACAAATAATAAAACCCCTTCTTCCCTCTTACTGGAAAAAGCTGCCTATTAGTCTGAAAAGCACAGCTCCGTGGGACTCTCAGTCAGGCCTCTGAGAGGTTTTCAGTGGATGAACTCCCAGAGCCTGGTCCGGGGCCAAGCACTGACTGGCCAAGAGCCTCAGCCAAGCCTGGGATCCCCAGCCACCCACCTGACGCGGAGTTCTTCACTGTCCCTTACTCAACGGTTCAAACTTCCACCACAGCAAACCCCAGGGACTGCACGGGCACTGCTGGCCGGCAGCAAGGAAAGGCAGGGAGGCTCCAGCTCCTTCTGGACATGCCTCCACCCTCTAGAGCTGCCTGCAGCGCCAGCAGCCAAGCAAGCAACTCCACTTAGTTGTGCCAGGCTGATGGCAATGCCCTTCAGTCAGTCACTGCTGGCTCCCCAAACCAAGAAATTACATTCCAACAAGCTGAAGCCACTTACTGGTAACTAGAAGTTATTAGCAACTGTGGATTAAGACATGCTATCCCACCACACACAGATGATTTTCATCAGGCACTAAAATGGTGGAGACTTTTTTGCCTCTGCAACACCTGTTTGCAATGTTCTTACTGTGGAACTCTCCCCACCTTTGCTTCAACACAGCCAAAAAAGGAGAAGCCAACTCTACTCCTTCCCATTCTTCTAAACATTCAAATACCTTAAGAAAGAAAAAAAAAAAAAAGGAATTCGTGGTAAGAAGAGACATTTCCCTAATGACAACTTGTCTGTAAGACTTCCCATCACTGGTAAGCAACCCTTCTGTGTGCCTGTCCCTGTGCCTTTACACCAAGGATATGTTGAAGCCGTACCACGCAACCTGAACCAGGTATCCAGAGAAAGTGGACAGTCAGATGGTGATGTACACAGAAGGGTGGTTGCCAGGCTCCCCGGCTGTCGTCAATCCTTGAGCGCCTGGAAGCATTCCTGCAGAAGGCAAACCTTGATAATAACTGCACCCACTGTTGTTCCCATGAAGTCTCCAACTTTCTCCCCATGCAGGGTCAAGTAGGACTCGGGGACGTTCACCATAAGGAGCTGAGGAACTGAACAGCTAATGGTAGAGAAGTGGATGCTTCCCTAAGAAAGTTTTCCTTTAATGCCAATTAGGATATGAAGAGCACCATCCCATTCCCACTAAGATGCAGGACTGGCCAGGCAACGCTCCTGGCTCACCAAACTGAGTGCAGACTGCAATAAGAAAATATAAAGATCAGAAAACTCATAGAAGCCCCACAAAGACCAACCCAATATCTCTTGCTATTATCAGAGATAGCCCCCCCTATCCTGGTCATACACAAAATCATTCAACTCTTGGGTTAGTTTAAAGGCCCGTTTCTCTTCTGCTTCTTAGTAAATCAAAGCTGCTGTTAAACCACAGTGAATGTCTCACTTCAGAAAAACTTTAAATACGGTTTCAGACGACATCCTCATAACCAGTTTGGGGAGGTGCAGACTATTCTGCAAAGCAGACGGAAATCTGGCTGTATTTTCAGACTCAGAGGGCAGCAAAGAACAGTTGGACACCGACCAGTTACAAGCGGCATTCCCCAGGGGCTCATATTCAAGCCAAGACTGCTTAATACTGTCATACTTAACTCAATAATGAATAATCTCAACAGTGGGGTGGAAATACAGAGCTACTACTTCTTGTCAAAGGTAATTCCCTGAAAGAAGGAGAGAAGGGGAATCCAGAGCAGCCGGGAAGCAGACTCAGTTCACCATAACAGGACTCTTCTGTGAAGAGATTTGAGGTGCAACTCCCCCTCATGCAATTTAATTTTCCAGAAAGGAAAATAGCTGGGGTTTTGTGCTGACGGTACTTTCACAGTAAGTCGAGCATTCAGCTTTTCCTCTCCATGTTCAGGTCATAAAGAAAATGATCACAGTGATGTAGCTTCTAAACAAAACACCAAGTCATTTAGCATAAAATAAAATGCACTTAAATGAGATGCCAGGGCATCTCATTTAGAGATGCCTCCTATGACAGACTGGGGAGAGTACAAAGTGTTTTCTTGAAGAATGAACAGAGTAAAAAACATTACTGATGTGAACCTCCACCCTCATCTCTTTATAAAATACAACTTACAATCCTTTAAAAAGATGATTAGACTTTTTGGTAGAGGTCAAGAAAGGTTTAGCTGACTGAAGCAAGTGACTCTAATAATATAATCACCTTACATTTTTAGCCGAGGAATTGCAGATGTTGCACATCCAGGTATTTCTTTCAGCTTGTGATTAACAAGGTGACACACCTGAAGGAACGAGCTCAGCAAAATTTCAAAAACAACTTTTAAAATGTACTTATTTAATGTCAACACCAAAAGAATTTACTTGATGTTTTCAGCTTTGTTTTGTTTTCTGTTGTGATGGTTTCTGGTTTGGGGATTTTGTGAGGTTTTTGTTGTTGTTTTTTTAATCCCCACCAAACATGTAATACATTGTAGATTGTACACACAATCCGCAAATATTAAAGTTATAGCCAATTTATTACAGTTATTATTTCCCTCATACTGAAACAATGTTATAAATATTTCTACATTAATATAAATACATGCAAACCAAATCAGAAAATAGAAGTCTTGAGTAAAGAATGACTAAACTTGCAAAAAATGATAAATTGTGTACTTCGCAATTATCTGTGGTCACCATTTTGCCAACCTATTAAACCTTGCAGCCTCCGACTGATCCCAGAGGGAAAAAAAAAAAATCCTTCTTGCTATCAATATTCTGCTTTGCACAGAGAAATCTGTCAGTATCATAAATTATTTTTCTTAATATTATGCTTACAGGAAAAGAGTTTTTCAATGCAGTTACACATTATTTGAAACTGTGGCACACAGTTTAAGAAGCAAGACTCTCTGCAAAGGAATACTAACGTCACCAAAAAAGTTTGATTTTTTAAGTACCGTGCACAGAAAATTGTTGATGTATCAACCAGCTTAAGTAGGGGAAGGCAGAGATAAAGCATTAATGTCTTTTTTTTTTTTCTTTCCTCTGCAACTTCTCCACGTCTCTTTGTAAAAAGTGACAGCAATATATAAATGATTAGAACTACAACAGGTAGTAGAGAGAAAAGTAGCCTGTACTGTTTATAAGAAAAGGAAATCAACATTGGCCAAGTTTCTTTATTTCATATTTCACATCTTCACTCAATACTGTTACTGAATGTTTGAAAAATTGTCCTGTACACCATGAATATACAAAATTTATCTGAAGCATTAAATCTGTAAAAATAGAAACAATTCAGTCAGACCGAGTGTAACTGAAGACACGGCAGACAGTAAAGGGACTGCTTATCTGGGCTGAAGACGTAGTCAGAAAGTAAGACTTAACTAAAAGAATCACAGATTATTAAGAAAACAGAACTATGTAAATTAAGATTTTACTAATTTGTCGAAAGATAGGAGAGATAAAGGTAATGGATTTTGTTTTAAATCAATAAGCATAATGTCACTTTTTAGAGACACCTTGGCGGTCTAATTACATACAGCTAGAAAACTCACTGCCTTCAGGCACCCTCATATCAAGTGCAAATCTGCGCAGTTATAGAATATATTTATAAAATATACTATATGCAAACATCTTTACAGAGCTTTAAATCAAGCCAAAAAGTAAATATACTTGATGGGACAACAGAAAAAAATGAATCAATGCAAAAACGTGGGCAGTGTGATTGTGGCCCTTCAAAGCCAGAGGAAACCATTCAGTTTGTCTGCAACAAAAAGGAGATGAGATTTGCATCTTACAAGTTGACTGTTAACAAAAATGAAGAAAATATCCTCTGTGCTTCTGCAAATTAACATAAAGTTAGCTTTCATGACATTTTACGTTTTGTCTTTATCTTAAAATATCTTCTAAAGCACAATGTCAACCCTTGAATACCAATAACCAATCACATAATTGAAAGTGAAAGGGTTTCCCAGCTAAATTCAAATTACAAACTACATAAATCTAAAGAGTGCAATGCTCTGGAAAAAGCTTTAAATTAAATTATTTTACTTGTAAAGCTAGTGTTAGGTTTTTTTAGTTAAAAAACAACTGGAAGCAAGAAAGCTGCAAGAGTACAAATGACAAAATTGTTTTAGATACACCAAGTGAAAGAGTGAATTATCCACTGATGCCGACAGAAACATCCATTTGCTACATTATTTGCTTCCTTACTTCATTCCATTGCATGTACACACAGCTTAAGTATTAAAATGCAGAATAATAAATAAAACGGCTCAGATTACTAGCAAGGGGCAAAACACAATCCGTAATTGTGCTCTATCTAGTTTCTGTTTCAGCAGTCTTTTTCTCTTGCAGTTGGTAAGAAAAATCATAGTCAGACTTCCAAAAAGAGTCATTCTTTTTTTTTTATCAGAAACTCAAGTTCATTTGCCCAGGTTTATAACCCAAGACATTTCTGTGAAGGAAGCACAGTGCAAATTATATGACTAATAAAACTTGCTTACATAGAAAGTTTACTTGATTAATGTTAACTGGTATCTTTATGAAATACATTGTAAAACAAAGATTAAATAACAGGACTGGGTTTGTGGTTTTTTTTTTCCCCCCTCAGACTTTTTTTTCCTAATCCCTCCTTTGAAAAGCTTACCAAGTTACAAAAATCTTAATAAAGTTCCAGTATTCAGCAGATAACCATTATAAATGCTGCCAATCAATGCCAACTAGTGTTTGATTTGCTTCTTGTGCATGTCCAATTTCCTCTGTGATACTGTGCTGCTGCCAGAGTTTTTGAATCTTTTTAAATCGTTCTTTGCACAGATGTAAGGGATTCCCACGTCTGAAAAGGAGATAAAACTTATTAGTTGCAGTGTTTTATCATTCCTAAGCACAACCCCCCAGGTGCACACATTAAATATTAGATAACTCTTTAAAAAAATCAAAATATTTAGAGAACCCTTTCACTTTATCTCTTCTCAGAACAAATCGACAGATATTTTGATTAGTAAACTGGAGTGCTACCTTGTCTCCCTGCCCCACCCCTACTGCTCAACAGCTCTCTCCAGCCTTTGGGAACCTCCTGCACGGACCACAGAAGTCCAAACGTAGGTTGTCAGCAATCTTTCCATGCTGAACCGGCTCATATTCTATGATTTTGACCAGTTTCAGAAGCAGCAAGCATTAACAATGTTTAATTCCCCCAACTGTCCTCATAGGAAGCAGAGAGATGGTTAAGACAAAAAACTACCACATTGAATAAAATCGTAACATAGCATTTTCACTTGCTATTAAATTAGCACAGATTATACAAATAAATGCACTATATACAAATAAAATTTTCAGCCTTAGTTTCTAGGCAACTTCACAGATGCTAAAAAGATTTAAGTTTTTACATCTCAAGACAACTGTTTATAACCTGGGAAAGATCTTCCATTAAATATTTTTAACTCAAAACCACATATTAGCATGTTTGAAATGCTTGAAGATATTAGATGCAGCAGCAATGGAAAAAATATAGTACTGTCTATATAATTAAAATAAAAAGGTTTAATTTAAGGTTTTTTTAATAAACTTAGAAAGTTTATTTTACAAAACAGATAGTTCTAGAACTCCTGTCTTTAAAAGATATATTTTTAAAAATATTTACCTGAGTCCCTGGTCTGTCTCTCCATAGTCATCGAGATAAGGAGGAGGATAAAAGCAGCCCTTTGTTTTTCCAGCTAAAAATAGCACCTGACATTCTCGTACTCTAGAAAGAAGCACAGAGATCCTTAAGCAAAGGGTTTCTCATGTTTTCATAGACACTGCTTTTCCAATTCCCACCTACTTTCATTCTGTATAACTTGCACGTACAGATTTTTAAAGGCACTTTTTAAAAAAAAACCTAAAGATCTTATTCTAACTCCTCAGTAGCAGTTAAAAACAATGTAGTTTCACGTCATATTATTTCCAGTCTGTGTAAAATATTCAACATAACCACAACAAGAAAATAAAACAATTTCACTTCTCACTAATCTTTGCCAAAGTGAAAATAGACATTACCTAACCTTTCCTTGTATGCAGGAAGACAACTAAAATGAATTTGCATGTTTTCAACAGCAACTACAAAATCAAGGTTTATACCTTCATTGTTATGTAAAACTTGAGTGGAAATAAACACACAGAGAAAAAGCAATTCACTTTAAAATGAAATTCAACTTTTGCATGATACCTTATCTTCAAATAAACAACCTCTGAACCTTATACACCAAAGTACAAGCAAGTTGAATACACTCTAGTTTTTGGGCAGCCCTGCTATTTAACAGACCCCTGCCTTTACAGACCACCCCTACAACCACATTTATAGAACTATTCATTTCATGTCCACACATGCCATCTAACCTAGCAATATACGTAGAGGTGTTCAGTTCCTTACCTAAGGAATATGCCCACTCCAGAGCCACAGGTGTATGTATGTGCAGTACAAGCTCCAACATCTTCTCCTTCTAATTCAGTTTGACAACAATAACTCTGAGAGCACAGCATGGTCCCACACACAAGGCACAATGTTGGGGCTCTGCTTTTATCACCACCCGATTTCGGACACCTTTTGTTAAGAAAAAAAAAAAAACAAAAAAAAAACCCCTGTTGTATACATTAACTCTAGATGGCAAAAAGATTCAAAAGTACTTTTGAACATTTACACAGTTAACAATTATACAGATCCCTGCAATTTCTACTTCACTGAAATACACTGGTTTTGCTGGAAGAGAGGACAGTGAATATGTGCAAAGTCAATATTAACTTTATGATTCTACAAATATCTTTCTGAGACTTCCAGGTTAGAGGTTTCCCAGTTCACCAGAAGGAGCAGAAGATTTTAGGAGTCCTCACTGATTGCATACAACTTACGAGAAATTGGATGCTTGGTTAATGAGGCAGCTGTAGTCATCCGGAAGGTCTATCAATTTGTTGGATTCTCTTGCATAGCTAGAATAAAGCAACCAAATTAACCACTCGTATTTCAATGAATAATACAGTGATTTCAAACTCATTCATGTCTTTCTAACTCATCTATACAACATCTGTGAATAATTAAATTTTTAAAGTTTTCCTCTTCTCTTCTACTGAATAGAAAATAGTCTGACACTCAGGCTCAGAGAACTTGTATCCTGAAGAGAATGAAATATCCATGCAATGAAAAGGACCTATTTAATATAAAATATTTATATCTTTAGAAATAACAGTTAAACCTTAATTTTTTTGCAGATGCTACATACTAAATTTTAAAAATCTTCAACTCTAGCAATAATACAAATTAGACTGTGAAATGTAAACAAAGGTTTGTAACAGAAGCAATGTACCAGAACATGCTGAGAGAAAAAAAAAACCACTGTCAAGTTCAACATAATCTTGGGAAGAGCAGTTAAGAATCAGCAAAAGGAACACATGGAAAAACATCCAAACAATCACACATAACAGGAAATCAATTATGCAATCAGAGTATTTTTATTGTATAAGATATTCTGTTAATAGCCTAGCATTTAACAGATGAAGTGATTAATTTTTATTTTTGTCACTTAGCCTTATTGTATGTACAACACTGAAAGAATTGACAAGATTAAAATGCAGGGATATATTTTTAATGACAACACTGTGAACCTCATATTAATTTATAATTATTTGGGTAATTGATAACCACTGTTTTTACCGAGCTTTCATAAAGAAAAACACCCCAAATGCTTTACTATGCCCACTAAGCATTAAATGTGTTTTGAATTCAATTGCTTATCAAGTAGAAACGTATGAAAAGCGCATTTTCTTTTTAGCAACTGACTCAGTGTTGATTTCACTGAAGAATTAGGATTCTCTAAAAGGCTCTTCAATGTCTGGTATTTTTAAACAAAGATTATTTATGTCTTTTAACAACAGCATACCTTTTGAATCAGAAAGTACAAATCTACTATAGGAAACATGAGAAGAAATGTTATGGCCTCTGATTACTGCAGATGAGTCTAAATACAGTTATAATATTTAACTGTGTCTTTAAAATCTACTAATTTAAGCAATATTTCACTTTCTTACAAAATTACAAAAATCTCTGCTTATCCACTAATATCTTTGTCACTCAATAAAGCAGAACTGATACTATGTTATTATAAGCACCCTTTAGAAAAAAATATTTGGAGAAAACTGCAGTATTAAAGCTTCTCCCATCTCTGCTTAAAATTTCTCCATGTTTACCTGATAGCATGTCTCTTGCCTTCGAGATATCTCTTTACTTCACTGTTACTACACCAACTACAGGAAAGAAAAAAAATTGTCTTTTAACTTCAATGGATTATACTTTCCAAAAACAAGTAAAAATTCCAAAGTACATCTATTCAATAATCTCTACAACCAAAATTATTTCTTTCACAACACTTCTTTCACAAATGCTTTTCAAAGACTACTATTTATTTCCATATATATGCACGCCTGGATGAATATTTACATTACTATCTTGTGCAGAATTCTTTATTATATTTAAACTAAGGATAAAAACACGACGTACCTTTCTATTAATGCGTTCAGAATCTCACTATTTTCTTGAAAAAGGCAAGTGAGGTTGTTTGGCAAGGAAAGATAGCTACATAAGTGTTCAAACTGGTTTGTTCCATTTACTGTAAAAAAAAAAAAAGTTAAATTCTCATAACTGCATTTTTTTTAAATGACATTAACTAGAATAAATGAAATACAGCCCTAAGTGGGACAGCTATTTATTTTTTTTTAAACTGTATTCCTCTACACCCAAAATGTGGTATGAAGTATAAAAGCGCTAATAACGGCATCAGACAGCTATGTTAGAAAACTGCCAGTAACGAGAAGAAACTTAGCTCAAACTTCCCTTTTAACCATGCTTTAAGCATAGTCATCGAAGAACCACAACAGAGAGTTCAATGGTCTTTACAACTTAGTATGTTTTGTTTTAATGTCATCCATTCGAGATACTTCGTGCCCCTTTTAGTCCATGACACAAACCAAGACAGGTGGTCAGTGACAGGCAGTATACCACAGCCTCAGAAATACAGAAATTGCAAACGTAAACGCCTGCAATGCCAATTCTACTAAAATATTATGTAGGACACAACTGCCGGATTGCCATATTCATACTAGGTTTATTGGTTTGACTCCCTGGGCCTCTGCTCTCCCAAGCCTCAGGATGAAGTTACCAGGTACCTCTTAGGCAGCACAGCCTCTTTTGCTCCGGAATAAAGGAGTGAAAAAAATTATAATAAAAGCTGTGCACACTTCCTTCTCATGGCCAAGTGACTGCTGTTTCGCAATCCCCAGTAAAACACCAGAGAAGAGCAATATGGGCCAGTTGTGGGATTGGTGGGTCCTGGGGCAGGGGAGTGGGAAGGGAAAGCAAAACACCCAGTGCCGTGGCCACCACCCGGACATCCCTTGGTGGTGGGGACCTGCATGGCCATCCAAGCACCGGGGACTCGAGGACTGTAACAAAGTAAAACAAAGCCTTCCTCTTCCGCTCTCCTACAACCAACTCTCTAAAGGCCATGGACCTACTGTCTGGAAGTACAATTGCACTTCGTACCTCATCTTTATAGAGTATCTGTAAAAAGAACTCAAGTGGTCACTACTGGTCCAGAATACGAACTTGAGAAACCTTGTTACAGAAAAATCAAAGTTCAGAAACAGAGGTTTCTTTTTTCTTTTTTCTTCCCCTCAAATCCTTAAGCATTGCTATTGTTAAATGAAAATAATTTACATTTTAAATACAATTTGTAAAGAAGCTATAGCTCAAAGAAACATTCTACAAGTTCCGTAGCCACTCTCCTATCAGCTCAGCACCACATATCATGCTTTATTTTAAACACAGGAATCCTGAAGCAACGTGAGCCTACTTATTATTATAAGTAGTATCTTCAGAATGACATTCAGTCCCTACATACACCACACGTGGAGGACAGTAAAGTATGTTACTAACATTGCTCATTTAGGGTATAACGTAACATCAGTGTATTTGGAGATTTTAATTATTAGCGGATGCTGATTTGAATGACATCAATGCAAGCAAAAACAGGTGTCATTTGAAACCAGTAATCAACAGATTTAAAATAATCAATATTTCACTTTTTAACAGAATAGCATCAGTTTCTGTTTTAAATGATCCAGAACAGCACTGGCCTCGATATTAAAAAATACATTTTCGAAAAGGAAAAAATTATCTCTTTTTTTTTTTTTCCCTTTTTCATTATGCAGATATGATTCTGCACTGGTAACAAACCCACATTCATGCATTCAGCTTCTTCAGAAAAGAGAGAGAGTTTAAATGTTTGTATCTTTGGAAAAGCTGATTTAATACAAAGCAGACAGTACCTTGCAATTCTGAGGGTGCTGGGACTCCATTTAAGTAATGGAAAAACATAGCAGAACATCTCAGGAAAGGCATGATTCCAGCTTTTAGATTCCTCCACAGGTGCCAGCCTGAGGAAATTTCTTTCAAGGCACTTAAGAAAACACATTAAAAAACATTTGCTTTTATTCAGTCATTTCAGTCCGAGAGCTCTATTTAGTAAGTCTTCAGTCATACTTCGTATTAAATTACTAACTTCAGTTGAAACAAGCATTATGAAAAGTGTTTATTGCAAAGCTAATTCCAAGAAAAACAATGAAATAGAGATTCATAAAAATGTAAGTAACTGGGACAGTAAATTAAAGAAAATTTTGCACAGACATTTCAGATCCTAACAAGTTTCCTGTACTCAGACACTGCCAATTCCAGATTCCACACACCTGCAAACTGACTAAAAAAAATTTTTCCCAGAGCATAATCTTCATGAGCACAAACACAGGAATTTATAGGAAAAGTTACTTGAAAATTCTATCTAGAAGTACCAGATAAAAAACAAGATGCAAGAGTTCCCAAGTTAAAATTCTCATCTTTGATAGCATTAGTATATAGAATTCAGTCAGTAGTTAATGTTGGGTCCAGGAGGGAGAAAATATTATAAAATTTTATCAAAAGATCCCCCTTTTACCTTCCTGTACACTGGCAAAGAAATTTATACAGCGTAAGCACAGCTACTTCCTCTTCACTGTTAGTGTTTTCTTGATCCATGCCATTCTCTTCTGAAGAAAAAAGAAATAGAAAGGAAGTTATTTCATGTATACATGTTTACACAGCAAGAATGTAATTTTTCAAGTTTTGAGAAAAAGGCCCAAACTACGTGAAACACTCCACCGTACTACACTATGATGTACTGGAAAAAAGTTTTCTGCTATACATCTTATGTGGTAAGTTTACGCTACTGTCAACTCCAGTGAGTTTAGTTGGTTTACTTGTTTGATTGGTTGGGTTTCTTAACATCCTTGCTTGGAGTTCTTTGCTTTCGGCATACTACACCTTATCCAGTTCCTCTTGCCAGAAGATACATTGATTCCTTACTTCACTAACTGCAACTTACTCATCATGCAATGCCTAAGCCAAGTCTCTGCAATAAACACTTCCAGGCACTGCTACAGCTGGAAAGCTGGGATTCATGAGTAGCTATGCTCCAAAAAAAACCTCCAGTGTTAAGCAAAAAAGACTAAAGACTGAACTTTTGCGAGTACAATTCATCAATACTTTCTATGGGCTGAAAGAGAGAGCACCAGCAATTTTATTTTGCCACTGTAAACTACATACATTTGCCAAAAGCACCTTAACGTGTTCTCCAAGTACAGATTTGAGGAATCATTTCAATAAAAGTCGAAAGAAAGTGGCATTACCTGTTGATGAGGTAAGTAAAATTTGTATTATGTGTGCCATAGTGACAAGATGAAACAGGTGAAGATCTCCAGTGCCAAGACTAACCCCTGAAAAATCCTGACAATGTATGGCAGGGAAAGAGAGCACCAAGCTTACCTGTAAAAGAAAACAAGAAAGCTGGTATATTCCCTTTCTTTTTGAATCTTCCCATTTTCTCTGCTCATGCTGCAACTATACCCTTTGAAGGAAGCATACCTAGCTAATTTTAAAGCTAATTAGCCAGCCATTATTTAAGGGAACAATAATTAACTATCAGGGGTTTTTGAGGGTCTGTTTGGTGGTGGTGGTGGTGGTGGCGGGGGCGCGTTTGCTATTTTTTGGTTGTGGTTTGTTGGGGGTGGCTGTTTTTGGTTTTGCGGGTTTGGGGTTTTTTTTTGGGGAGGGGTGTTTGTTTAGGTGTTTTTAACATCCATCGAGTATACGTTCTACCCCATTGTACCCCTTCTTTATTTATGGATAAGAATACTTGCAACAAAAAAAGTCTTGAAATTGTATTAAGTAGTGAAAAAACACTAAAAACCTAAACATTTTGAAAGGTGCCAAACTGAGAGTAAAGAGAAAGTTTCCAATGAAGTTTTGACATAGTGCCTATGGGATCAAAACTTTATTAATATATATTACAGAATACTTACCAATAAATGAAACATGTCAATATCAAGTATGCAAGGAAGATTTCCGTTTTTTTCATTAGGCACCAGTGCTGAGTATTTTAAAGAGAAAAATAAATTTATTAATTGAACATTTATATATGAAAAGATTTTAGCGTACTTCAGTTACAAAAGGAGAGCCTTGGTTTATATGCTTAAAGGACTCAAAATAAAAATGTACCTGTTTTGGCCAGAAACGTGTGAATTCAAGAGTTGCTCAACATTATTGGAAAAGACTCTTGCCTACTTGACTATACTCTATTGAAATGAAACAAACCCAAAGTAACTATAACAAAGTAAGTGCTGCCAATCACTACTCCCATAACGACTTTCTGTCATTGCTTATGTTTTCAGTGGGAGATAAAATGAGATACCATCTCAAGCTCTGACCCAGAAATAAGCTCAAACACTAGTGACTAAACAGAGACACTAATTGTTGGCTGTTGGGCAGCCGTTCGAATGAAACTTTTGCAACTCGCTTAGCTTTACAAGGATCCCTAAACTTGTCTCACATAACTCATTTGCCTTATGGACTCAAAAATGCACTGCTAAAGAGTCTCTTAAATTCATTATTTTATTTCTAATTAAGAAAGAGCTAGGTATTGGTCTCTCTATCTTTGTAGTATTCACATTCAAAGTAACCACAAAGTATTAACCAAAGCACTCCAGCTGTCAACAGAAATTCACACACTTAATAAATTCCAAGTAATGGAGTAAACTCCATCTAAAAGAAAACATAAATAAAGTGTCTTGAAAGTGTGACAATCTATTTAAAACAACAAGCAAGGAACAGCTGCAAACTTCTTTACTCCAAGCAGTAAAATCTGATTTACAATAAAAGAGTTCAAACTGCCGCTATGAGAATAGTTTTACAATGTAGCTATAAGCATTAAGCTGCCAAGTTTAAAAACACTACTACAGTAAAAAATAGTCTCACCAAAATAAACTAGAAATACTTCAGTTGAAGCCTGCTGGCCAGAAAATTAACAGCTGAAGATCTGTGACATTTTGAAGCTATTTCTATTAGCAAACATTTTACCACCATTCAGATTTCAAATGCTTTTACTTTTGTAAGCATTTAGCCACAGAACTCAACCCGAAAGTCTAAAAAGTGCTTCTATCAAAAATGTGACCAGAACAAGGGACTTCCAAAACCAAACTTTCATTCAATAAGTTATCTTTATGTATAAATAGTTCACAGAATACTGACAGATCAAAGGTTAATAATTTTCCTTCTTCCTAGCCTTGAAAAATAAAATTAAATAACAAACACTTTTCCTTCATAAAAATAGAAGCAGTACAGCGGCTTCTGTCAGCTGGAGGGAAGAAGAGCTTTGAAGTAACATTCATTCCAGTTTTCAAGAAAACGCAAAGCATGCAGAACACCGTATACTACGAAGCTCCAGCCAAATATCTAGCAACAGTTTCTCTGCTGCTTCACACAGAAAACGGCTCAATCATTACCGCTACGAACTGATGTTAATGAAAATTCTTCCCCATAAAGCTGCCAAGTGTTTGCTGAGGTAGTTGGTATCAATTCTGCTAGTAATTTCAGTATATGAGTGCATTTTAAAAGTTTCCCTGCTCTACTGACTGTAAATATTAAAATTATCCCATTTTATAATACCCTTTCAGAATAGTCCTCTCATGGGTAATTACTGCATTAGGCTGAACTTCAGACTTTTCCCCTGTATCTAAAAATGCTTCAAGCTTGGAACATCTTGGCTGTTCCCATTAAAATTCTCAACTAATACATGACACTACATAACCAGGCCTGCCTTATCACAGATCCTACTTTTCAAAGGCAGAGAAGTTTGCAAATGTATTACAGACCTCTGCAAATATCCTATTTCCTTTCAATACTGTAGTAAACTTAATTTCCTCCTCTTTAAAGTGCCAGCATATCACTTCTCTTTTGTGAAGGAGCCATGCTTCATTCTCCTTTGCTCTAGGTACAATCCTAAAAGCAGCAATATAAGCTGCTTTATAAAGCTGGGAAGAATCAACAGAACTCCTTCACAGCAAAATACCCATGCTTCTCTTGAAATGTATCTTGGAACTGCAGACCAAAATAAACGTCTTTTTTTTTTCCCCATGGTATGGTCAAATACATATAGGTCCACATGGGAAAATACTAGCTCTTGGTCTATTACTTAAATCCACTACATAAAACAATCTTCTTGTAATCAAGACTAACAATCATTCGGTAAGCATCTTTCTACATCTGTATCTTTATTAAAACCAGAATAAGATGGTGAACTTACATGCTAAAAGAGTACAAAAGTGACCCTGTACTGCCGAAAGAGATGAAACTGTCCAGTGAGCTGCTGCAAATCTTGTTAACGATGTAAGGCAGTCATCCTTTAAAAACAAAGAAAAAGAGACACTGTCACAGTTAACGAAGTTCCTCAATATGAAAATGTCTTTTGACTTACAGCATTCTTTTCAGGCCCCTCAGCTGGAGTTTACGGGAGCAGTTTTGAGTGTCTAAGTATATGACAAAGATAGCTATGTTTATGCAAATATACAAGTTCCCTTCAGTATTCTCATTTTGACTGTTACCGCAAGAAACCCTGGCCTTACTAAACTACGCTTTTATAGAAAAAAAAATAATCTGATTTTTACATAAATTAATAATCAGATACTGACTGACTACACAACAGGATTCAACAAATAAAACTATCAGATAACCGTAACTTAAAATGTAGATATTCTGCATTAAAGAAGCAGAATTCCCTCTTTTTCCACTGATTTAGAGAGGAATTGCTATTTGATCCTTACCTGTCGACAAGGTAAATGACCAAATAATGGTTTATCTTCATCAGCTAAAATTCGTTCTGAAAAAACAAAAAAAAAAACAAAACAAAAAAACCCCAAAATATTTCAATGTCGTGAATTTAACTAAATTCTGAAACTCACATATAAAGGAGCAAAATGAATACATCAGTACCTATAGTCTGTATCGTGTAAGCACAGCTTCCCCAGCACATTATAGGTACACGTGGATCTTCTTCATTTGGATGAACCTTCAAGCCTACTTTGTATGTTGCTGTACCAAAAGTTGTCAACATCTCTTTTATGCTCTCAGAATAAGGATTCCTGAAACAAAGAAAACAATATTACTAGTTCATTTTTTTCTCCACTGGCAGCACAGTACTTTTAACGACAAGCATTCACCCTATAGCTGAACACCTGGATTTTAAAAATTTAAGTGAGAACTCCAGTATCTTGCTTTGAATCTGGCATTCTGTAACGCCTTTTCTGTAGCAGATACACTACGAATTATTTTTTGATTATTTGATTGGAACCAGTCTCATTTTTTAGCATTAAGATATCCAGTCTTCAAACATAATGCAGTTAAGACTAAGTTAAAAGAATTGCATGTGACTGATGGAAAAATGTCATCAGCTGGGATAGGTGTCTTGCATTTCTGTGTGCAGTTGGCAGATAAGTGTCTCTATCACGTAATGAATTTCATTACTTTCTCCTCAAGTGAAGAAGGGGTAGTCTCAAATACAAACACAACATAGTAGCTGAAATTACTTATGAACATACACTGCATTCCCTAGTCCTTCTTGATGTTTTACTTGTAGTGCTGAGNACACCGTATACTACGAAGCTCCAGCCAAATATCTAGCAACAGTTTCTCTGCTGCTTCACACAGAAAACGGCTCAATCATTACCGCTACGAACTGATGTTAATGAAAATTCTTCCCCATAAAGCTGCCAAGTGTTTGCTGAGGGAGTTGGTATCAATTCTGCTAGTAATTTCAGTATATGAGTGCATTTTAAAAGTTTCCCTGCTCTACTGACTGTAAATATTAAAATTATCCCATTTTATAATACCCTTTCAGAATAGTCCTCTCATGGGTAATTACTGCATTAGGCTGAACTTCAGACTTTTCCCCTGTATCTAAAAATGCTTCAAGCTTGGAACATCTTGGCTGTTCCCATTAAAATTCTCAACTAATACATGACACTACATAACCAGGCCTGCCTTATCACAGATCCTACTTTTCAAAGGCAGAGAAGTTTGCAAATGTATTACAGACCTCTGCAAATATCCTATTTCCTTTCAATACTGTAGTAAACTTAATTTCCTCCTCTTTAAAGTGCCAGCATATCACTTCTCTTTTGTGAAGGAGCCATGCTTCATTCTCCTTTGCTCTAGGTACAATCCTAAAAGCAGCAATATAAGCTGCTTTATAAAGCTGGGAAGAATCAACAGAACTCCTTCACAGCAAAATACCCATGCTTCTCTTGAAATGTATCTTGGAACTGCAGACCAAAATAAACGTCTTTTTTTTTTCCCCATGGTATGGTCAAATACATATAGGTCCACATGGGAAAATACTAGCTCTTGGTCTATTACTTAAATCCACTACATAAAACAATCTTCTTGTAATCAAGACTAACAATCATTCGGTAAGCATCTTTCTACATCTGTATCTTTATTAAAACCAGAATAAGATGGTGAACTTACATGCTAAAAGAGTACAAAAGTGACCCTGTACTGCCGAAAGAGATGAAACTGTCCAGTGAGCTGCTGCAAATCTTGTTAACGATGTAAGGCAGTCATCCTTTAAAAACAAAGAAAAAGAGACACTGTCACAGTTAACGAAGTTCCTCAATATGAAAATGTCTTTTGACTTACAGCATTCTTTTCAGGCCCCTCAGCTGGAGTTTACGGGAGCAGTTTTGAGTGTCTAAGTATATGACAAAGATAGCTATGTTTATGCAAATATACAAGTTCCCTTCAGTATTCTCATTTTGACTGTTACCGCAAGAAACCCTGGCCTTACTAAACTACGCTTTTATAGAAAAAAAAATAATCTGATTTTTACATAAATTAATAATCAGATACTGACTGACTACACAACAGGATTCAACAAATAAAACTATCAGATAACCGTAACTTAAAATGTAGATATTCTGCATTAAAGAAGCAGAATTCCCTCTTTTTCCACTGATTTAGAGAGGAATTGCTATTTGATCCTTACCTGTCGACAAGGTAAATGACCAAATAATGGTTTATCTTCATCAGCTAAAATTCGTTCTGAAAAAACAAAAAAAAAAACAAAACAAAAAAACCCCAAAATATTTCAATGTCGTGAATTTAACTAAATTCTGAAACTCACATATAAAGGAGCAAAATGAATACATCAGTACCTATAGTCTGTATCGTGTAAGCACAGCTTCCCCAGCACATTATAGGTACACGTGGATCTTCTTCATTTGGATGAACCTTCAAGCCTACTTTGTATGTTGCTGTACCAAAAGTTGTCAACATCTCTTTTATGCTCTCAGAATAAGGATTCCTGAAACAAAGAAAACAATATTACTAGTTCATTTTTTTCTCCACTGGCAGCACAGTACTTTTAACGACAAGCATTCACCCTATAGCTGAACACCTGGATTTTAAAAATTTAAGTGAGAACTCCAGTATCTTGCTTTGAATCTGGCATTCTGTAACGCCTTTTCTGTAGCAGATACACTACGAATTATTTTTTGATTATTTGATTGGAACCAGTCTCATTTTTTAGCATTAAGATATCCAGTCTTCAAACATAATGCAGTTAAGACTAAGTTAAAAGAATTGCATGTGACTGATGGAAAAATGTCATCAGCTGGGATAGGTGTCTTGCATTTCTGTGTGCAGTTGGCAGATAAGTGTCTCTATCACGTAATGAATTTCATTACTTTCTCCTCAAGTGAAGAAGGGGTAGTCTCAAATACAAACACAACATAGTAGCTGAAATTACTTATGAACATACACTGCATTCCCTAGTCCTTCTTGATGTTTTACTTGTAGTGCTGAGTTATAATGATGATTCCTTCATCCAGTTACAAGTAAATGAGAAAAGAAAGCTTAATGCTGATGTTGAAATCTATACAACAGCAGCATCGTCTCTGCACATCCATGCATCACATTTGCCTCTGAAATTCTACTGCATTATTTACAACTTGCGGGTTGGACTTCAATACCATCATCATAATAGGATCAACTTTTCTAATTAAGGCAAAATTCATATTTTTGCCTTAATTAGTGAGATCTTACAGCACAGAAGCCACATTCTATCTTCATGTTACCATTTAATGATGAAGTTTTAATCATTCCGTAAAATATAAGTACATACTTCAGTTTGAAATCTGGTCTAAATCCTTCAGGTAATTGCAGCTGATCCATTTTTTCTGAATTAGCAGAATTGCCTGTAGAAACAAGAAGTAATAAAACACTGATTATTCACCTATACATAATTTTTACATTATAAAAAGGTGCAGGAGCACATCACCAGAAACTGAAATTCCAGGGTACTCTTGCCATTTTTGTCACCATCTCTCAAGTGCACTGTGGTAGGACCATAATAGTTGGTCTTTTTTGTGAACTGGGGTTGTTTAGTTTGGAGAAAAG
>VYZM01002669.1:0-42075 GCA_013398915.1 Dromas ardeola | reverse complement strand
AAACAAGGAAACCATCACACAGGCTCCCCATGCATAAAGAAGGTCTTGCACAATTAAAAGTTGCCTCTTCTGGTCTAATAAAATTCTATTATCCTGTTCCAAAATCCTTGCTCCCTTTATTTCTTCAAACCACCACAACTGTACAGCAATCCTGCAGTAAGCTGTTGTACAGCTGTTATACAACATTCCTGTCTGCTGGCTTAGAACTTTAGGCAAGAAACTTCCATTAAAACAAACATACCTTATGTATAGGTTTACAGGTATTCCTATATCAAAGTACACTGTATATTTTTAATATTTTGGTACCAGTCAACCAAAAATAAATGTTACTTTACATTAAACAGCTTGCAATGATTAACATGGTCTGATGAAGTAATCTAAATAATAATTGATAATCCAGCTGTTGGCATCAGAAACTCCTGAGTTTGGTTCAGTATCAGTTTGTCGTATAATTTTAAAGCTGCCTTCTTAAGGAAGGCATCGTGTCATGCACAGTTGTTACATACTGCAGAGTAACAGGAGTCCTTAGGCTTGAACAAAACTCCAGATTTTTCACTGCAATGCTATTTATACTTACAGAGACAACACTTGCACATTCTCCAGGAGTCCAGGTCAGACCTCAGACTCTTCATTCCTCCTTTATCTGTTTCAGTGCCGCTTTTGATGTTGGCAGTTATATTCTCTCTGAGTTTTGCAATCCCTAGCCTTATTGTGATGCCTTCCTTGCCTGTTTAGTCTCTAAAATATCTTTTTCTGTTGATATTCCTCCTCTCATTCTTCATAAATCTCCCCTGAGTCTGTATGGAAATATATCTTCTTTTTAGCTTTTTCATCTTCCTGTAGGTGACGTCATACCCTACCACGATCTTTACAGGAATAACTTTCCCAAAAAATCTTGTTTTCCCATTCTGAGTCTGTTTACATCTAGGACATCAACTCTTCTGTTTGATTTCAGCGTAAATACCACTGGCCGCCTTCAATCTTCTCCAAACCTACCTTTATCCTCAGTAACCACAGACAACACCAAAGGATGTCACCCAGGGCACACAAGACTTGTGGGGTCTTGGGCAAATGTCAAATGCTCTCTTCACCCATCACGGGGCAACAAGTATAGGTATGTTTTAGTTTAGCACAATTCGTTACTTTCTACAATCTCATTTACTTCCTGGGCTATTTAATGTTAAACACTTCTTCAGTGACACACGGTCTGGTTTTGGCCCTTGTAGATATAAGCAAGCCATTCTCAAAATACTGTTGTTTCCTTGTCTGCAGTATTTCAATGATAGACAATTTCTTATTCTCAATATTGCTAAAGCTCTCTTGCCCCCATCTTCTTTGCAAATGTCTTCCTTGTCTGATACATTAAGTATTTATGTAGTTTTTGGTAGTGCTGAGTTCCTCATTGAAGCTGTTCCTATGTGAAGGGATAGTAAGGCCATCCATGCCTTACAGAGATCATAATTGAAAAAGGAAACAAAAACAGGTAAGGTAACTTTAGGAAGATTGCAACCAGAGAGAGAGAAAGACACACTACTTATTAATGATTTTAATAATCATGGTTGTTTTAAATCCCTGTCCTGCCATACTGAGTTTCAAACATTTCAAGATCTACTTGATATTTGCCACTAGAGAGAGCAATCTTCTTGCCATGGCTGGGTGGATCAGTCCAGGAAGACTTTTTTCACAGGGGAGCTAACAGTTACTGCAGTTAGATATCTACCCCAATCTATGGTATTTTATATTTTACCTATCTATTACGTGATACCATGGAAGAACAATATTCCATTCTGCTTTTTTCCTTTAAACAGAAGGAAGAAGATAGACTCAGAGCTGGATGTATGCCTTTGACTAGTGCTGCAAAGTTTTCTTCAAATTTCATCAAGTCATAAGACATTTTGCACTTCCTATGAAAAAAATCAAAATTATTTGCTGTCCAATTTAAGAAAGATAAAATATGGTGATTCTGAAACCTAGCACACAACATTTTGTGTCATCATACTTACAAATAGACTGTGATTTAGAAAACAAAGAAACAAAAAAGGTTTGATGTATTTCCAAATTGTCTTGAAAAGATGAGACCAGTGATATCTGGATCAAATTTCAAATTATTTTCCTTACTGAATTATTATGTGATTATTGTTTAGAGGTGATTGGTTGGTGTCTGGTTATGCTAATTATTTTACACTTTTGGAGAAGAGAATGTATGAAAAACTGAGAGTGGTTGCTTCTATTTTTTGTTTCCCTGAGATAAAAGGAGCATCTTAAAAAAAAAAAAAAAATAATTTTGTAGGATTCTGAGATTGCATCTGCTCTAATTATGATTTAATTGCCACTGATGACTGCCAGCTGTCCAATGTGAAAGAAAACTATTAGCAGGTCTGCCAGAAGAAAGGAAAGTTCTGTTCTGTGAAATTATGATTCAAGTTTACAGATTTTACTTTTGCTCTTCACCAAAGAGAACAGACATCTCACGCATATCTGAACTGGTTCAGTTGCCTCTGATTGGAAACAGTGACTTAAATCTCAATCTTTTTCCTTCATAAGAACACTTCGAGGAATTTTGTTGCAAAGATAACTTTTGATCTTGACAAAACTGACTTTTCTGCTGATGAATGTTCTAGGACTTATATTGACACTTTATGAATGAATACTGCTGAAATTAACTGACATTGACTGTATTCATAACATTAGAGGATTCACCACAAAATGATTGCTGTATTCTGACCTTTGAGAAAATTTCAGGAGACCAACTTTCAATCCCAGGATAAAATGCAATAGGAGAAAATTGAAGCTGTGTGGATTGTGGTAACACTGTTATTTCTAAAGTTTTCAGTCTCTTCAACTGGAACTCTTAGAGACTTCAGATTAAATGGGCTGTAAATGCCCTATGGCAAAGTGGGCCAAACCTTAATCAGTCTTTCGAATCCACAGCTAGTGATAGCTAGCACACAGGAGACAACAGCTCAAAGAAAACATTTGGATTTTATCTCAGGCTCTTTTTATTCCCCAATGTTCTATGTTCTCAATATGTTTTACCCTATGTGTGTAAGCTTTACAGACAAAATATAACCTCTCTTGTCTATCTGCTTACATTCCTGGTCCAAATTATTAGCAGACCTTACAACCAGAGAGGCAATGTTGCTAAACAGACACAGATGGAGTCTTCTTAGAGTCAAAAGTTTATAGGTATGGAGAGCTGTTATTTATCATATCTGAGCAATGGTTTAAAGAAGGCAAGGGAATGTAGGTAATCAAAAGATAAGAGGAATAAAGAGTTCAGGCTGACCTCTGTGCATCTTAGTATTGAAGACACGTTATGAGGAAAAATGAGAGGCCATGAATTACAAAGAGTTTGGTGCTACTGGTGTACCATAAATGGAAGGAGTGAACACATGATTCTGGTTTATGCAAAAAAATCCCCCAACCCTAGCTCAATCCTTTGTCCAGTCTCTAAATCAAAGCCACCCTTCATACCCAAGAACTCATTTTTTTCTTTTTCTTTCTTTTTCTCTTTTCTTTCCCTTTTTCTTTTTTTTTTTTTCCTTTTTTCTTTTTCTCTCTCAGCACAACAGAAGTTTGCAAGTAATCTTTTCTTTGTGTACCTTCTACCAGGGTAAGAGTTATTACCATTTTGATAAGGTGGCATTCTTAACCTAACATTTTAGCAGAGTCAAGATTAAGACAGTTCCTTGGTGGTGATGGACACAGAATCTAGCTTCAAGAACAGCCTCTGGCGTGTGGATTGCAACAGTCCTTCCAACCTTCTCTGACATTGTGAGAATGGAAAACCAACATTTTTATCCCTGATCTGAATGTTGATTTTATTCTTTCCCCTGCACCAATTTTTTTAACTAAGGCCTAGGATAACCTATTCCCCTATTCCCTGAACATTTAAATAGAAATATGCCACATTTCTAAGTTTCTCACATGTTTCCCTGTACTATGAATTTACCTGAAGACTCCAACCTCCTTGCTTATCTGTTGTGACAAGCCCTCAGTAAAAACAGAGCCAAGATGTGTGGAGGTCTTCTCAGCTTATTTATCCTTGGATGTTACTGATAGATCACAGGTGAATGTATTTCTGTTTTTCCTTCAGCAACTTAATTCAGAGGATACTGAGCTCACCTATGTTCTTGTGCAGTTCTCATTTGAGGCTTTCTGCATCACTTACACTTTCTCCATTGCTTTCTGCAGAACAGCCCATCTTTATTTCTCTCCCTTTGCCACCCTTCCCCATCAGGAACTCCTAAGCTGGTCTGTGCTGGTGAGAGCTCCTGTTCTTCATGATAAGGACATTGCAGCAAAGGTCATAATTTTCCCACTCCTCTCTAATGGTGTGTGTCTACACGCACCACCCCCCCACAAAGCAAGGAAATCAAGAAATTGAAAAATATAAATATTACTTTTATACAAGTATTGTTTTTATATAGTACTTTTACATAGCATTTATTTTTATATAAGTATTCTTAGAATGTTATTTCCTGCTAAAGTAGTTCTTTTTCTCCACTTCTCTTTTTCATGCCTTCTGAACTTTCCTTTCTTCTTTTCTTACTCCAGACAAAAGCCAAAACCAACTAAATGCATGAAAGCCAAAAAAGGAACAAAAAATAAAATGTTTTTCTGGGTTAAAACTTATTTTTCTTATTTGAACACCACTGTTATTTCAATTGGCTGGTTGAAATACAGTCATATAAAGGGTTCAAAGTAGTGAAAATGTCCTTCCATGTCTCATTGAATTACATTTATTTCTTTGTGTTTTAAATTGCTAAATTTCTTTTTCTCTCCTCTCAAAGAATTTTACTGGTGATCTGATAAAAGTGATTTTCTGCATGTTAAAGAATTAAGATCACACTTCTGCTATGAAAGCAGAAACAGGCACACACACGCTAAATGTGGGAATTACCAGATGCTTTCATTTCAAATGAGAGTAGCCTTTTCATTCCCACCACTTTACCTCACAAAACCATTACTTGCCTGGGGTCAAATGAAAACCCCACTTCATGTCACTCTTCAAATCCAGAAGGGCTCTGTAAAGCTGATTCCCTCCTGCTACACAGAAGAAAGAAGGGCAGGGGGGTGAAGAGAGGACTGTAAGTCTCTGCTAGTCCTTATTTTTGACGGAAAGTTCAAGCAGTTCATGACAATAGTCATAGGCAATGGACCACAGAGAGTTTCCACCCAGCACAGTGGTCTTTCTCTTGGGACCTTCTTGTAGAATTTCACCTGCAACTCCAGTAGACTCAAAGTATTGAAGCTATGGAACATCAGAGTTCAGTATTTACTGATGATGAGGACAGTGTGGAATCTGTGTGGAAAACAATGTTGAAGATGCAAAGTTAGATAGACTGTTCAAGATTCATTTTTACTCATGTCAGTATTGCTCACCTGTGCAACAGAGCGCCTTTCTCCATTCAACCTCTAGCTTAGACCACCTTGAGGAATTGACAGCCACAAACCTAGTATTGGCTATGTTCTGAAAGTTTAAAGCTGCAACCAATGTATTTCAATTGTGTCTTCTTCACATACAGCAGATAGATATCTAAAAAACTGCTCTTTCAGGAGGATGCTCTGGAAGTTGCAGAAGTGAAAGAGAAGTCCTTTTTTGACTACAGTCCCCAAAGGTAGGAAAATAATTTAAGACAGCAGGTGATGTAGAAGCTGTCAAACTTTGTGTATTATGGAGATTTTTGAAGCATATGGAATGAATTTATTTTTATGAAAACTCACTGTATCAGAAGCCTTGATAAATATGGTACAGCTAGACCAGGATTGAGTGTTCCTAGCAAATGCCTGAATGTTATTTTTTTTTGAACTTGCAGGATGAAAAGATCTTCTGTGCCTGGGAAGTTGTGTGGGTGGCAGAACATAACCAGATGTTTGCCAAACCCTCATTGATGTTTTTCCTCTGTATTTTCATTAATATTGGAGCTGAAACAGCACACAGTCTGAAAGTTTGGATGTGGTGATATCCTATTATGGATAGGTACAGCAACACTTGTCTGGTGTATTATATTGTAAAGCTACGAAAAGGTTTATTTAATTAAAGCCAATGGATTCTCTCAGGATCTCTGATGCTTTAGAAGAAAACAACTTAATAGCACTCTTGAAGTTCAATCCTGTTACTTGTAAACGTTGTCACCCAGTGATAAAAAATAATTTATTTTTTTTTAAAAAGGAGATTTTATTCCTTCTCCGTCTTTCAGACACTTTTTGAGAGTTTATTCTGTCTCCTAAACCTCATCTTCCATGATTGTCCTGAAAAGATGGTTCTATAATCTACCGAGATCCATACATAACAGTATACAAGACACATACAAATATATCCTCTTCATTTTGCTGGTTAGCTCTTAACATCTTTAAGGATTTTCAACATAGTGTAAATCTTGGACATATGAAAGACCGCTAGAATCTACCACCACTAGAACCAAACTCTTATTTGTTATTTCCCACACAATACTTTATTAGAAGCCATAAACAAACCTTTTATCTTGATTTTTTGGAGCAGGAGTTAGCATAAGTTTACACTTTCTTTTTCACAATATTTGACCCACTATCTTAATCTTCTGTGAGCAAAGGTTTGCTGTGATCTAGAGGTTAACTGGCTCTCCTGCTACGTGAATAAGGATGTCTGAGTGGCAACTGTACTGTTAATAAGCACAGTGCAATATGTCTATGGGTAGGAAAATTATTCTCTTTATTGTAGGAAACACTAGGAGAAAGTGTATGGCTTGAATTATGTGAGAAGTCAGGTGCTTCATACGTGTTATCTCTGAACTTAAATGTTTGGGGTTTATTATACATCTCAGTAAACTTTGAAAATGAATTGTGACTTCTCTTTTTTCTGAAAGAGGAAGCAGGTGTATTAATATGACGCACAGCAAGTTACTTAATCAGAAATTAAAATAAGGTAAGAAGAAAATTTTTAATAGTTTTTTTTTTGTTTGTTTTAAATTATTAGGTGACCTGATTTTTTCTTTTTTCTTTTTTTTCTTTTTTCTTTTTTCTTTTTTCTTTTTTTCTTTTTTCNTTTTTTTTTTTTTTTTTTATTATATCTTTTAGTCTGAATAAAATGTTTAATTTCATCTAGGGCCAGTGTTTCTTACTCTATTTTCAAACTTTATGGAAATGAATTAAAAATAGAAATGCAATTTCTAAGGCAACATAATTTCAACTGATAATTAGAATATTTCACTTAAATATGCATGTCAAAGAAAAATTAGGGTTCTTTATAAAATAAAAAGAAAAATCTCTTTGCCTGAAAAAATTCAGCAGAACAGATGTTTATTTCCTAAACATTTTGATCAACTAAAATATGCATTTCTATGTTTTTATTTTTTGGTAATAATGTTTTGTACTAAAACAAAAAGTGCCTGCTTTCAGCAATGAAACTTTTGTCTTTTTGTGGACAGATGGCGGATTTCATTTGTGCTGTATTCTTTACCTCTCTTTTAAATGAACTGGCTTTTGTTTTCTTCTCTTGGAGCGTTCAATAAGTAGCAATATTCATCTTAGATTTTTCCTCCTGCTCTGATTAAGGCAGAGGCCCTTAGGAAAGACTGTGGGTGTCAGAGTTCTGAGAGAAACACCTGCAGACTTGGATGAGACATGCACCCACCTGCAGACAGAGCTGACACATTCACCGACGGATTTTTCCATCCTTTTTTTTATCACAGCATCTTTTGCAGTGTCTTTTGCCACGTTGGCTGTCCTCATCTTTCATGTGCACCTTCCTTTATTTATAAATTCAGAGATGAAAGCACCCGCCTTAGCGGTAGTCCTTGCCATTGTCTTCAACGTGAGCAGGAGTAAATCTTTCTCTTTGTGCTTCAGTTCATTGCATAGACTAGTCAGATCTTCCATCCTAAAGATGTTAATAGGATCCCAGATAGCTACAGATTTGTGAAGAGAGGCACTATAATGCTTTATTAGAAAGTATCCAGGACCAGGATAAATAACTATAATTCCCCCACACGGCATTATTACACTGAAAATTGCACACCCAGCCTGGACCTGGAATTC
This sequence comes from Dromas ardeola, assembly GCA_013398915.1. Lineage (NCBI taxonomy): Eukaryota > Metazoa > Chordata > Aves > Charadriiformes > Dromadidae > Dromas > Dromas ardeola. The sequence continues at coordinate 34,056 of VYZM01002669.1, read as the reverse complement.
ATTCATTCCCTCCAATTGCAGCTGAACTTCAAAGCATACAGCAGGTACACAGGAATTTATCCTGATGTCTGTAGAGTGGTATTCAGGAGCACTCAGCATCTGAACTGTTGAAAACTATTTTGAAAATCAGGCAAAAAACCACACTGAAAAGCAAGACTGAGCAGAGACTATAAAATTCAGAATAACCTGTTTAAAACACTTGCATACTTAAAATAACTTTCTAAAGGACCTTAAATTCTATCTGCAACATAAGTTACACCAACACTTCCAAAAAATCTGCTTATACTGAACAACTACTTACTGATTTTACTCTCTGTAACATCTGCATATAAATGAAAAGATCCACAAAGTTCATATCATCATGTGCCCTGGCCTATAGACATCGTCATAGTCTAACACAGATGTCTAACACAGAGTGGGTGAGAGGTATAACAAAAGGCAGCTGATTTTTTGTAGATGTTAAGTGAATTTGGTTGGAAACAAGGATTGAAATCTGTATTCAGACCAAGAAGATTTCAATTCCTAAGATTACAATTTACCCACTAACCTACAGGTTTGTGAAGATCTCCAATATCTTCTATTCAAGTGGAACAAATGCCTTATGGTCAGAGAGTGGGCAAGAGGAAGTATAATCCCTGAATTTCACTGATTTATCAAAAAAAGGGGTCCCTGGGTTATCTATTCACTTAATGATTAAACTGTCCTCAAATAAAATAAAAGATGACAGACAGAAAAACTGGAACCCAGACCTCTCTCTTCTCACCCTGGGGATCCCACCACTATTTTGGAGAAGTTTCATACATTCACTCCTCATCACTCTTGCTAAGATAGACCTGGACCCTTAATTAAGTCCCTGAACACAAAGGTGAGACACGCAGTAGCAAAATTCCCAACAGAGGTTGCTGAACAAAGAGAGGTTTATGTCAGTCAGTAGGAATTATCAGACATAGGCCTGGCAGCTATCTCAGGTGTAGGCACCTTGGTAAGACTGGGTAACAGCTTGAGAAAAGAAACCCACATTTGAGCTTTTAAGCTATTTGACCATAGACAACTGGAGCAATTTATTTTGTTTTTAAAATAGGAAAAAACAGTGTCTTTAAATACCTCGCTGTACTCTGAGCCCCAGCATAGTTTCTTTTGCTTTGGCAGCTGACTGCACTTTTTTAATTGCTTTTGGCTGACTTCCAGTTCCTTGTCCTACAGGTGCTTTTTTTGAGAGCAATCCATTCTGAGGAATGAGCAAACCCTTTAGATTTCTAAGGTACAGAAAAGACAATTTAGAGGTTACTCGTAGAAGCTCAGCAAGTGTCAGAAATTTTATGTCAAACCTGTTAAGGTGGTTCAGCTCTTTTCAAATGCTAATGGAAAAAACAAAACAAAACAAAACAAAGCAACACAACAAAAAAATGCACTCCTATGTGGCTTTTTGAGCATCTTGGTCAATCTTACATGTTTCCCCTAATTAGCAGTCTAGCTGCTACTTTTTGCTGAACTAGTTTTCTGCTAGATTGAGCTGAATCGGATCAGAAACAGGGTTCCAGCAGAGGCAAGAAGGCAGTGAGTAAGAGGGAAGGCATGGCAGGAAGCAGGACTATTCCTCTTAGGTCAGTCCTACCACTGAGAACAACCAGATGAAACGAATTGCATTTAGGAATGTAGATAAACTTTTCTTTTATTGGAAAATTTATAGTAATCCTATTATTAGTTTAAGAAGGAAAAGAATGGCAAAATATTTTTTAAAATGAAACTATTTTATCTTGTTCCTAGAGTTGTTTTTAGCTGTTAAGGAAACAGAAAGTGAAGCTGTAATCCTATGTAAACAAGGCTGATGTAAGTTTGGTGAAAAAAAGTGATACTAAAACTTACTAAAAAATTTTGTAATGAGACACCCAGAAAACAGGACATAAAATTCATAAAACATGGTGCAAGAGTAATGTTTTAAGAGATATTTTGTCATATTTTATTCCTCAGGTGACATTTCTGGAAATAACGCTTGTTCTGTTTCTTCCAGGGGAAGTAAAGATAGTAAAAAAAAAATCACTTTAGTTTTAGAAACAAGGCATGTTAAATCTGCCTCTTTACTTCTGATTAATTAAACCTGTGATAATAATTAAATAATAATCTGACTAATCTGATAGCCTTCTATGAAGGCGTGACTGGATGGATAGATGAGGGGAGAGCGGTAGATGTGGTCTACCTTGACTTCAGCAAGGCGTTCGACACGGTCTCCCACAGCATCCTCATAGGGAAGCTTAGGAAGAGTGGGTTAGATGAATGGACAGTGGGGTGGATAGAAAACTGGTTGAAAGACAGAGCTCAGAGGGTCGTGGTTAGGGGCACAGGGTCCAGTTGGAGATCAGTGACGGGTGGTGTTCCCCAGGGGTCAGTACTGGGCCCAGTCCTCTTCAATATATTCATCAACGACTTGGATGAGGGGATAGGGAGCACCCCCAGCAAGTTTGCTGATGACACAAAGCTGGGGGGGGTGGCTGACACACCGGAAGGCTGTGCCGCCATACAGAGAGACCTGGACAGGCTGGAGAGTTGGGCAGAGAGAAACCTTATGAAATTCAATAAGGGCAAGTGTAGGGTGCTGCACCTGGGGAGGAATAACCCCCTGCACCAGTACAGGTTGGGGGCTGACCTGCTGGAGAGCAGCTCGGTGGAAAGAGACCTGGGAGTCCTGGTGGACAACAGGATGACCATGAGCCAGCAATGTGCCCTTGTGGCCAAGAAGGCCAATGGCATCCTGGGGTGCATCAAGAAGAGTGTGGCCAGCAGGTCGAGGGAGGTCATCCTCCCCCTCTACTCTGCCTTGGTGAGGCCACACCTGGAGTACTGTGTCCAGTTCTGGGCTCCCCAGCTCAAGAAGGACAGGGAACTGCTGGAGAGGGTGCAGCATAGGGCTACCAAGATGATTAGGGGACTGGAACACCTCTCTTATGAGGAAAGACTGAGGGAATTGGGTCTGTTTAGTCTGGAAAAGAGATGGCTGAGGGGTGACCTAATTAATGTGTACAAATACTTAAAGGGTGGGTGTCAGGAGAATGGGGCCAGGCTCTTTTCAATGGTGCCTGGCAACAGGACAAGAGGTAATGGGCACAAACTTGAGCATAGGAAGTTCCATCTCAACATGAGGAGGAACTTCTTTACTTTGAGGGTGGCAGAGCACTGGAACAAGCTGCCCAGAGAGATGGTTGAGTCTCCATCTCTGGAGACATTCAAAACCTGCCTGGACACGTTCCTGTGCAACCTGCCCTAAGGTGGCCCTGCTCTGGCAGGGGGGTTGGACTAGATGATCTCCAGAGGTCCCTTCCAACCCTATGATTCTATGATTCTATGATTCCATGATTCCATGATAATTTCAGCAACTGATCGGAAAGAGACATACTTAACTTCAGTGTGATGTGATGGTTAGCCAAATATACTGAGTAGATGTGTTGAGTCTTTCACAAAGCTTTAACAACCCGTGTTTCCAGTTTCATCGAGCTTTGATCTGTCATTATTTAAATTGGTATAAAGATAAGAGCCTCTGATTCTTCACTGTTTTATATGTGAGTAAACTACAGTGCCTGGGCTCATTAGAGAGAGACTTAGAGCAAGAAGAGACCTTGATTTGTTAATTATTAGTCAAACACCAAGTAACATTTTTGTGTCCTGGAAATTTCAAGCTATGAAGACCATTGCAATTATTTTTAGCCACAAGAACGATTTCATTCTCATTTATTCTTTCTTCTTTTTTTTAATCTTAGCTCCCCCAAAACAGGAAAGACATCACAGGTAGAAATTCTTGCTGCTCACCAATGTCCACCGTTGCAGAACCATATACATTACAGCTGGAGCTGCAAGATAAGAGGCAATAGATGCTAGCTGTGAGAAAAAACAGCTCTGTCACAGGGCTAAACTTTCCTGAGCTGACGTGCATGTTATGAGTATGTATTTATTCATCCAGGAGCATGGCTCTGTTCCCTGCAGAAGAATATAAATCGTCAGGTGCGAAAGTCCATGAAATAACCTGTGAGATTAGGCACTTTTTGCAAAGCTCTCCTCGGTTCCCTGGTGCTCACCATGCTTCTTCCCACTAGATGGCACCGAGCATCTGCTGCATCCCTCTGCAAGGGCTGGCTCACTGTCCCTCCCTCCGGGGGCTACGTATCAGCACAGCTCCATTTTTACACCCAGCAATAAACCCCGCAAATTCACCATTCCTAAATGAATGCCGAAATAATTTACTCCGTTTCCCCCATGCCCAGGCTCGAGCTAAACAGCACGGACACAACGAGCAGTGGGGTGGTGGCAGAGCATAGAGTCATAGAATTGTTTAGGCTGGAAAAGACCTTTAAGATTGTGAAGTCTAACCATTAATCCAGCATTGCCAAGTCCACCACAGTCCCTCAGCACCACATCTATCCGTTTTTTAAATACCCCCAGGGATGGTTACTCAATCACTTCCCTGAGCAGCCTGTTCCAAAGCTTGACAACCCTTTTGGTGAAGAAATTTTTCCTCATATCCGATCTAAACCTCCCCTGGTGCGATTTGAAGCCCTTTTCTTCTTGCGTCCTATTTCTTGTTACTTGGGAGGTTTGTTGTTGTCTCTGGAGCTGATCCACAGAGCTCAGCACTTGATTGAGCTGAGCAGGCTCAGAAACAACACAGCTGCATCATCACACTGCTCAGAATAATATTTATGTGCTAATTGCTTGCCTGGATGCAACGTCTCACAGAGCTGATGGGATTGCTGGTCCCGACCTAACTCCCAGGGCCCCCAGAGCTCCGTGGCTTCCCAAAGCTCTCAGTGGCAGATCTCACAGAGACGTTTGACAGCTTTTCTTTGCAGAGAGATGCCCAAAAGATGCACTGAATCTATACTCCTTTCCAAATCTACCTCAGTAGGAGCCTACATGCTGAGATTTTCAATTGCACTTCATTTCCCTCACCTGCAAAGGACAGTTTTTGCTCTTTTCATCAATAGCTGTGACTGCAAGCCTGTCCCTGCTGTCTAAGTAGCTATGTGGAAATGGCATAGCTTTGAAATTGTTCTCCCTAGTTAGGGAGTACCTGTTTTGCAGCGTAGGACTGAAACTAGTCCAGTAGGATTTTTTCCTGTTAAGTCCCCTAAGGGATAAAGAGGTGTTACTGAAGTGAAGGAAATAGGAGTTTTACCACTGAATATGGACAGGTATAATCATTGCTGGGACGGTGGAAAAGGAAAAGAGGTTAGAGCAAGGCAGAACTGCATAGATTCTTTCACCTCCTGATTTGCAAACCTGGCATTTGAAAACACAAAGTATGTGTACTCTGTGTACAAAACATAGAATTGTAGAAATCATAGAATCTTTTAGGTTTGAAAAGACCTTAAGGTCGTCAAGTCCAACCATAAACCTAATGATTCCAAATCCCTCACTAAACCATGTCAGTGTTCACGGTGAGAGAAGTCCTAGGACAGGAATAAAGACAGAGACAAAATAGTGCAAATGGAAAAGGAGGTAAAGCCATTCTCAGCAAGGGTGGATTTTTCCTCATCTCAAAGTTTTGTACCAAATAGCCACAGATAATACGCTACAAAAACACTATCTCCCAGTATTACGCCTGCAAGACACGATGAAAACGCATTACTTCAAAATGAATAAAATGCATGAATAACACTCCTTTTTTATAGGAAGGTGGACTTCATTTCTGGGATTTAGTTTATGGCACTAAGTTACATTTATTTGCTTAGAATCCAGTTTCACTTCCCTCACAACCCCCCAGGTACAACCACTGTAGACTGCTAAATATCACAGAAAACCCTAATTGGGACCAACTTCTGTCATGAAGAAAACTAGGACTAATTTTGTACTGGATGAGTCCATTTATTTCACAAAAAAACCCCTACTCATTATATCTGCTTGGTCATGTGAATCAATATTTCATGCAAAGTATTTAATGAGATTATTTTGATTTAAAAAAAAAAAAAGAAAGAAAGATAGAAAAACACCACCAAACAACAACAACAAAACCCCTCACAAATACAAAACTTGATTTCACACATCCCTTTCCCTCATTTTTTTGAGTGAAACATGCTGTTCTATTCCTCCAAGGCTTTAGACTAGTGTGCTCACAACAATAGCTGGGTTCCTTCCAGCAGTGCATTAAGCAACATGACTGTACTGTCACATATTGTTTCTCTTTCATCCTCTTCCCTGGGGGGAAAGTAGCATATGCAACGGAGAGAGTCATTTTGCTCCAGTATTCTGTACTAATTGGCTTTTCCTAAACAGTGAAGGCATCATGCCCAGGAATACCACATTGCTGTAGACCAGCTGAGAAGTGACATGAAATACCTGAGGCCAGATCATTGTTCATCAGGAGGGGACAGAGTCTCCAGACATTTTCAGTTTTTCGCCTTTATCTCATGATGAAAGTTTACATTATTATAGGCAAAACCAAGCACAATATTTTTATTACCTTTAAATTGTTCTTTTTCCTTTATGGAATTTTTCTGCATACTCAAAGACAGATCTGAAGTCCTTTCTGAAATGCAATTTCCATGCAACTGAATTTGTTACACATCACTTCAGTTCTATTATAGTTGGCAGATGATATTTTGCTCACTTTTATCTGTAAATTCCTCAGGAGTTTTACAGACAGTGCTTGAAATGGTAATTCAGACACTCTGAAATTAAGCTGGTAGGCAAATGTAAAGACCTGGAATGTTGTATCATTGTATATAGATCATTTCAACAACAATTCATGAGAATAAAAGCACAAAAGTGGGGTGTCAACAAAGTGCTTTTTGAAAAACAGCCAGTGTCTGCCAGAAAAGCACAATGATTTTGATCCAGTACTGTACTGTGTTGTATTTCTTTCTGCAGTCTGCTCTTTTTAAACATTTCTGAGTTGGTTCCAGTGGTATTATGGCCTGATCTACTACATAGATTTTACTTGTTAAACTGGTGAAATTTAACTCTCTTTTCCTTCCCCCCCATTCCTCAGGCTTTTCCGCCATCTCATGATGAATTTTCTGGACTATTTAACTCTGATCTTGGTTTGAAAAGCAAAGATTCTCATTCTTTCTTTCCTCCTTTTCGGATCAAAAAACCAAGCCTGCTTATCAAACTGCTCTTTCCAGACAGGAATTAAATAATTTTTCAGCTCTGTGAGGTGATGGACCTTTCACCTGTAATCGCTTGAAATGTCAGTATAAGAATTTAAGTATCTAATGCCAACAGACTGGACTCAGGCCTTCTTAGAAACACAAGTAAAGTGAATTTTACTTGTCTAGTCTGAGAGTCTGGACAAAACTCTTCCTGCTGAAGGAAAGGAGGCCAAAGAAAATGCAAAAGAATAGGGATATAAAGGCAGATAAAAAGCTTGGAGTACCTTCAGCAGCAAGTCTAATTTTCCACATCTCTTTTATAGATAGTGCAGAAAATTGTCCAGTGGTCAATTTTCTGCCCTATGATCTGTTGTCCTGAGCATTATGTGACTCCCAGTTAGAACTAAATCAGAGGTACCAGAAGTACTGAAGGACCAGTTAGTGTGGCAAGAACAACACACACTCACGTTAAAAGGATCACTGCTGGGGTTTGTATTAAAAGCAGACATCTTCCAGCTCTGTGACAATAAAAGTTTTACTGGAAAGTTGGTAAGAGAAACACCAATTTCAATATCGATGTCCACACTGAAAAATGCAAAATAACTGCTCTTCTTTCATGTTTAGCATGTTATTCATATCCTATAAATTTTCCATGTAATTAATTTACGTTTTTCATGGACAAAATCATGCCATTCAAGCCTTTCATTAAATAAAATATTTTTTAAAATGTTGAAAGAAAGCTCTAGAATTTATACTATGGCAAGTCTGTCAGTTCATACCTCTAAATCTTACCTCTTAAAAACGTTTTTAGTGTATATTAATTACTAAAGATTGACCAAAACAGGTGGTCAAAAGTTGTTGGACAACATCTATGTGACAGGATTGATCTTTTCACTTTTATGGACTCCGTAAATCCTTTCTCCCTTACAGCTTGTGAACATCAAGTGCTCAAGGGAGCCTTGGGAAATGTGCCCAAAACCAGACTATTGGCCATGGCAGTAGTTCATCTGGAAGAGGAACTAAGGACCAATTGGATGCTCTTCTCTTTTTGTCTGCCGTAAATTGCATGTAACTTGGGTGTGCTCAAGTTTCCTACAAAGGCATAGTTCATGCTTTTTCAAAAAAGCTAGGGCTGAGGGTCACCAGACTAAACAGAGACATCTACATCTGACTTAGTCACGCTACACTCCCAGTTTTAGTAAATGGAAACCTACTCAACATAGTCAATGGAGACTAGATGTGATTCATTTCATTCTAAAGTAAAAGATAAAAATAGGTCAAATGAGTCACTCCCAAGAGCTCCTACTTCTTGACACAGACTAGGAAGGAGTCTTGGGTGACTAACTCAGATTGAGACCTATACTTTGTAGCTCATTAATACTGGATGAGATTGCCCTTGCCCTGGATGGCGGTCATTACCCTCAAGGTAAGTAACCATCCTGATTTAACCACTTTTTTGTGCATTCAGCCACAGCCTTACACAGCAAGTCCCACACCTTCATCCCTTTAGTCTGCACACAAACAGACACCTGAAGTGATGGCTCCAGGGAAGGAGGAAACTCGTCTGGGATTTCTATTCCCAGGAAATTCGATGTCTTGATTTTGTGTAGATTTATGACAATGCCTACAAGCCCAAGTCACGGACAGGATTTCTGTCACAGTGCATTGGACACAGGCAAAATTATGATCTGATCTCCGAAGGAACTAGCGTGAAATACAGAAAAATGCTAGAGGGCCTGTAAGTGCAATGGCTATAGAGTAGAAGCTATACCAGGAATGCTTTTCATTTACACACCTACAGGTAGTCACAGATCAAAATCACACTGGCTTAGGTCTGTTCGGGGTATATAAATTAACCAAAGCTAGCAAATTTAACACATTCAACTTGACATATTTTTTATAATGCAGAGTTATATTAGTGATCAGTTAATAGAATATCTTTGCCTTGAAGCAGTGTTCCTCCTGTTCCTCCAGTGTTCTCCCTTCTTTGCACAAAAAGATATTTCATTCCTCAGAACTATAAATCTAAAAATCTAGACGAAATTTGTCATAGGATAGAGCACAATAGTATTCTGTTAGAGTTTCTTAGAATCTTTACATATGCATTTAAGTATTAAAACTTTGGGTTTTTTGGTTAATTTTACAAAATTACACTCCTTATATATTTCATGAAATGTTCAAATTGTTATTAAAAAAAATTGTATTCCCTAGGTTACAAGTTTCAGCAAAGTTCTTTTGATTATTCAGTTTATTAAAGTACTTTGTTCCTTCTGTACCTTCTTCCCTGAAGTCTCTCATTTTTCATTTGAGGGCAAACAAGTTGTCTCTATCCCAGACAGATGCAAAACTGATGTTCAAAAAAATGCAGAGAAAATGCCTAAATTGTTGAATAGGTACAAACGTGATGAAGTATTTTTTATTTTTTTTTTATGGCTCAGTTTGACAGGTAGGTTTTACAGATTTTGAAGCACCATTGTACCTCATAAACCTAATAATTTAATACTTCACAGATAAGGGGATTGGTGAGGTTGATATAGTCTGGCTGGATTTTGGAAGAATTTTTTGTCAAAATTCCTCAAAATAAAAGTGTTAAAGGAAATCAGATTACTATGAGACAGTTAGTACAGTCTTCACATTGATTAAAAGACAGTTGAAAGACAAGAAACAGAAAGCAGGAACAAATAATTTTCACAGCTGAAGAGTGTCATCTTTGGATTTTTGCAGAGACCTGTGCTAGGAACTGTGTCTCTCAACACATTTATATATAATGTAGAAAAGCTAATAAATAGCATAGTAACACATTTTGGTAATGGTACTATAATCTTTACTTGTAGGAAAGATGAAGCCTGACTGGTGAATCACAAGAGTTTATAAGAATCAGTGGCACAATAAGGGAAGAAAAAGTTTGTTTCAAACAAATATAAAGTGATGCATGTGGCTAAACTAAACGACAATAACCTAATTTTTTTGTTAAAAGCAATGTACTCTGCACTTACTGTTACAACTCAGGGATGAGGTCTGGAGTTTATGATAGATAGGCCATGAATGTAGCAGTTTAATGTTCAGCAGTAGTCAAAAACACATGTTAAGAAGAAGCGAAGAAGAAAAGGATCAGCAAACAAAATTTGGAAAATCCTTAAGTCAATGTATGCCACAGTATATGCTGTGATGTTCCTGCATCCTGAGCAGGTAGGATTCTCAGCAGACAGGTAGCTGAAATAAGTAGGTAATCCAGAGAAGAAATTAGTGAGGGAAGAAAGATGACACAGTATGCAAGAAGTAAAAAACGAGCGACCTAGGGAGGAACAATAAGATTCACCTTTGAGTGCTCCAAGAGCATCAGATGAACTTCATAGGCAAGCAATCCAAGATGAAAATAAGGAGGTGGTAATTCATACAATTCTTATTTGGGTGGGCTGCACCTTCCTGTAAGGTGCTGTGGGTGCTAGACATCTGCCTTAGTTCAAAGGCAGGCAGGGCAGATTAAAGAAGGAGAAACTCAGTCAGCACTGCTAACACTACCTCTGTCTCTGGAAGTTCCCAAGCCACACATGGAAGAGTATTCAGCAAAATTATTGCTGTATACTTCTCCTGGGCATACTTTCCCTAATACACTCTGCTTTTTTTTGCTTCAGAAGCATGGGAGGAAACTGAATCTCTGGCCCAGCTGAGTAAGGCCAATCTCACGTTCTTTCTGTGATCCGCCACCATCTGCTCCTGTATGCGCTCTACATCTCACAGGCAATGGGGCTTACAGACTACACTGTGGCAGCCTGACATGTAATTACAGAAAAATTTTCTTCAGCAAAAAAAACAGATGGCAGTGGCACAAGTGAGAGGGCAGCCAGCTGTGGCAGGGGGACTAGAAAAAACAGCTGGGGTCAGGGCAAGAAAATTTCTTAAAGTGGCTTTGCTGCCAAAAAGAACAGATCCCTGCCTTATGATGCCCTAAGGGACGAAATATAGATAAGGGTGACCATTCCAGTTTCCTGATGTGTGCTGGGTGTGGTGGAGAGAAAAAGACTTCACTGAGAGGTTCAAATTAACAATTCATTTGGACTTCACTCACAGGTCTGATACGCCACTATTGCAAGTTCTTATGGATACAATGGAAGAATGCCCTATTGCAATTTAAGGAAAAAAAAAAAACAAAATTATTCACAGAATACACTATTACCACCTAACAAGTGATTCCGAAAAGTAACAAAACAAACCACCAGCGCGCTAGATATGGATACCTTAAATGAGTGCACAAATCACAATCTTAGAGCATGCTAGACAACATACGTATGTTATTATATCAATTACCCTCTCTCTCAGGTAAGGCCACTCAATCCCGGGAAGTTACCTTGCACAACATCCTGGAAAAGGTGTGAAGAATCTTCTACAGGCCAGCTGTATCTTTGGAAGATTCCCCATTTTGCTCCCCTAAACTTTGGACTTAAATATCCTGTTTCAATGACTGGGCAGGATTGTGCTTGAATGGTTATCTCTGGTGGTTTGATGGTCCCTTAGGTAGCAATGTTTATTTTTTGATGTCTGGTCTCACACTCACTGAATAGTGGTGGGATGTGACTCAGAGCATTTTGTTTGTTAAAGGCGACATTCTGGTTCTTATTGTAATGCAGTGTTGAGACCACTCCGGGCTGAGCCATTTCCACAGCTCCCCCCAAGTTATCTCTGCATAGGTAGGGGTCAATAAGCATCTGCCAAGGCGAGATGGAGCTGAGTCGAATGACAACTCCCTGCATCTCACCTTTTGTGTTCTGAAAACGGTTTGTTCAGGTGATCCCATTCACTGGCTTGCACAAGCAGTGGAGGAAGAATTCTCACACCCAACATCTCCTTTATGTGAAAATAGCAGTATTTCACAGGGTAGTTTGCAGGTGTGGGAAAAGACTGTCAGCTGTCAAGGAACAATATGATGTCCTGTAGGGACATGAGAGGTGGCCAAAAGGGAAGGATCACACCCAGCCCTTGGGCCAACAATTGAATCATGCTGTTTTAACTCATCTACAGAAGTAAAAGTATTTATTTTATTTTATTTTTGTTACCAGTGCAAACTTTGCAAGAATTAACCATATAATCTGCATTGTAATTCTCAAATTCCATTTAATTTCCCAGACACAATAAATGCCTTTGCATGGCAAATGATTCCTCATAGTAAACTAGCTACAAAATAGGTAAAGCCCTTCAAACACTGATATGCAAGTAAATGGCAATTAATATTAAGTAATCTCTTGTGAGAATATTCCATCAAACTAATTTTTTTCCATATCCTAAATTTGCCGAAAACTTAACAAGAATTAATTCCAGAGCATTTAAGGAGGATTTCCATTTAGAACTAACTTAGTGTGCAAAAGGGTTTAGAGAAGATCTGCAGCTAATAAAACGTAGCATCAATATAATGAAAAAACTAAGCAAAAGAGCACCTAGATGTTCCTCAGCCCTTCAAAATCACCGCCAATGTCAACATACCCAAACAAAAGGCAGAAACGAATTTGAGCTTTCTAAGTGTAAGAAAAATTAAAATATAATTGCTAAAGGCTGATCTACCAAAGCCAAGGCTGTAAAACTTTGTTCCAATGCAAACCTTTTAATAACAGTGGTACTTAATCTAAGAATAGTGCCAAAAAATGAGCAAGTATGGATCGTTCCTGAGAGCTGGAGTTCTGGAGTGCTGCAGAATGAGGATGATATTCCCAAGGCAATACTTTGGTGCCATTTGCAGTTAAAGGTTGTTTGGAAGACATTTGCTTCTCCACCAGTAGAGTGAGACACAAAGGAACAGTGAACTTTAAGTACCATTTAGTAGTTTTTCAGTGCTGTGAAGCTTTTACCTGAGGGAGGGTTGATGTTCAGTGACAGATGGAAGGTCTATCTAGCAGTATTAGCAAGCAGACGAGTAGACTAAAAGTGCAGAGTTCAGGTGACTGGAAGACACAGAGGTACTGTAGCAAAAGTTTTGTCTCTGCAAAATATTTATCATTTTTAGAAATGGAAAAGATGGCTTTCATTGCTGATTTTAAATCAAATACAGAAAATGTTTTCTGACACTCTTTTAAATTGTTTTGAATAGTAAAGTACCCTGGGACCTTTGCTGCATGAAAGATAGTACCTCAATGTGCTTTATTGTTGTAATTTCCATGGAAATTAACATTTACTTGCATGGTTATCACACTTTCCTTGTAATGTGAAGTATAACCATATAAATCCCTCTGAAATACAGTCACTGAGGTACTATCAATCTGACTCAAGATTTGATCTACATTTCTGCTTGAGTTTGCTGGATACTTTTGTTTTTCCTCCTGGTGTTGAGCTATACAAGTTAATACTGAACTAAACTTTAAAACTCAGCATCCATTTCCTCCTATTTACTTTTTTTTTTCCCCCCCAATCTCTTCTGTTCAGGTTCTTGCCTATTCCTCCTTCTGTGTCCACTGCAGGCACATTAAATTTGTATGCTGTTTACAGCACAAGTTAAAACCCACAGAATGCAAATCCATAAGGAAATTAATCCATGCTCCACACGCTGACAAACCTCAGGACAGTGGCATATCTCCACTACAACCTTCACATCACTGAAGATGTTTGCTAACAATTTGGGTGAATCAGGGTTTCCCAGGAGCCAGAGGTCAGCAACCGCCATCCTCACTGGTGCAGGTCCAGAGAGCTCTGTTTTTTGAGACAGCTGTTGTTGCCCAGTTGACATCATAGTGTCTTAAATTTCCTATTCACCAAACCTTGACATTCTCCTGCTATTCCAACCTGCTCATCACACACAGCCTCCTGCCAGCCTCTCACTATGTCATTATGTGAGAGTGTCCAGGTGCTCCAACAAGCTGCCTATGGATATTATATCATAGTATTCAGTCTTCTTGCTTTTATTTTCTAGAGGAGTCTTGATATCTTTTACCAAAACCTATTTCTGTGGCTGTAATAGCATAAACACAGACTTTTGGATGCCTATCATCACACAAAAAACCTCATAACATCCTCAGACAATCATGGGAGCTCATGGATGTGATGCTAAATTTTGATTTTACTAGAAAAAGGTAAGAAATTTGACTTGTGCAGTGCCAGGCTTCTGGAGGGCTTCTCCACAACACAGACTTTTTATAATGGTAAATAAGAAAGGGATTAGTTGATCTCACAAAAGCAAGAGAAGAAGGTGTATATTTGGTATGTGACTCAACAAATGTTTTGGAAGGGAAAGGAAGGGAGTGCATCACTCATATGATGGATGATCTTTTTCTCCACTGTCCAGTCACTAGGGACAGTGGGAGATATTTCAAGAGGCAAACAGGGAAGGAAAGAAAAAAGCTGTTAAATGTGTCTCTGGAGCTCCTTGGAACACCAAACTAATAGTGAATGGTTCAAACTCAAAGTTAGCTAAGTGACTGCCCACTACTCAGTGACTGGCTCAGTGATTAACTTGTACTTAACAACAGAGCCACTGCTGTTAAGTTAAACGCTGCATCCCACCGTTATATCTTTCTATAACTGCTTGCTTTTTTTTGTAAGTCCATATTATCGCTAGATGGAGGTGCCTTGCTTTCTTTATATTACCAGTAACAAAGCCAACCTCCAATTCCAGTGGGAACATTATATTTTGTACATCTAGGATGACAGCCTAAATGACCTAGCCTTTACAAAAGTCAAGACAGATCAAGAGCCTGGTGATAAATCAGCAACACAAAATATAACTGAAAACTTCAAGGAACTCATACGATAAGGTTCCTAGTTATTAACTTTCTTGTATTGTTTATACTGTCTCCATCCAGAGCTTTCCTTCTAAAAATCACTGTTTTAAGGACATTCACACTTAGTCACCCTATACTTCCTGCTAAAGAGTAAACACCTAATAATGATACTTACGGAATGGCATGTTGTTTCAAAGTATTGTTTTAATTTTCTTTTTTATACACAGCAATAATCAGCTTCACTGAGGGTTGGAATTAATTTTGGAATTCATTCACTTTACTACTACTTATCTATCTGTGAAGGTGATACGCCTACTCCATAGGGGGAATGTTATTTGGATGCAGACATTTTGTTACTAAAGATAAGTCATGGTGAAATAGAATGATATTAACATTGGACAAGATAATATTAAACAGCAGTATCAGCAGCCTTGTAGAGAGACCAAAGCACAGAGATGTAGGAACTCAAAAGTCTTTACCTTGGACAAGTCACATCAACCCAGTATGCCTCAGTTTTCTTACCTGTTAACTGGGTGTTAATAACAAAAAGACATACCAAATTGAGACACGTTACAAAGTGCTAGAGAGGAGATAGACATCATTAGTGTCCCAGAAAAATAAATGGATAAGAATACTGTGTCTTACTGACTGTTATTCTGTACAATGAAATTAAAAATTCTCTGACAGATGTTATAAGTGGCCTTACCTAAAGATACTTTATCCATCTATCAAAACATCAAAGAAAGCAGAGAAAATGATGGTTAAATTTCCGCATATTTTCTCTAGTGTTCTACTTTAAGTTAGTGCTAATGTCAATTAGGTATATTCAGCAGCTTTGACATTTTGTGCTTAACACATTGATGAAGATTTGGAGGTAATGCAGTGCAGTTTTCTTTTTTTTTAAGACTTTTAATTACTACTCATCCTAGCCACTTTAATTACTACCCATCCTAGCCACTTTACTGCTGTAAAGTTCGAGAGACTGGGGAAGAAAGCAATTTCAGTTTTATACATAGTAACAGATGCTTTTGATAGTACATCAAAACTCTGACTTTATTAACTCAATGAGAATATCCTAATTAATCAGCACGTATTACTGGAGTTAGAATATTTCTTCTGGAGCTGGTGCAATAAGTTCCAAATCAATTTAATGATTCCAGACTTGGCAAAAGGAGAGCATTATGAAGTTATAAATTGATTCCTTTATGTTGAATTTTTACAAATGGTGAACTTGTTGTTCAAGACAATAACAATAATATCCCAATACCTTCCCACTTCAGAAAAGAAAAAAAAAAGTCTTCTGTGTAGGAAATAATAGCAAGCAGAGAAATGGAAAATAATGCATATAACTATCTCTCAGTAAATTTTACATCACATATGGTTAACTTAAAACTAAAGTTAGAAGATTATGTTAGAAGATTACATTATACTATTCAGTGTTGTAAGTATCCGCAAATGCGGATTTTGTGATCAGGGATTCAGGAAACTTTTTATGTCCATTTACATCTTCTGGTAGGATAAGCTAGAGTATTGATAATGTCATGATCCTATGGTATGGCAGCTCCATCATCACACCAACTGATTACCAATGCTGGATCCACCCCAGTAAAAATTTAAATCACCACTTTTATCCTCTTTTGTCATCAGTCAGACATTCTAGAAATGAAATGTATCTCAAAATTTTGAGGTACAGTCATAAACAGAAGTAGAACAGAATTTGTTACTTCTATCAGTCTGATATTTTTCAGGCTAATATCATAGAATAATTCATGTTGGAAGGGACCTTATCAGGTCTCTATTCCAACCTTCTGCTCAAGGCAGGGTTCCGCAGGATTCAGACCAGGCTTCTGAGGGCTTTCTGGAGTTCAGTCTCCTCCTGGGGGAAAGATTTCACAGCCTCCCTGGGCAACATATTCTAATGCCTGACTCTCAGCATGCTGAAAAATATTCCTTTACATCAAATTGTAACTACCCGTTTTTCAGTTTATGTCCATTATCTTTTGTCCTTCTGCCATGAACTTCTTTAAAGAGGCTCCATCTACTCAGAAATCTCCTCACAGGCATGGGAAGGATGCTGTCAGGTCCCCCCAAAGCCATCTCTGCTCCTGGCTGAATAAGGTGAACTCCCTCAGCTTCTCCTCACAGGGATCATGCTCTGTCTGCAAATATTTTATTGGCCCTTGTCAGGCTGGCTGTAGCTTATCAATGTTTATCTTGTATTGAAGTGACCAAAAATTGGATCACCTTACATAAAGAAAAGGGATTATCTGTATCTCTTTATAAGGCAGACAATTTAAACTAGTCTTAGCTATCTTTCTAAAACTCAGCACTTTGAGGACTTTTAGCAATATATGATAAATGAAAATATTTTTAACATTAATTTATTTAATGTTGGTGTAGCAATTGTTCTCTGACTAAAGTCATCAAGTCTCACATTACCCAGTAATTAAATTTCACACAAATCTATACCAAAACCACAGTATATCAACTTTAATAACAAAAGCCCACTAAGGTATCTCTGGGTATTTTAGTGAACTCTATGCATAAGTTACATGATTTCTTACTGTTAGAAAGATACACGAAAACAATTTCTTTTTAAATCTTCCATTCCTATGAAAGGTGAAACCTTGCTTCCTACCAACATCTGTGGGAGATTTTCCATGAACTTCAACAAGAGTCATAATTCATCCAGACTGTACAAACAGTGATTCTCTCTGAATACGAATCCAAGCACGAAACTATAAATAATAAATGTGGAATTTGAATTGAAATCTAGGCAAATGTTTTACGAAATATGATGCTTGGATTACTTCCTAGACACTGTATCAAACAGCTCAGGGTGACTTAAAAAGCAGTGAGTTACTTCAGGATCTTCTTTACTTCTGTAGGAGGTGTTGTAGGTTATGCCCTAAATCAAGCCATCCCATCCGTATCCTCTTGTTTCACATGTTTTCTAACATCACCTGTCCTGCAATAAGAAAGCAGGAAGCATGTGATTAATACTGCTGACAGTTGCTTCTGATTTACACTTTTATTTCTCTTCCTAATTACTGAGCACTATTCTAAATGCTGAAAGCAAAGGCATTGGGGATAAGCCTATCAGCAAACGAAGATCAGACAGCAGACTTGTTAGAGACCTGAAAATTTTGCAAAATCACATTAAAGTGAAACAAGACAGCTAGAGTTGATAGAAAAAAAAAAGCTGAAGTTTTAGATGAAGGGGCAAGACCAGCTATTCCCAGTTCTTGTGTCCATCGTCTATACCAGTTCATGAAGAGGTATATGTGCTTTCATTCAGCACTCTCTTATGTGTTGAATGTCCAAGTATCAACTACCAGGATCTATTATTATTATTATTTCAGCTATCAGAAGACAAAGAAGAAATGTGATTTCCTGTGGCTATTCAGTGCCGTTCGGACAAGACCTCCCCAGCTCTGGATCCCAGGCTCTGTTTTTCCCCATTCATATCTACACACTGAATTTTGGATCCCCATATATCAGGTGGGTACCTATTGGACTTCATTCTTTTTTTTTCTGGAATTTTCCAGTCTGTGTTTTTTCTCAAGGTATCATGTCAAAGATGACAGTTTTTCACCCAGTAGCAGACCTTCCATTGCACTTGGCCATTCTTGAAATCAGTGTATCTATCTGAGTGAAAATAAAACATTGCCAGTGCAGTGTTATCAGCAGAAGGTACATTGCTAGTGCTGAAAAAAATGATGGGCTCCTTCTTGTAACCATACAGTAAAAAGAAAACTCAATAAAAACTTTCTAGCTAACTCTAGACTTCCTAAGGGGACCCATGTAAACCTCTCAGCTCACTTCCCAAATAACAAAGGCCACAGAGGTGCACAATTATCTCTGCCATAGAGGGCATGACAAAGCATTTGTCTCTGCAGCTCCCTGATGCTTTGAGACTCATCCTACCTCATCCAGGCAGAGGAGTATTTTTCATCATCTCATGCCACTGCTGGGCTATAGTTCAAATGCAAAGCTCAGACTCAAACTTACCCAGAGCCACTCTCTCATACGCATCTGTACTTCTTCCTGTACACAAAGAGAATTGTTTCCTGCTAGTCAGTCACACCTTTAACAGCAGCTGAACAACAAAAGAAAGAAGCTGCATCTTTCTTGATAATCTAGTGCATGCATCCCACTTGTTCCTGGCTGCTTCCCAGAAGCCCGATAAAATGTCTTTCTTGTAGGAACAAGATAACTTCTTCCATTTAAAGGCACAGAATGTGAGAATTTGTAACCGGTAAGTGTGATATACTTTTTGCAAGCGTGATGGAGTAGAGACATCAGGATAATGGGTAATAATGAAAAGCAAAATCAGCAAGCAAGTCTCTGTAGTCACATAGACTAAACTGACTATGTGACATTCCAATTTTGAGTCAATGCCATAAACCATAGAAAATACAGGTTTAATGAATATGTCTACATAAAAGCATAAACAAGACAAACCTTTTCAGTGCAGTGTTTATATTTACAGCACATAAATTACAAATTAAATTTACTCTGAGATGTGCTTCTGATACGAATGACTTTTCTTTAGAGAAATATTATCCATAATCGTCAGATCACTGAGAGCAAAAAGGATCCATTAGCGATGTTGGGGATGATGAACTGAAGTACTGTTTAGTGGGTTTTAATTATGCTAAAAGATAAAAGTGATTGGGGAAGGGTGTAAGTCATACCTAAAGGAAGGAAAATGAACTGACTTTATTTAAGCAAGTAGACATGTTTATTTCAAACAATTTTGAGCTGATTGCTTAGCACATTAATGTGTTTTCAGGAGCTGATATATTCCAGTACTCTGCAGTTATATTATTTAATGTCACCAGTCAAACCATTGAAAAATTATGAGTCTTGGCTATAAAGATTTTAAGTTATGATATTTAAAAATATGCATAAGATTTTTTGATCTTTTTGCTCCGAAGATATGCAAAATTCTCTCTGCAATCAGAATATTGCGACTATCATTATTTAAAAAAGCAGGTTTCTTCAAGTGCTTACAAGCTCAGACTTTAAAAGGAGTACCAGGAGTGAAATACTGACTTCACTGAAGTCAACAGAAAATATATCATTGATTTCAAGAGGACAGGATTTCAATATAGTAAAATTCATAATTAAATTTTAACATGTGGCACCTCTGTTGCTTGTAAATTAACAGAATCTCTCTAGACATGCATTGTAGCCAGGAGTTTAACTTAAAACTGCTTAGGACAGAGGAAATTTACAAAGAGCCGGGGCCTTGTTGCATTACCCTGTACTCCTTTAAGCTGGTAGTTATTCTATTAAAATGACTTAGCGCTTTACCAGTGCCAGAGGAAATGACCTCATGTTCCTTGTCAGGCTACTGTGATTCAGTATATTCTTTCACTCCTCTGACTGAAGTGGAGACACAACGGCTGTTTGTCCCAGTGACAATAATGTTCCTTGACCATCCTAGTTACAAAACAGCATCTAGTTACTGTTAGGAGGGAGAAGAGGGGTGATATAAGTCCTGTTGCTGCTTCAAAATGTTCTTCACTCCCCAAGACAGAGAGTGCATGTGCTGGTGCAGACACACAAGGGCATACACACACCAAGTTCAACTTCAACATATAGCAGCTATCCTAAAATGCTGTGCTAGTGCCCCAAAATGGGAAGATACAATTCTTTACGTTTATGCCTGGCGGTAGTGACACAGACAAAACAGTAACACTGTCTTGTTGTCTCCCACTTGAAAGGGCCTGGGGATGTCTATGTCTTTATCAAAAGCAGAATGATATTTCATGTAACCTTTACTCCAGATCACAAAGTCTATTATAATTACTGATATCTTCGCAAACAAAATGTCTTTTCCTGCTGTTATTAAATGAGCTTTTCTGGATAGTAATGTGCAATTCCCTGTTGAAACCAGCACTGTGCCTGGAGAAAAAGAATTTCATTGCTGCATTCCACATTGGCTCATTCCGTAGCTATGAGCTTTCTCCTTCTGAGATATCTCAAGGTGCTTACATGAAGCAGAAACGGCAATAAGTCAGATATGGCAATAAAAAAGGGATTTGTAGTCGTTATTTGGCTGATAAGCACTATAAGGTGCTTTGGAGTTCTTATGTCACTCTGAGGGTGGTGAGCCCCTGGCCCAGGTTGCCCAGAGAAGCTGTGGCTGCCCCATCCCTGGAGGGGTTCAAGGCCAGGTTGGACGGGGCTTGGAGCAACCTGGTCTGGTGGGAGGTGTCCCTGTCCAGGGCAGGGGGGTTGGAAATAGATGGTCTTCAAGGTCCCTTCCAACCCAAACCATTCTATGATTCTATGATTCTGTGATTAAGGTATCTGACTGCAGTTGTTTGTTCCTGTTTCTGTTTCATAATTTTACCCTCTGTTAAATGAACTCCAGCCTTGTACTACCACCCTAATCAATCGTCTTCCATGTTTCAGGGCCTGAACTCTCTCAGAAATGGAAGTTACAGAGCAATGCTGTCATGAAAAATGACTTAGACAAAACTAGACCTTTGCTTTCAGAACATAGGAGATCATCTCACTCTATTACTTTTATCCATATACATTGATAATATACAGCCAGGAACTTGCACTTCTTTTGTTAGGTTAGCAGTTGCTGGCATTATTATGTTCTGTTATTAGTTTGATTCAGCCCTTCTCTAAAGCCTCCATTCAAATGTTCTAGGACATTGTCACAGTATGCTTCTAATATATTAATAGGAATTGTATTGAGGGCTGTGTAAACAAGGATTCTTGCTAGGCCATTCATACTAATGTCTGCCTACATATTATCAAGTAACATACAGAATAAAAATTTGGTGTCTGAGATATCTGCGAAATAGACTATCCACCCCTGGGCTGCAGAGTCATCATGGCTCTAATAAGATAATTTCCTAATTGAACATTAGGCATAATTTACCAGTCATCTACTAACTGAATCTCATTTAAGTCTTTTCATTTGTGAAAAAAACCCATATTTTTTCCACAAAAAAATCTCACCCTGCTTTCCACCTACTTTTCAGCTTAACACCTCAGTAGCCTTTGTTGTCTGTAACACTGAATTTCTGATTACGGGTAAGATGTTTACAACACAGATGATAGTTATGAGAAGTACATCTCAGAGCAAATTTGATTTGTTTCCACTGTGCTGTAAAAAAAATAAAGTATAAACTCAATCTTGTTTATGGTTTTAGAAAGTCATATTCATTAAATCCGTATGCTTGGCATTTCATGTAATTTGGTCCATAAAAAATAAAAATGTTATTTTTGTTTAAGCCTATTTGACTGCAGGGATTTGCCTCCCAGTTCTTGCTCTTCATTACGAATAGTTACCCACGACAGCTCCTAATATTCAGAGCTGTGTCCTGCTAAAATCCCTGCTGAATGTAAGAAAAAGGTATTTGTCTGGAATAATACCAGGATGGTACTAGGGCTAGGGAACGTATCTGGTTTAATAGGACTGACGTACATGGTTTAATATTAAGACCTAATCTAATCCTGCTAATGGAAAAATTTAATATTCTGATAGGATCACTTAGTGAAATAGAATATTATAGCCTGTGTTAAGAAGAAGGGGAAAAAAGAACCTAATTTGCACATGCTTGTTAGCTCAGTATGTATTTTTCATTACCAATCATATGATTCTAATCCTTAACCCAATACCAGTGTTTTCTTTTATTTGGTGGTTTCAGATAAAGCCCCAGTAAAGCTTTTTGTAAAATAAAGTCATATTTCAGTTCAACGTGGTAAATTAAATGTGGTATTATTTTCTTCCTGATGGCTTTGCTGGTTAAAGTGGTGCTGCCAGCCTCATGTATCTGGCTGCACTGCGGGAATCAAACATACCTGCCATGTCACAGCGTGGTGGGTTAAGTGTTATTGGATTGTAGGCTGCATTTATGGTAGGTAGTCCTGCTATGGACTCTACTCTGACTGTTTCCTGGTAGCCCTAAAGAAGATGAGAAGTCCTTGATGCATAGAAATACAAATATATAAATGCCAACTGTTGAAGTCTTGACTTAAGTATAAACATCCAGGAGCTGAGAGGGATTAGAAGTGAATGGGGGATTTTGCTGCCTTCACTTTGAGTCACACGTACACATAGACAAGACAATAGTCACATCTTCAGTGAATATCAGCCAGGGTCAAGACCATACCTCTTCATTTCTGTAGGTCACATCTGGTGAGGGTTACGGATATGTCTGTACAATGGAAGGAAACAGTTATTCTCATTTCCCAAGTCCAGGGACAATTCTCAGGTATGGCTTACCTTAATTTGGAGATGACACTAGGGAAAGCACAGTGCTCCTGAGCCTCCCGGTAATATGAAAGGCAAATTCAGTTTAGTATAGGCATAGGCAAATTCAGCTTATGGTCAACACAAAACAAAAATCAAAATCCCAAGGATTTCAGATGGCTCCGGGACAACCTTCTTCTGTAAAACTGCTCAGAACAACTGAAGACCTTTAAAATGAAATTGAGTTAAAGACAAAAAACCTTTAACCAATTTCCAAATCTCAGTTTGTGGCCAAAGAAATCCTGTTAAGTTAACAACTTTTCTATGCTCTAAACTGCTTATTTGACTGTGTCTATGACAATAATTAAGTCCAAACCTGAAATCAACCTCAAGCCTATTCCTCCTGACCATCTAATACTGCAATCATATAATTTAAATTCAGTAGAAGTCTAGACAACTTGGGAAGGTCTTTTACATTTCTGTTAGGTTTTCTTCCAGGCAGTTCCATCAGATAATACCAAGATATTCAGGTCTCAAGCTCAGAAAGTCAGTCAACAACCATCCTTTGATCCTGGCAGTCGGTGCTTCCATGTATCCTTTTTCCTCCTCTATTGCAACACAGAGACAAGCTTGTCACGTATCCCAGGATACTGCAGATTGCATAATAGGTGGTCATACTGACAGTCGGGGAAATCTGTGATACACTTGAATGCCATCAATGGTAGCTAAAAAGCAGTACAAGTGGACGGTTTCAGTGGTTTAAGAGATACGTTATAGGTAGAAACAGTGAGAGCAGTTTGGTGGAAGCATGCATGTTGGCAGCGCTGGTGATTTTTAGCCGGTAGAGATCTCACAGGCAGGGGCAGTATATAGCTCCAGTGTATTCTTCTGTTTGTGTGTTGTTGTGTGCTGGGGCATGCACTGTTTGTGCTTAGCACAAAAAAAAGAATTTACCTATGGTTAAAGTTTTTTGTGGGAATGGACCCACTACCACCAAGGTAAGAATTACCTGTGAGAACAGCCATAATGCATTGGGATGGCAGCTTCCATTATCTGTTCCCTTCCTAACGGGACTTGGTTACTCCCTTGTGTGGATCTTGAGAAAGGAGGGGGTTTATATTTCTTCTCTTTAATGATGCTGTAATTTTAGTGTGAATGCTGCTGGATCTAAGAATTACTGGACAGAAGTAATTGCCATCTGTCAGCTTAACATGAAAAAAAACAGGATAGAATGATCACTTCAGTGTTTTTCAGATATGTTCAAATGTTCTGATTAATTTATGTTAAAAAGCCCTAACTTACTGAATATTGTCTTAAATTCCCAACTGTTTTTTTTTTTCCAGATGACATGATCATGAAAATTCTATTATCCTACTTCATGTATACAGTTGAATGAATATTTCCTACCAAAATGCCATGATATTCAGTTTTCAAAGGCCTTATATCCCATTTCACTCCTAGCCTAATCTATCTTGATCAAGTCTTTCACATACACAGCTATTTTGAAAGTTCTAAGTCATACATATTCATAGGCCAGTTATTACAGATACAGTAATTGCTGCTTTACATGCTCCACAAGGTTTTATAAAATATTAATTACTTAATATTCCTATTGCAGGTGGAAACACTGGAAAGATGGCTGCCTCCTGCAATATAATCAATTAATTTTCAAGTTATTTTATTGTACTCTGAAGCAGAGATATGTGCACTGAAACTTGGCATTCTCTCAAGCTGCATGATGCCATTCTGGATTTCAGTTGCCTCAGAGTTTAGATTTTGACACCTTTAAAGATAAGATTCTTGTAACAGTGAGGTTTCATTCCTTACATTTGTCTAGACTGTGAAACAGGAGCATGACACCAGATTCCTTAGGGCTGGCACATAGATTTTCGAGCTCAGCGATGAGGATCGTGTGCACGCATTTTCTTCTCATGGTAACAAGGCCATAAAAGAAGTCATAGTACATTCAAGGAGTTCTTCTGGCATATAACTAAGACATGTCCAGGTCATACACCTTCTGAATTGGGTGGGAGGAGAAGATGGAGCTCATTCTGAAGAAGATAAGCTAGCAGAAAAGAAAAGAAGTGGTTGTGTCCCTGCTTGATGGTTAGTGTAAAGACTTTCAAGTTGGGAGGGTGAAGAATCTGGGAAGATACACTGACATTATAGATTAATTGAGTGCTTGATTTATTTTGAACTTCTTTGGCTTGGGTTTGATAGAAAGTAATTTAACCTGTGGAAAAAATATACCTACTTAACTCATTTCTGCTGCACGTGGGCGTTCAGTCCCTTGGACTGGACTATGGTTATTCCAAAGTAAAAATCCCCTGAAATGTGTGTGGTATGGGCATCAGATCTCCAGGACCAACAATTTCATTCTTTTCATGTCCTCCTTTCAACCTGCACTACTTTTGAGTACATCACAGACATGTGGCACATTCCTTGTTGAGATTTTTTATGACGAAGTTTAGTTCTTTCTGGAACAAAAAAGCAGCCTGGCAATCTGCTGATCTCTTTAGGTGTCATGTACTAAGAGTTGGACACATTCAGGTACCTTCTGTCACAAAGGTGTTCAAGCATCTCAGATGAAGACTGCAAAGACCTCAAAAAAGAGAATCCAGAGTTCAGAAAAGTCAGGCACCCTAAATTTTCAAATGGGGGTTATCTTCTGAAATTATAGAATCATAGAACGGTTTGGGTTGGAAGGGACCTTAAAGATTATCTAGTTCCAACCCCCCTGCCATGGGCAGGGACACCTCTCACTAGACCAGGTTGCTCAAAGCCCCATCCAACCAGGCCTTGAACACCTCCAGGTATAGGTCATCCACGGCTTCTCTGGGCAACCTGTTCCAGTGTCTCACCACCCTCACAGGAAAGAATTTCTTCCTAATATCTAAAGCTATATCTACCCCTTTCAGTTTAAAACCATTATCCCTCTTCCTATCGCAACACTCCTGGATAAAACCCCTCCCCATCCCTCCTGTAGGACCCCTTCCTGTACTGGAAGGCCATTATTAGGTCTCCCTGGAGCCACCATTTCTCCAGGCTGAAAAACCTCAATTTTCTCAGCCTGTCTTCATAGGAGAGGTGCTCCAGCCCTCTGATCATCTTTGTGGCCATCCTCTGACCCGCTCCAACAGGTCCATGTCCTTCCTGTGCTAAGGACTCCAAAGCTGGAAGTAGTACTCCAGGTGCAGTCTCACCAAAGCAGAGTAGAGGGGTAGAATCACCACCCTCAACACGCTGGCCATGCTTCTTTTGATGCAGCCCAGAATGCGGGGGGGTTCTAGGCTGTGAGCACACATTGCTGGATCATGTTGGGCTTATTATCCACCAACACTCCCAAGTCCTTTTTGGCAGGGCTGCTCTCAACCCATTCTCCACCCAACTTGTATTTGTTCTTGGGATTGCCATGACATGGGTGCAGGACCTTGCTCTTGGCCTGGATGAACTTCATGAGGTTTGCACAGGCCCACCTCTCATGCCTGTCCAGGTTCTTCTGGATGATATCCCTTCCCTCCAGCGTGTTGACTGTTCCACAGAGCTTGGTGTCATCAGCAAACTTGCTGAGGGTGCACTCAGTCCTACTGTCTATGTCACCAACAAAGATGTTTAACAGCACTGGTCCCAGTACTGAGGAACACCACTCATCACTAGTTTCCACTTGGACATTGAGCCATTGACCGCAACTCTTTCAGTACAGCCATCATCCCCACCATTGAATGGATAACTTGCACAGTGTGTTTCACTGAGTTATAGAGGTATAGAGATTTATAATTAACTAGTCTGGCTCCTGGAAACAGTACAATCACAGTGAAATATGGGTTATGTGGGATCCTTCAGCAACCAAGCTCTCCTCTGTAATCACAGAAAATTACATTATATTTTAGTGTGCAGTATGCCAGTGGGGATCTTAAGCAGCCCAAAAATACAGTCCATTATTTCAGCATTACAAACATGATTATCAATAACACCAAGAAAGCAATACCAGAAATAACCTTCTATTCTCAACATGTATTTTATTCATTCTCTGAAATGAATTCTATTAAAGCACAACCAGACAAAATTCTGACTATAATTCAAATTCATAGAGAAAGATAAAATGTATCCTTATATAGGTTACAAGCATGAAAACTTCTCTAGTTTTCTCATTTTTAGTTGTAGGCCTGATATCTAAAATGAAAGAAATGTTTAATTCCGCAAAATTTCTGAAAGCAATGTATAAGTAATCTGTTGAATCATTATTGACCCACTGGTCAATAATATTTATGAAAAATCAAAAGCTAAAGAAGTAGCCAGAAAAGTGTAGTTACATTTGGGATTTACTAAGTGCTTTTATGCACCCAAGGTTTGCTGGAGTCCAGAAAAACACACCAGCGTAGCTGTCCTTTCAACTATTGCAGCTTTCAGGTGTTGTTGCATCCTTGAATCTTCATGCAGGCCTTGGTACGGGTGTCAGTTGCTGTAATCTAGCAGAAGCTGACTTTGTCAGTGCAACAGAAATCAAAATCTTATTGGTACTTTTACTGGCTTTGAATATGTTTAGCTTGTAGAGCTGTTAAATTCCTTTAGGGATAAGATCATACACTTTTCCTGTTAACGTGGAAGCACGCTACATGTTTGGCAAACAGGGAAATTTATAAATCTTAATTTATTTCTCTTCCACATGCCTGATTGAAGCTATTGGAAAGTCCTTTATACTTATATAAAGTAAGCTTGCCTGAGTTTCATTTAAGATTTTTTAGGCTATTCATTCTTCTATTAATTCAGGAAATTTCAGTGGGTAGGTTGTGCGCAGAACATAGAAGCTGCCTCAACAAAAGGGTAGATTTTGTGAGGTCTTTTTATAGTACAAATTTTACATTACTGTGATCTACCTAATCAGCTGCATTGATCTAGCACTTTGGTAGAACAGCTATGGTGCATTAAGTGCTCCAACATGGTCTTAAATGGTATTCAAATTTAAGGCAATTTGTATCACTGATGTACTCTTAATGGTAAAGAAATAATTCAACTTGGTGTTACATGAATACTGGCCTTAGCTGAAGATTTAGCATTAAAAAAGGCTTTCCTGAAAATATATTCTGGGAACATCATGAAAATCTTGGACAACATGAGAAATCCTTTCCAAATTTGTGCCAAATGAACCTGTCAAATTACATACCATGTATTTGAAAGTTAAATGAGATGGTTTTCTCACAGGGAATATACTCATTGATTATCCCTATGAATACAGCTCACTTCTTTTAGCGGGAAGTCTGTTAGTAGGTTTTCTCACTTTCATCAAGCAGCAGAAATCACAGTGCATAAGAGTTAACAAAACTGTGTATATTATGAACTAAAAAGATGCATAAAATAAAGGAAGAAAAACCTGAATACTGTGATGAAGAATTCAAGGAGGACTCAGAAATTCCCCCAGCATGTATTTCCTCCATAATCACAGTCATCGTCCAATTCTGTCTTCCCTTGGGGGTTTTTGTGGTTGATTTTTTTGTTTGTTTGTTTTTTGTGGGTTCATTTTGTTTTGTTTTGTTTTGTTTTGTTTTTGTTTTTTTTTTTGTTTTGTTTTGTTTTTTTTTGTTTTGTTGGGTTTGGTTTGTTTAGTTTTGGGGTTTTTTTTCATTTCTTTGGAATATGAGCTCTGTGGGAGTTTTTGTGTTTTGTTTTTTTTTTCAGGAACAAAATATGCAATCACTTCTACTTTTAAGTTCTGGCATGACATTTTCTTGTGACCACATAAAATACTGACTTCTGAAAATTTTGTTTTGCAATGTTCTATTTTCAAAAACTTAGAGAGAAACTCCTTCTCTGTTGGAAACAAGGTAAGCATTACTGTCTTTCTAAGGTTAATTTATTGTTTTTACAATCTTAAGGATAAAAGTTTTGTCTACCTCAGTGAGAGGCTTAATGACTGGTGAAAAGCAACATAGTAGATATTCTAATTTCTGCTTTTTAGAAAATCTGGATTTTAGATTTGGTTATAGGTAGGGATTTTATTTATTTATTAAAAATAAATTACAATAAGCATGAATATTGCCACTTCATCCCCACTAGATTGATTCTTTGAGAAAATAACAACTCCAAGAAACAATGCTCAACCAGCTCACCAGTCCTGAAATTTTAATACGTGGCTTATATTTCCTTGCTAGAATCCTTTGCTCGAGAGAAACTTGGGTTACACCTTCTCAGATGATCATAGAATCATAGAATCACAGAATCATAGAATCATAGGGTTGGAAGGGACCTCAGGAGATCATCTATTCCAACCCCCCTGCCAGAGCAGGGCCACCTTAGAGCAGGTTGCACAGGAACGCGTCCAGGCGGGTTTTGAATGTCTCCAGAGATGGAGACTCCACCACCTCTCTGGGCAGCCTGGTCCAGTGCTCTGCCACCCTCAAAGTAAAGAAGTTCCTCCTCATGTGGAGATGGAACTTCCTACACTCAAGTTTGTACCCATTACCTTTTGTCCTGTTGCCAGGCTCCATTGAAAAGAGCCTGGCCCCATCCTCCTGACACCCACCCTTTAAGTATTTGTACGCATTAATAAGGTCACCCCTCAGCCGTCTCTTTTCCAGACTAAACAGACCCAATTCCCTCAGCCTTTCCTCATAAGAGAGGTGTTCCAGCCCCCTAATCATCTTGGTAGCCCTATGCTGCACCCTCTCCAGCAGTTCCCTGTCCTTCTTGAGCTGGGGAGCCCAGAACTGGACACAGGACTCCAGGTGTGGCCTCACCAAGGCAGAGTAGAGGGGGAGGATGACCTCCCTCGACCTGCTGGCCACACTCTTCTGGATGCACCCCAGGATGCCATTGGCCTTCTTGGCCACCAGGGCACATTGCTGGCTCATGGTCATCCTGTTGTCCACCAGGACTCCCAGGTCTCTTTCCACCGAGCTGCTCTCCAGCAGGTCAGCCCCCAACCTGTACTGGTGCAGGGGGGTATTCCTCCCCAGGTGCAGCACCCTGCACTTGCCCTTATTGACTTTCATAAGGTTTCTCTCCGCCCAACTCTCCAGCCTGTCCAGGTCAATGATGTTTCTCTTGATCCAAGAACTCTTCCTTGCGCCATTGTTTGCAAGAAAGCATACCACAGGGAGATACCCCATTTTTTTTCTGCAGAGTTCAGACCAGGAAAGCAATGCCATTTTGCAGTGTATTAGAAAACCCTTTTCCCTGTTGAGGTAAATGAACACATAATGATCATTCACCACTCCCCTGCCTTCTTAGAAAAGTGTTTCCCATGCTCTGTATGGGCTTTCTCCAGCTGACCTGCTGAACCTCTCTCTCCTTTTATTCTACAAGAGCTAATGATGTCCTTCGTGCAATCATTGTTGGCTCAAGGTCTTTCCTTTCCTACCTGCTCAAATATCACCCAGCCCTTCCATTTACCTCTTCTTTTTATCTTTCTCTCTCTTTCTGAAATTACCCATACCTAATTGCTAGTTAACCCAGCAATGCACTCTGGATTCAAAACCAAAGAACAATTCTTGTACATTTTATCTTATGCCTCAGTTTTTATTTCTTAACATTGTTCCTTTTTTCCCATTCCCACCTATGTTACAAAAATATGCTCCTGTCTAATGCTTAACCATTTTGACATCCTTCCTAACCAATTTTTTTTAAATTTAGTTTTCCTTTCCTAAAAAAAACCCACAATATAGGATAAAGGGGAGGCTGTTGTTAATAAAAACCACAACCAATGAAACAAACACAAAATACCTCCCTATTCACTTACTAATTACCTTCTTAATATTCCAAGGCATAAAAAGGAAAATAGATAGGAAATGAATGTATTAAGATTCCAATCATGCATGTTAATCTATTTTTTTTTAATACTAGATAATTCCCAGATGCTTCTCATAATCACCTATCATCACTTAGTGGCAGCAGAGGAGAAAGGCTTGCAAATTTTCTTGTATTCACATCCAATTGGAACAAGGTCACTAGCTAGACCCAAGGACAACAACTGACAGTAAAATCTTTCTTCATTCCACTTACCTATTTCTAGGAAAAAACAATACTAGCATTTTTGTCTTTGTGAGAAAGAACTGAAAATTATTATATTCTATTACATTAGGCTTCCAACAGGATATTTAAAACTAAAGTCTGAGTGTAGTGTTTTCATAGCTTTAATGGCAGAAGAATTTTTTTAAATCATTAGAGACTTGAACTCTACAAAGTAGGCCAAGTATGCAGAAAGTGAAATGCATCAAGACAGAAAATAAAGCTAGATCATAAACATTTTTTAAAATGCACATAGGTAACCAGAGTTGCTATGATTCTAAAAAAAAAGAAAGGTAAATATCTTAAGGGCTATATCCCTGACCTAGCTTCTGCAAGATATTCCGTTTTATCCCAGTATAGAATTGGCCAGCAAACTTCTAAACCTTAAATAAGTCACAGAAATTTAACAAGATTTTTTTTTTTTTCTGATCATTGTTTTAACTTGACAGCCTTTAAACAAAGAAGCTATGCAGTTCATTAATTCTTGCAAATGGTCATTCATATGACTTATTGGCATAGATTGGAGGATATATGCTCTTCTTTATATTTGGAGACGTACAAGAATCAGCCTTATCAGGAATAATGGCAATTATGAAGACATATATTCTACACTCCCTGTTTTAACCTGGGTGAGAATAACAGCCTATTAATATTAGGATATCAAAGACAAGCACCACGCAAATTAATAAAGTCAATTAATATGGAAAAAATGTGGCTGCCTTTTGACCTTAAAACAATACTTAGATTTAATGTACTTAGTAGTTTAAATACTTTATATGGTCAGAATTCTATATAAACTATTACTTCAAATTCATAAGTCCTTTTTATTGTAATCAATGAGATTCTACTCATCCGATTTTTCTTTGGAGAATTAAATATTTTGAGGTTAGGAGAAGGAAGTGGTGGGGAGAATTCTTGAATGAACAGATAGATTCAAGGGAACATTAAGGAGAAAATGAACAGAAAAAAATAAGATCCAAAAGTAAGAATGAGTTGTTGATTGTCCATAGAAGGGGAGAAAATAAAAGGAGTGATGTCATGTATAGGAGGAAGATATGAAATAACATGGTATGAAAAGGCCAATTGCCAGGTCCTGCAGTTGGGTCAAAACAACCCCATGCAATGCTACAGGCTTGGAGGAGAAGGCTTTGGGTTGTTGGTTGACAGCCAGCTGAATATGAGTCGGCAGTGTGTCCAAGTGGCCAAGAAGGCCAGCAGCATCCCGGCCCATATTAAGAACAGTGTGGCCAGCAGGACTTGGGAAGTGATTGTCTCCCTGTACTCGGCACTGGTGAGGCCCCACCTCAAATACTGTGTTCAAGAAGGACATTGAGGTGCTGGAGCGTGTCCAGAGAAGGGCAACGGAGCTGGTGAAGGGTCTAGAGAACAAGTCTTATGAAGAAGCAGTTGAGGGAGCTCTGGTTGTTCAGCCTGAAGAAAAGGAGGCTGAGGGGAGAACTTACTGCTCTCTACAACTACCTGAAAGGACATTGTAGTGAGGTGGGTGTCATTTTCTTCTCCCAAGCAACAAGTGATAGGACAATCAGCCTCAATTTGTGCAAGGGGAGGTTTAGATCAGATATTAGGAAAAAATTCTTCACCAAAAGGGTTGTCAAGCATTGGAACAGGCTGCCCAGGGAAGTGGTTGAATCACCATCCTGGAGATATTTAGAAGACGTGTAGATGTGGTACTAAGGGACATGGTTTAGTGGTGGACTTGGCAGTGTTAGGTTAATGGTTGGACTCGGTGATCTTAGGGTCTAGGCCCTAAGATCTAAGGATCTTTTCCAATCAAAATGATTCTATGAGCGTCTATGAACTTCTATGAACTATGAAAACTTCAGAATTAGAAAAACTATTTTGAAGTAAACAAATGTTTTGAGAATTATGCATTTTCTTAACAGCTAAATTGGTCAATATCTCATTAATCTTTTTTTCACTCATGACCTGTCTTCTCCTGAGCTTTCTTTGCCAAGTCAACTGAAGATGGAAGAACTTTCAATGTCTTTGCCATTTAGTGTTGTCTCTGTATGTCTGGGTGTGTCATTTCTCTGCTGCTATTCTACGCTTGCACTTATTTTACTACTGTGTCTGATTATCAGCTGCCTTGTGAGACCCATGCCATTGTTGAAGAGAATTTTACCATTTAATTATGTGATTTTTTGATAGTCTCAGCTACACCTGCTCACCTGAATGTCATAAACTGATGCCTTCTCTTCCTTCACTGCATCTGCTTTTTTCATCCTTTATTGAGAGTCTTCTACTAAGACAGAAATTCTCAAATCCGTTTTTACACTGTTCATTCACTGGCAAGCATGTTGAGACAAAAGGGCCAGCCTAATAACAAGGGTCTACCTAAACCCAGATTGAAACATGAGATAGTTTAAAATAAAATTCAAGCCTTTAAGAAGTGATGGTGGGAAGATGAAGAACAGAGCTGAGACACTCAGATAAAGAAACAAACCACAGTGGGATAACCCTAATGACTTGCAGAAGTGTGACAGGGTGGAGAGATAAAATGTCACACTCTCTGTTAGCTTCTTAAGGATATAAAATGCACATCCAAAATAAGCAGGTGCATGCCAACCAAAGAAGAACCTAGGAGATGTGAAAAAATATGCTGTGTCCCTTGTTTTCTGTGCCATTGCAACGAATTTAGACCAGATCATCTTAGTGCCTGAGGTATGTGGCTATAAAAAATTCAGACCAAAATTGGTTTAATTAAAAAA
Organism: Dromas ardeola; assembly: GCA_013398915.1. Lineage (NCBI taxonomy): Eukaryota > Metazoa > Chordata > Aves > Charadriiformes > Dromadidae > Dromas > Dromas ardeola. The sequence continues at coordinate 317 of VYZM01002669.1, read as the reverse complement.
ATAAAAAATAAAATCACCTTTCCATTCTATAGTGTTGCATTGATCATTGCTACATTGTTGCCACAGTGCTGAAGCTTTATTTCCTATGTTTCCTCCTATTGCTAACCAAATTATTTCCATAGGTTTTTCCAGGTATACTCCAATAAATAAGTCATGTTGCACAAAGAAAGTTGAGGCAGGTTTGCAGTGTCCACAGCTGATGACACACCTTGACTTCAAAATTACGTTGAGAGGGAGAGGAACAAAAAACCAAGGAAAAAATAAGTGAGTGAGAGAAAAGGGAAAACCTTTTCCCTTCTTCATAGAATCATAGAATC
>VYZM01002668.1:133470-145280 GCA_013398915.1 Dromas ardeola | reverse complement strand
ACATTCAAAACCCACCTGGACGCGTTCCTGTGCAACCTGCTCTAAGATGACCCTGCTCTGGCAGGGGGGTTGGACTAGATGATCTCCAGAGGTCCCTTCCAACCCTATGATTCTATGATTCTATGAATAAGAGAGACAGGAAAAAACGAGTAGTTGCAGAGCATAACTGAGCAACATCTTCTCTGTCTTAATGAAAATCAAAACATTTGGACTTTCTCTCATCCAGCACCAATTACAACACAGGGGGTCAATACAGCTTACCCACTTGAACACCAAACCACATCCCTCATAATAATTCCCTTGCAAATCCAGCTCCATCAGCCAGCTGCTTGCTTACAGCAGGGAGAAAATTCCTCTCTTGCTGCAGCACTTTTCAATATCCTTTAACTCTCTGAGCTGATTTTGTGCAAGGCAAAGGTCTCTGCCTCTCCACACCAAAGAGCTGTGGTTGGTGTGAACATACAGTATTTGATGGTCCACTCTCTTCCATTTAGATAATTGCTAATTCACCATTTCAAATTCACTTATGCACCACATAAATCTTGGTAAATTTGATGTTGCTGCTGAGCAGCAGAGAGATCACCTTGCAAAAGACATCCATGGAGCTTTAGACTCATTTTGTCAATGCCCCACATTGAATCTGCCTGGGACAGATTTTCAGTCCTTGCACACCAGAAGACCAGTTCGTTACCTGTGCAATTATATCTCCATTTTCAGCATGAACTTGAGCTATGGCACCCAGCTCTGCCAGGCAGCTGAATATCTCGTACAGCTAAAACAGAGACAAGAAAAAATGATTACTGAGCAGTCAGACCGCCCTCGTCAACCACGCACGGCGCTCCAGCCGCAGGCACCGGCAGCAGCAGGGCCTCCCATGAGCACGCCATGACCAGCTCCGGCCAGGCGCTGCTCTCCGAGGGCCGCGGACACCGGCAGATGCTCTCGGTGATCTCCAGGCCAGATCTCTGCCTCCTCCTGCAGCGCAGGAGCCTGGCCGGCCCGTGGCAGGCATGCCGTGCCCACAGCCCTCTGAAGGCAGCGAGGGCAGAGGAAAGGAGCCGCAAGGAATGTCCAGGAGCAGTGGGGCCACCCGCCACACTGGCCTCCCTGCACCCAGCGTGGCCGCCATCCCCCTGGCTGCCCCTCGCACCGACACAACCAAAGTGGCGAAGGGGGGTCTCACCTCGGTGTTCGACATCTGGTACAAATCCTTGTAGGCCATGTACACCATGAAGGAGTTGACTCCTGGGGGCAGAGGAGAGAGGGGTGAGCTGGGGGCTCCCCCCGCTCGGAGCTGCCTTCCCCCGCAGCCCACCCACAGGGCACAACTCCCCTCGCGCCACGCGGGATACAGGCATTCGCCAGCAAGAGGATGGATGACAGCAGGGTCACCCCTTGCCCTGCTTCCACTGGCACCACCCCGCGGCGAGGGGACTGCGTGCAGGGAGCGGCGGGCAGCAAACCTTTCTCTTGGACAATGGTGTGCAGCTCCTGTCGGACACGGTCGCTCCAGCGCGGGATGTCCACGTGCAGCGCATAGTCGCAGCAGGCCTTCCCGTCCGCCCACTCCCGCCACCGCTCCAAGGCCTCCACCAGGCTGGACTCGGGGTCTGGCACCACGTGCTCCACTGCAGAGGCACGGCGAGGTGAGGGGTGGGCAAGGGCCCCCCGCCCGGCCACCCCACACGCTGCCAGGCATCTCCACAATCCCAGGTCATCTCTGAGCAGCCTCAGGGCAGCTCCAGAGGGCAGTCCCCATCACTGCCGCAACGTGCCTGGGCTCCGCCAAGTGCATTTACCAGCACAGGAGCACACAGAGCCTTTGCTTAATGGCCTTTGGCACGGGACCAGGGGCTTTTACAGGCTTCTGCTGAGAAATCAGCTGAAAGCTGAAGGGCCTTGTCCTTCCTCACCCCCACTTCCACCCCATTAACACACAGCCTCCTCCCACGCAGCAATACTAATGCACCTTTTATTGCCCACCATGTAATCCCCATGCCCTGCCAGAGTCCATTTCAGACAACTTATTTTTTTGGCCCATGGGGCAAGGAGAACCAGCCGGGGGGTGGGGGAGGGCAAGAAACCCAGTCCTTTACTAGAAGGATCAACAGTTACTCCTGCATCCCAAGAAACCCTGCAGTAAACACAGCTGTGACCACCGCACAGCAGTAAAAGCTGGACCTCAAACCAGTGCATAACCGTGGCCTTCTCCAAGGAAGGACCTCAGAATTCCCTTTCCTTTTTCGTTAGCACTGTTTATTTCTGAGCAGTGTGGGATGCCAGGACATTGCTCTGTTCCTCAAATGACTCTGAGCCTCATGCTGCCCTATTTTTATTTAACAGGGAAAAGAAGTGATGCTATTGTTCCTTTTTGAGGGTCCCAGGGGCACCAGTGGCTGCTGCAGACAATGAAGCACTGCGAACACGGGATCTGCAAGGGCAAGAGGTCCCCTGCAAATTTCATGTCCCACCACTTCAGTATTACTACGGATCCCAAAGATACATCCCACTCCTCACTCTCTAGACTGCACTGACAGAGACCACAGGAACGATGCGCGCAGTGTCATGGACCTTTAAAACAAGCACAACTGAGAAAAGCAAAGAGAAAAAGAAGTAACTGGGCAACATTCCAAGAGTGCTGGGTGCTGTCACATACAGGACCTGCCTGCTGCACTCACTGATCATGGTGGTTCCACCAGCCAGGGCTGCTTTCGTCCCTTGAAAGAAATCATCCACAGCTGTCATCCCCTTGTATGGCATCTGCAGGCGAGTGTGGACATCAATTCCTCCAGGGATCACCATCTTCCCATTGGCTTCTATGGTTTTGACCCCTCCAGGGACAATCAGGTTGTCTCCAATCTGCCTGATGAGATCACACCAAGACGGTGAGCCACATACAAAAAAAACCAGCCACAACGTCATCAATGAACAGTTCAGCTAGGGAGCAGCCAGGTCAACTCGCCCTGCCAGCAGAAGTGCCCCACTCCCACACCTGGGCTTGCAGGAGCCAGCAGAGCGAAACCACCTCACGCTGCAGCAAAATGCAGGATTGTCTGGCTTGCTTAAACCTACGATTTGCATAGTTCAGGGTTGGCTGCCATCTGTCCGACTGTTCTAGTGGTGTCTATGATGGCACCTGCTGTCTGGGGCAGGCACTGGGCTGGGGTAGCTGTGGAGTATGGTCTGATGGGCATGCAGACTTCTGCAGTGTATGGCAAGAAGCTGCCTAGGACACTTCATACCCCACAGACTCACAAGTCAGGCTCCCGCAAGCATTTCCAGCACGGCAGTCCCACCTGTTCTCCCGGGGTGCATGCTCACAAAACCCGACACCAGCCCTGCTTCCAGTAAGATGCACCCCTAATCTCTCCTCTCCGCCGTCCTTCTGCCCACCTTAAGTAAGGCTCAAGTCTGAGGCTTACTTACAGAGAAAGATGATTTCCCAGTGTAATGCCACAGCTGCTAGGCCAGCTCAGGGCTCGTCAGGGACTTGTCATGCTGCTCACAGCACAAAGTCCCGAGGGTAAAGCGAAGCCTCCCTCCAGGGAGCTGGGGAGGAGCTCATGGAGTGCACAGCATGGCTGGCTGTAGCCCGGCTGGGCTGGTGGCACAGCCCGGAGGCACTGGGCTCGCTCTCTTCCCAAGAAGAGTCCTCCCCTCCCCAGGACCTCCCCTCTCACGTTGTCTCCTTCATGCCCCTGAAAGACACCTTTGCTATCAGCAGGGCCACGCTGTAGTGAAGGCAGCTAAAATCCCAAGTATCTAAAAATATCTTCTGAAAACAGGAAACCTAAAAAGTTCCAGTATACATCTACTCATATCCTAAAATACCATTAATAGTCCTGTGGAGCTTGTGCTGATCTAGCACACGACGTTCTCCTCCCTAGACATACCCAGGTCACCCGAACCTTCAGACTCCCTTCATTCACTCCCCCGCCCCCTCAATCCCTTTATCTGTCCATATGTGGCACTCAGCCTTCAAATCTCTTCTTTCAGAAATCCTATTTTCATCAAGCCTTCCTCAGTATTCCCTGATAAATCAAGATAAAAGACAAGTTGGTTTTAGTGGAAAACTTCTGATTTCCTTGGCACACTGGGGAAGTAAATGAGGAGCAAGATCCGTTTTTGCACTTCATTCAACTTTAGTGACTTTGCAGGTTTTTTTCCTTAGAATAACAAAAGTTCTGTGGACAGAACTGCTCGCTCCAGCTCCCTCACAGCAATAAACCAGCAGCTCTTTCCACCGTTTTTATTGAGATGAATCCATCACCAAAGGAACTGAACTGCTTACTGTATTCTTACCAAAATCCACTTGCGAGCGCACTTCACTTCCAAGGCAATGCAATTCTGTGACATCCAGGTTGCAGGCGAGGCTAAGAGATTTGCCCAAGGATACCCAGAAAATCTGCCCCACAGCAAGACCTGAAAGCTGGCTCTGACCCCTGCCTGGGCACAAGTACTATACAATCATGAATGCTCTTGTCCATGAACTAAAAGCAGCCTCATAAAATTATAGTCCCACTTCTCAAAGTATTTCTCTGCCGGTGGATTTCTGAAATATACTGTCCTGGGAAGGATGGATATTTTCCTCTAAACATAGAGCAAGCGATGCCTTTTCAAGTCCCTGTGCTATAAACTATCACAGTTTTTTCAATTCACCCAGCTTCGAGTTGGTCCCAATGTGATACATTTGCCACATTTGAACTGCAGCCTTTTAACAATGGAGTTTTTACTGTACCTTTGAAATACACATGAAAAAGCTGGGAGGACGCAGAGGTTTGCCTGCAATTCCTGAAAATCTCAAGGATGCAGATGACCTCCAGCATAGCACTGTCCTTGTTAGCGCTAACAAATGGGATCTTGTGTGGGGTCGTTCATGCTAATACCGTTAACACGGGGCAAAACGGGAGTCAAAGATAAATCTTGTTCCTGGTGCAATTAGATACAGCTTTGTTGTACAATGGATGCTGTGTCACGAAGTCAGCAGCCCAACTGCAATTCAGTCCCTGGAGTTGCTACGTAAACATGCCAGGCGATCACAAGTGTGCTCACACACAGCCTCTCACTGCAGCGGGACGTCAAGTTTTACTCGCTGTCAAGTTGGGTACAGACTACGTCCACAAAAAGCCAATAACCATCCAACCTGAAGCTGACTTAAGGGGATATGGAGATAATACACTGTAGAAGTCCCATACTTACTTTATGAGGCCATCCTCCATGTAAATGTCGGCACAGAATGACTGGTCATCGTTGACTATTCTCCCTCCTTTAATAAGGAGACGATCACTCTGTGAAGGGAAGAACACCGCAATTGTCAGTAGTAGGCAACACACACGCTGCTCAGTGGCAGTACAGTGCCCTTCTTGGGAGCTCTCCTACTGCACCAGACAACTCGCCCCAACAGCCGACACTGAACCGACACTTGAAACAACAGGACAAGAGCAAGGACTGAAAAAGACCTACTGCTCGTAGGGCTGTTTCTGAATGGAACAGGTGCTGCCAGAAACACCACGGAGGCAGAATGAGTACACAGGAGAGGCACTGGGAACACAACAAATATGCTTCCATAAAATATACAGACAGAAGTCAAAAGCTTCCTACACCAGGTCATTATGCACATAAAGCTGCAGGCAGCAAAAGCCACCTACCAGTTTGTTACTCAGGGCATGTCCTTAAATCATACCCAAATACCATGCAAAACAAGTTGCATTAGAGAAGAAAATTTCTCTTTCATCTGTTACTACCTTGCAAAGACCACCAACAGGACAGGCAGCCCTGAATCTGATGCATCTGCTATTGGAACCTCTCCCTCCCCTACGATGCTTGGGGTAGTGCTTCTGAGGCATTTCACAACATCACAGGTCTACACAAGACCCAGGAGGCACTGAACTGCGTTCGCGTCTCATCATTTACCACCCCCTCTGTTCTCATTTCTACTGACCTAAGTGTCCAGCAGCCTTCTCCGAAGGAGCGCAGACGGACAGCGGAGGAGCACCCAGACCAGAACTGCTCTTATGCTCTTCCTGTATTCATGCTTTTGGACCTGGGAACCCAGCATACACCAACGGGAGAGAACAGACACTGTCCTGTGGGGAACAGACCCTGTCCTAAGGAACTGGGAAGGATGAGGTCCTGCTCTCCAACTTCCCCCTGCATGAGCCTGAACACCAGCTGCAGGCAGCACAGGGGCAAACACAGGGATCTCACACGTGGCTACCATGTATTCAAGTGACATAAGCTGACAGTGCTGATCCAGAGAATATGCAGTCTTCCTGATTGCTTAAAATGCTGCTAACAGCCTCCCAGCTCTCAAGCTCCCCTTCCTTTCCTCTCTACTCCCGCCAGTGCCCACAGCCCAGGTTTTGGCATGTGAGAACACCGCCCTTCCACAGACCCAGCCTGGACCACGGCCGACCAGAGCCTTCATCTGGGCTCACACACCAGCCTCATCCTGTGAAGCTCTTGAACAATTAATTCCTCTGCAGGGAACCGGGTTTGTTCTTCATCCGTTGCCCCTGGGGTGATTTCTGGAAGTATCACCATGGTGGTGGTAATTGGCAGCTTCCTTCCTGGCAACAGAAGGATGCAAGAGAATCCCCCCATGTCCCTGCAGCCTGCGGCAGCCAAAGCCCAGAGACCGGTGTGCAGTTTTACTGCAATCTCATGCACACACAGTCGAGACAAAGAAACTGGGTGGGGAAAGGATCAGAACGCGCGGCGCACTCAGCTCTGGCTGCGGCTCTGCACTGGTGTAGGGGTAGAGCCACGGTCTCCCCTCGCTCCCCGGGCAAGGGCCTTCCCACAGCTGCACCGAGGACCAGCAGCCCCAGTCCCAGCAATGGGGACTGACATTCCCCTCTCAGCGCAGCTCCAGGCTGATGAGGAGCCTCACCCCCCACCAGGAAAAGCTCATGGACGAGCTGTTCCCCCTTTCCCATCGCACCCACCATCCTCCCTGACAAGCAGAGCCGGGGTCAGCTCCCCTTCTCCCCTGACCTAAGCTAACACATCGGCAGGGGTCTAAGGGTGGGTCTGGAGGCAAGGGCACGTTGCTGGTCACAGACCTCCCCACACAGGTCCTTTAAACAGCTCGCTTTAACAGATCACCACCAGCACATGAAGATACCGGCCCTGACTAGCGTCCTGAGGGACCGTTACCCCCTCCCACTTGCAGCTCTGTTCCTCGGGTACAGCCGGGTGCGCGCTGTCCCAGGACTCCCGGCCCTTGTGCCAGCTCTCAGCCCACGCCGCGATGGGCTGACCCTCCTCCTCCCATGGCACAGGGTGCTTGCCCTTCCTTTTGTGTCTATTCAATTGTCATCTCACCAACAATACTGTTATTTTGAATTCAGAAACCCCTAAAAGAGCGAAGTGTGACCGCAGCCGGTTGCTTATAGCCTGGCAGTCACAGGGGGCAAGCAGCTGAGCCGTGGCTCCCCGGGATGCAAATGATGAGTACTTAAGTAGCACTACAAGAAATGTGGATAGAAACAACCAAGCAACAGTATCAGGCGTCAGCTATGGAAGAATCAGCGCCATGGTTAGAAACACAGAGAAGATTCTCGTTTTATATTTCAGTGAACTGTACATAGAGTTTCTCCCACGTAACCAGTCCCCTGTGCCCTGGCAGATCCTCCTTGGCTTTACCTACCCTGCACAATGAGAAAACGCCCCCTTCAAGCCTCCCCAGATTGCTTTCTTGAAGGACCTGGAGTTCATTCTCGCTAGAGTTCGAGCACGCCAGCAAATACTGATGCTGGCCCACCTCTCCCTGCACATCAGGCAAGAGGAAGCAAAGGGAAACGGGCACAGGCAGCCTGGGGGGTAGGAGACTGCATCACTTGACAATTACTGAATAAACTGTTAATATGAACTCAGAAAATATGCCTGCCCGCAAGGACAAATGGTTGTTCTGAGGCAGATGTGAAGGGCTGCTCAGTGCCTGCTCTGTCAGTACACAAAATCGTGAGGTCCATAATGGCTGGAGCACGAACAAGGGGTTCATTGAGGGGATTGGGTGCTGCCCCGAGCCTGGCTGCAGGACACCGCCCGTGCCCATGGAGGGAGAAGGGGGCACATGTGCCTACCCACCAGCTACGGGGGAAAATGTAATGAAGTAAAGTAAGTGAAATCCAAATGACACCACATCCACAGGGCTCTGTCATCACCCAGGAGTGCACCCAGACATTAAGAGGCAGGGGAACAAGAAAGGAAGAGAATGAAGCAGTTACGAGGAAACAAGTCTGACTTAATAGACAGGCTTCTGCAGCACACGCTTGCCAGAGCAGCCTCAGATTACAATAAATGCACTGTTTCCCCTGCCAGGGCTCATTTGTGTGTCTCCACACCCACCACGTCTCCCCGCCAGCCAGTGTCAGGCTGTGTCACCAGACATTGTTAGCAGATGGAAACCCTCCCGCACCGGGGGCCGCGGCAGCACCGCAGGGAGCACCTTTCCTCCAGCCCAGCAGATCACCGCAGGACTGGGCCAGCATGCCCAGGGCCCGAAGCCCCTGCCTCGGGCAGCCGGCGGGTGCAGCCTCTGTGCAAAGGGCCCAGCACAACAAAGCGGCAACATGAGCGCAAGGCACCACGCAGACTGTGGCTGCACGCAGCTCCTCCTGACGGCTGGCACAGATCGGGCTTGCCAGCCTGATCAACACCACTGACGGCGTCTCAGCAAGTCCCCACGCAGCCAGGTACAGACTATTTGTGGCTGGTGCGGCACCTTCCCTGAGCATCCGTCTGTCCATGTTGCCCTGCGGGGCAAACCCTGGAAGCATCCTTCCAGCACAGCTCTGCCAGCCCCCAGCAGGGCCACCACCCCCCCCCCCAACACCCTGCCCTGCCGGAAAGCCTTTTTGCTGAACACTCCCTGACTCTCCACCTGCTGGTGTTTAGGATCAAGCTTTCAAAACCATTATCCACTCCCTCACGCCCACTCTCTCCGCCTGATGCTCTAAGCATCATCTGATCATTTGAGATCCCAAAATATCAGGGGGTCTCTTAACATTTCTCAGTGTGACACTGCAGAAGGAAAGGAGGCAGCAGCTTCCAGAAGGCTGCCAAATCCAGCCAAGAATAGTGCTCACCTTGTTTACAAAGCACAAGGGCGTAATTAGGGTAGTATGGAAGCAGGCGTATGGCTTTACTGCTCTTTCCCTTGTAAAAGAAGAGACACTAATTGCAATGGTGTTTCATCAGTGGCTGGACGTGTCCTCCTTACTAATGCACCACACGACAGCATGGAAAAACCCCTGGCTGGAATCGCAGGGATGGACGTCCAGCTGCCAGCTACACTTGGTGATTCCCCACAGCCTGTGCCACCCTAAGAAATGCCATACTGACAGCTGCCAGTTTACCAAAATCTCTCTAGTCAGTAACCGCCTTACCACTGATACAACATACTAGCCATCCCCATGCAGACCTCATTGTTTTTAGAAGTGCCAGAGACATCACAGAGATGGCACTCATGGCTGTGACAGGGTGGTTGAATGGGATGGGCACAGCTCGCACCAAAAAAAAATACAGCAACTCCAGTCTGCCTGGGATAGGAAAGGGTTTTGTGATCAAAGCACAAAGACTGGGAGATTTTCATTCAACCAACAGCTCCATTAGTTATTCTATGAAACCAGGGCACTGCATTTCACCACTTCAGTCTTCCACCTCTCTTTCTGCAGCGATAGGAAAACGTACTGTACACAGCAAGAGAGGAAGCATTTTGATTATATCTCCAAACAACCAAAGAAAAGGAACTAACAAAAAGCCTCTCAACTGACACACAAGGTTTGAGATCACCATTCTCCTGAGCTGGGCACCCCAGCATGAGCACACACCTGGAAAGTAATACTACATCTACTGGTCTCTGATGCACTGTACACAATCTAAGGCATGGTGAACTGCAACACTTCCACACCAAGCTGATGAAGCAATCACCGAGAAAGCCAAAAGACTCAGTTAACCTCCCCTCCCCATGTTTTCTCCACATTGCAACCAACAGATATGCCCATTCTTTCCAAACTTCCTTCAGTGGCTACGGTCTTGCTGTCACATGTAGCTTTTGACCAGGCTTGTCCAGCTCAGGTTGGGAATAATTCCCAATGCAATTTATCTTGCACAAACACATGCACGCCTCACTCATGCTCCTGGCTTCTCCACTAAAACGGCTGTCCTGGAAAAGACCAGAAATTGCTGCAAACAGATACAACAGGCAAACTGTGGTTTTCCAGCTGTTATTGTCAGAAACTAACTACGAATTCCAAGTGCAGCACTGTTGAGTATGAGAGGAACCAGGACGGAGTGTTTGTGCATCTCCAGAATTACTAGACAGTTCAAACAACAGCTGTCAGGAAGTAAAAATACTCCAATTTCCAATATACCCTTCACAAAAGCCAAGCCTGCCCATCGCTTGGGCGACAGAAGCAATGCAGGCACTGCTTCCTTCGTCTGTGGCCTCAGCCATCGCTTCAGCGTGATCAGCTTTGAGATCCATAGGGGAGCTACCTGCCAGCGCAAGGCAGCTCCCGTAACTCTGTCTATACTCTCATATTCCACACCTCTCCCAGCTGTGATGCTTTAGATGCTTTAAAGGTCTCCGAGGTATCTTATATTCTAACAGCTCAATGCAGTCCCAAAAATTCTCCCTACTAACAAGCACAGCTCAGCTGACAGTCTGCCATCCCCAGAAGTCACTATGCGTCCTGACATGCAAGAACAGATTCTGGGGCAGAAATCTAGGAAGGAGGAAAAAACAATCAAAACAATGCCTGAGGGGCGCAATCTGCAGAAAGGGACAGAAGCGGTTTTGTTCTAGGGGAGACACCGTAGCTCAGATTTTCTTTCTGCCATTCCATTGAAACAGAGAAGACCACCCGACACCTGGCTATGCTTCATTGCTTCTCTTGGGCCTCAAAGCACCTGCTGAGGACATGTGGGTCATCTGACCAGAATTCCAGACCAATCTCCTCCACCCCACCCAGGACATGATAACGCTGCAGAACAGGGCAATGCGGTCCCAGAGGGTCGTCACCAAGCTGTGGGAGTCAGAGGAGAGAGCTACCTGTCACATCAGCTGCAGAGACATCGCCTGCTTGCAGCATTCTCAGCTTCAGCAGGCTGAGAAAAGGATTTAATAGGGAGAAATAAAACAACTTGTGAGATTTTGTTACCACTGAGGTGAGAAAGTTCCTGCTGGATCCCAGAGGAGCAGGAACAAGCCTTGCATATCGGTAGAGCATATCATAGAGGTCCTTGTAGAAAAAGCCACAGAGAATGGGAGAAATCCCACCTGCAGCAGTAATGTTGTTGTTACCATGTTGGTCTAAGAATACAGAAAAGGCAAGATGTGTAAAGCAGTAAAACTGCTTATTAAAGCAATTGAATCTGGGTTGACAAAGGAATTTCTTTTTACAGCGGTTAACGATCTTTGTGCTCCTTTGGGAGCATTCTGTTCACATCTGTACATTAAAAAGAATAATGAAGCTCAAGTGCTTTGTTTTTCCTTTTTCTTCAAGGGGCCGAAGCTGTCCTCAGGAGGAAAAACAAGAGCTACACGAAGCCAGCAGCAAGAGAAAGACCCGACTGCCTTCACAGAAGAAAGCCCCGCACAGCCTGGGCTGGGGAGGGCCAGGGGCAGCAGCTGCGCCGCGCAGAGGAAGGCACGGGCCGGAGCGGGGCACGAAAGCCCCGGCAGGAGATGAGTGCGGAGCGCACCGCTGGTACCCGGGGCTCCCTGCCCGACAGAGCGAACGCGCAGCCGGGCTCTGACCGGCCGCGGGGGAGGCGGGGCGGGGCGGGCGGTGCCGGGCTCT
>VYZM01002668.1:119653-132763 GCA_013398915.1 Dromas ardeola | reverse complement strand
CGCCCCGCCCACAGCGCCGCCCGCGGCCGCCAGGGGGCGCCCCGCCACCGAGCACCGCGCACCGGTACCGGGCTCCGGGCATAGGGTACCGGGCTGCGGGAACCTCTCCCCGTGCACCGGTACCGGGCTCCGGGCACAGCTCCCCGCGCACAGGGTATCGGGTTCCGAGAAGCGCTCATCACGCACCGGGCATCGGGTACCGGGCTCCAGGCACGGCTCCCCGTGCACCGGGCGCCGCTCCCCGCACACCGAGCAGGGCTCGCCACCCTCCGCACGCCCGCTGCTGGGCACCGGCACCAGGAGCCTCGTACCCGGCATCGCCCAGCAGGCACCGGGCAAAGCCCAGCCGCCAGCCCGGGCCTGGGGGACTGCAGGGACAGCGTGCCACCGGCCTGTGCGGGGCCAAGTCTGCACCAGGGTCCAGCCCACGGAGCGGGCAACCGCAGGAGCAGGGCACAAACAGGGCTTTTCACAAGCTGAATCATTTCCATGTAATAATAGTGAGTAAAAATGAGATTTCTAAAAGAATGGATATTTTGGTACTGCTGGAGTGCATCTGAATCACCTTAAACTTTCTTTCACAAGCACAAGAATTGGAAACATTTAAAAAAAATAAAATGCACCATGCATCTGACTCTGGCGCTCTTCTGTCCTATGTAAACACTACAAGTGTTGGCAGCACTAAGGATTTCTGTTATTTCCTCAGCTGTGATGTTGGTAGGAAGGTTTAAACTGTGTAACTGGTTACAAGCATTCAGCATGTGCTGAGACAGATGACACTGCGCCCAGGACCCCCACTGACAGCGGGCCAGGACTAGGCCAGCTGGAGTTGTGCTGTGATGGGAAGAGCTTGTCTGCCCTCTCCCGTCTGACGCGATCCTCGATGCTGCCGGCAGGTCCGCTGCCCTGCAGAGCCCTGGCCGGGCCTGAATCTCACTTTCTGTCCCAGGCCAACTCCTCTCGCGTGCAGAGCTCTGAACACCACCAGCGAGATCTTCCTACAGATCCTGCTGCCAGGCAGCAGCTAATGGTGTGTCCTCCACCACCCAAATCTTACAGCCACACTTGGAACAGGCATTGCTGTAAATACAATTTCTAGCTGCTGCTAGAAAAAAACCCATCTGACCTGGGTGATCAACACCCAACACTCCCTCCAGTTTGCTTTCTGAACCAGAACCCAACTATGGTTTGCAATGGCTGCAGGGGCTCTGCTCACCAGTGCAGGAGCAAAGCAACCTTCATGGCACATCCCCTGACGCTGGGGGATGCTCCCAGCTCTGGAGAAGTGGGCGACCGCAGCATGGACTGTCTGGAGCTCGTGCTCTGCTGCCGAGGTTCAACGGAGGGTCACACTCAATAGTGATAATTGTATGTTCTCCTTGCCGAAGGGTTCAAGCACACAGACTGGTATGGCAGCCCTCCCTTCCCACAAGCTTGGATATCTCCACTGGCTCAGTAACCCAGCCCAAGGCTTTTATTACTCACCGAGTTTGTTATTCTGTGTGTGCCTCCGCTGAAGCTCTTAGAAAGTTTTACTGAATACGTATTTACTCTAAACCCAAAAGCTTTCACCAGCTTAAAGTGAAAGCCAGCAGCTTCTCAATAACCTATTACTTACTGCCAGGACTATGAGGGTATCTGCAAAATTGCATGGGCTGCTTGGCCCAGCCCAGCAGCTGGCAGGAGCCAGGTAAAGCCTTCCCCTCCCGGTGGATCCATGCGCAGGGAGGCGTCCGCAAGCGGCAGGATGGGAACGGGCAGCAGCGCCGTACCAGAGCCTCTGCAGCCAAGGAGCGTGCGGGGAGCAGGTACGGTACCAGACCTGTTCTGGCCACGATGCTGCAACGCTTCAAGAACAGGTCTGGTCTCTACTGAAATTAGACTGGCTGGGGCTGGGACGTGAGAAAGACCATCAACCCCTATTGCCAAACCTCCCCGAACTTCACTCGCCCATTTTCCAGAAAGTTTAAGAGTATCCCTGTGCTGGGTTACTTTGTCCGGGGTCAGTAACAGAAAGAGTAGCAGTTAATTAGTTAATAACAGATAAATGACTATGTAGACAGATGCTGCTGACTCTGGACAGTTTCAAGAGCTGAGCTTGCATCAGCCCCTGGATGCTGGCCAGCCGTGGTGACTTCAGACCCTTCTTTTGAAGAGATGTGCTCTCCTCCTGGTTGCTATGTGACACTCGCACAAATACACAGTAAAACATGCTGCCCTGGGCCCAAAGCACTCAAAATGGAAAAAGATTTTTTTTTTCCATAGGGCCACTTCCAGGTGCAGCCAGGGAGGTGTTACTCGCATGCTTCAAAACATCCTCAACAAGAAGCATGGTCAATTTGAAAGTTATTTCAAAATGGCAATACTCTTGCAGCTCATAACCTCCTCAGAAACACCTACAGGGATAACATGGCACTAGATGTTTCTGGATGGCCACGATGGGTGGCAGGAGCATGGCGAGGAACACTAGTGGTGTGAACACGGAGCAGAAAGCACGTGCTGCTGCAAGGACTTTGTCACCAAAATGAACCCAGCAGCCAGGCTCAACACATGTCTGTAAAGACCAGGGTGCTGCTGACCCAGCACTAGTGCAAAGGACAAAAGCAGATGCCACTAGGCCGACACATCTGTGATCAACAGCTCCTACTGACAGGCACAACCAAGGTACAGTGAATATAACCAGCCACGGAATAATCAGGGCTCAAATCTCATCATGTTCAGCAGACCTGTCAGGACAGCCTGTCCCCACGCCTGCAGTCTCCTCCTCCCCATATGCATTCTTTGCATAAAACCATCCCTTTTTCTCCTAGCGGATGAGTTATCGGGGTCCGAGCTATCTCGGGGCATGCTGAATCCAGGGAAACACGGCATCTGGTACACCCCTCCTGGTGGAACCTCTGGCAGGACACGGTGTCTCAGGAGGTTGGTCAGGCACCCCTACTCCAGCGCACCAGGAACTTCTACCACACACAAACTTCAGAGAAGCTTTTCTTGTGCTCGTGCGTGCTGTGCCTGGAGGAAGGAGGTTGCTGACCCAGAGCTGTGGCTCTCACTCCACACTGTGTCCTCTTCCATTGAGATCCATGGGGTCACCCATACTTTTGTGGGGCAGTCCAGCTCCACGTGACGAGTGCACACAAGCATTTGGCCGTCATGCTGTTCAGTGCTGTTGGCTCCAGCTCCCCCAGCCTCTGATGTCCAACTTGAGAGCCAGAGCTGGAGGGAACTGGGAAGGCAGCCCACCGGCCCTGTTACTGAGGAACACTCACAGCCACACTGGCTTTCACACCACTCCCACCATCCACACCACCTCCCAGAGGCAACGTGGAGCTCTGCAGCCTTTCAAACTCCCACTCTGGTGCAGACATGAATGGGAAGGAATCTGAAATTCAGCTGCTCGTGCTGGAGGCATGTGAGGTCTGCCACAACACGTGGTGTCCGAGGCAGGTGGGGGGCAGTGACACAAGCTTTTCCACAGTGGAACAATTCTGCTTTGCTTTCTCCTGGCTAGAACATACGTTGGGGCTTTGGCAGTGGAGACAAGGAGGGAAATCAGCAGATGTATGGCCTGAAACAAACTAAACTCGTAGGTCAGCACTTAATGTTTTCAAGTAGGCGTTACTGCTGCTCCACTCCAGCTGGATCACCACATGGTTTCAATCACACCCCCAAACTGACGTTGGGGAGGGGAGGGGTAATTGATAAAGCCAGAATTTATCTGCAGCTTTGTTAATGATTAGAAGTCAGAGCAATTTCAGGACCATTCCTTTCTTTCTCCTTTGGACTGAAGGTGATGCCTTCCACAAAATCCTTGTGAGCCAGCTCCAGAGCCTGTCTTGAGATGATGCTTCACGGAACGTGACAAAGGCTCTGGAAAAGCAGAAGTCCCCGGAAGGGATTGCCTTTGGCCGTCAGGAGCCCACAGCGACTCCAGTGTGCCCACAGCAAACACTGAGACAACGTCCCTGGCAAAACATCAGTTTCCACCCTGTGGCTTGGGGACACCTTGAGTTTGTGGACTGCCCTACGCTGTCCACATGTCCACTATTAAGAACAGGCCTAACACCACAGTGCTTTAGTCTACTGTGGAAGACTCCTAACCTCCACCTCCACTGAAATGTGACAGTGGCCAGAGAGGAAGAGGAAGGGGCAGCTGGCAATGTTGATATGGAATTCTACATGGGCTTTTGCTACCAGTTGCGGCTGAGAGGCCCTGCTCAACGGGCTTTGGGATTGACCAGATCCCTCATTTCTCCAGAGCAAGACCACCTCTGGATAGGTAGTGATCAGAAAGACAATGGAGTCAGCTCCAGAAAGCACGTTGTGCCCCTGCCAGCTCCGAGCCTGCTGCAGGCGGGGGGGTTCACGCCCCCCACCCCAGCCCTGCCGCCCCCAGGGACCTCTGTCTGTGGCAGGGCTTGCTCCACGCACACCACCACCACATCCCAGCTGGAAAAGCCTGCCAGAACTCAGGGGTATGTGCCGGCAAAAACTGAACCTGTAAATGGCCTCAGGGGGCTCAAGAGCTTAAAACCTGGTGCAGAAGTAGGGTCCCAATGAAAGCAGCAGCACGGAAAGGAAGCAGAAGTAGTGGAGTACACAGCCAGGCTTGCGGGAAAAGACAAGGGGTCCCCAGAGACATTTCATTCCCAGTCAGGAGAACTGTTCTTCCCCATCCTGGCAGAGATGCCCAGTGCCAGCAGTGCCACAGGATGTCACCCAAGCGCAGGGACAGACCCTGCAGTGACTGGCTGGTGCCACCGCTGCAGGTGCTGCTGACACCTCCCTGTGTCTCCCCCGGCAGCCCTTCTCCCACAGCCCCAGACCCACCGACACCCAACCTGGACAGGGTCCTCCCAGCAACGCTAAGACAAGGCGGCTCTTGGCCAAGCGGGCTGTGATCCAGGGCACCAATGAAATGTTCAAAAAGCATAGAATCGTAGAATAGTTTGGGTTGGAAGGCACCTTTAAAGCCCATCCAGTTCCAGCCCCCTGCCCTGGGCAGGGACACGTCCCACCAGCCCAGGTTGCTCCAAGCCCCGTCCAACCTGGCCTTGAACCCCTCCAGGGATGGGGCAGCCACAGCTGCTCTGGGCAACCTGGGCCAGGGGGTCACAACCCTCAGCATAAAAAAAAATTCTTCCTTGTATCTAGTCTGAATCTCCTCTCTTTCAGTTTAAAACTGTTACCCCTTGTCCTATCGCTCCACTCCCTGATAAAGACGCGATGATGGTAGCTCAGGCCCATCTGCCTCTCTCCCCACTCCCTCATACATCAGTCCCTGATATGATGGGAAAGTTTGAGCCAACTTCAGGTCTCTCCTCACTTCTTTAATGTGTGTGTTGGGAAACAGGATTTTAATTAGGTTCAGCTATTTCACCCTGATGTGAAAGGTGCTACCTGTGGTTTCCTTTCTCCGCTGACACAGAACTTCTGTGAAGCCTTTTTCATGCAATTTGAACTCACTTTACCTCATCCTAGCAAAAACACAGGCATTGTGACCCACTCTCTGTGTGACTCGGAGCAGCCTGCAGACAGCCCTCCAGCGATGACTGCCAGAGCAGCAGCTACCCAAGCATTTCCAGGGACACCAGCCACCCACACTGCTGGACCACGGCTGGGACAGGGTCTTGGCAGGTGCCTAAGTACCGAGTGAAGATCTCGGGTCACTGCTGTGACACACCTGACATCCCCCTGTGCCCATGACAGGCACAGGGATGCCTTAAAAACTCTCCCTGGAGCGCTACCCCGCAGTGCTGTGACAGTCACAGGCATCAGCAAAGCAGACGCTGTCAGCGATCGTGGCTGTTGCAAACAAAGAGAGCACAGCATGCCTAGCCGCTTTGTCATCTCACCACCTTTAATCCAATGCATGGCTGAGGATGCAGGCTTCACACCAGCACCCGGGACGGGGCAGCAAGGTGCCGGGATGTCATGCTGCCTGTAGCAATGGGGACAACAGCACACAGCACCGACCAGCGGGGATGGCTGCTCCTGCCACGGGCAGCCTCATCCCTCCCTCCTTCCCGCTGCGCCTGGGCCAGAGGAGACCCCTCGCCCCGAAACATCATTAGCAAAAGGCTAATGCCAATGGAAGGAGACAGCTTCCACTTCACACCTAGCTCCCTCCGTGGGTCGAGCTTTGTCTACGCAAGAGCATCTGGATTCCCACTGAAATGACCCAATTCCCTCAGAGCATGGACGGGCCGGCCCAAGTCTGTGAAATACAGGCACCCATCTTATTCCCTTTAACGTGCAGAGCAAGGACTAGAAAGGTCTGAGCTCTCTGCTCAGCATGACTTCTTTTCCCCCCTGAGCTGAACAGAAACACCCGTAACCGGATCCAAATCCAGGTGCTGTAAAATGGAGCTCGGCTGTTCCCAGCAGAGCGATGGGGAAGATGCTGCTGGATCTAACCCGCAGCCGAGAGCCAGCCCAGCTGAACAAGCCAAGGTCCAGC
Organism: Dromas ardeola; assembly: GCA_013398915.1. Classification (NCBI taxonomy): domain Eukaryota; kingdom Metazoa; phylum Chordata; class Aves; order Charadriiformes; family Dromadidae; genus Dromas; species Dromas ardeola. Next base: position 126,303 of record VYZM01002668.1, on the reverse strand, counting down.
TATATTTTCCAGCTTCTCAGCCCTGTCTCCAGGAAGGCTGCCGGCATGTTTGGTTTTTGTTTCTTCCTCCCATTTCCTCCAGCCATCCATAGCAACTGCTCCCCAGCAGAAAAATCAACCTTCTCCGCCTTCCACCTCTTTGCAGAGGTGACAATGGAAGGGGTCTGTGTAGGGAAAGCTTTCGCCCAAAGTAAAGCAACAGAGCAAACGCAGATCCAGCTGGTGTTCGCTGTGGTTTCCCTTGGGATTAGGGCTGACCATCAGTGATCAGCTTTGCACTCACTCAGACCACCTCTGGAGACTAGGCCACACATATGAAATGACTATTTTGGGTCTCATCACAAAACCTCCTTGTTTTGATGCCACTTGCAATGGCATCTACATTTTACAGTCTTTCTCTAGGTCTGTTTGCTTGCACCTTTCAGAGCTGAATCTTTTTTTGTCATTCCCAGCTCACATCTGAGTCCTCAAGACGACGTTGGGATGGTTCATCCCCAGCTGGCATTCACAGTATCACCATCACCTGCACACGTGCTGCACCTCTTCTTCCAGGTCACCAGTGATACTGGAGAAGAGTCACTTTAACACAGACGCATACAGCTTCCCACTAAACAATTCATACAGCCCCCTGTACACCTCATACAACTTTCCTGCGGGGCTGTATCCGCCTAGTCCATTTGCAACCTCCCACTCCAGTGCTGCAGCCCTGCTGACGGGGTACACTCAGCCCCCGGTCCTCACCAAGAGCCAGAGAGCTCAGCTGCCTCTGAGCTGCCTCCAGTCACGTGTCTGGTGACTTCTGCCCGTCCGGGATGGCCAGTAAACCCTTCTGCAAAGGGGAAGCAGCGCAAGAGCCCCCGGCCCCGCTCGCCCTTCCCCAGGGGAGGCTGCGGGCGCAGGAAGAGCAGGGCAGCGCCGTGGCTGAGGGACACAGAAAAGCTGCTGAGCTACAGCCTGGGACTCCGCTGAATCCTCCTGGAAGCTACCTGTCTGCCGGCAAGACACCATCCATTAGGAAACGAAAGCCCCCAAAAGCCTAGTCCACCTTGCCGGCACACGCCTGGCACGTATCAGAGACAAACACTCCCCCCACCCGGGGAACAGGCAGAACTGGGGTGGTTCTGGCCTCTGGGAGGTACTGACATCTTAAAGAAAAAGAAAAGGAAAAGATTATTTTGGATGGAGCCAACTATTCTGCTGCAGCCAAACCACAATGTTTCATTTCAATTTAAACCTACTGAAGTTTGTGTTTGACACTTTCAACTGTCTTCATAAAAAATGCTTAGAGGAGTTTCCAACACAACAAAGCCTCTTCCAAGTGAGAATGCAGCGAGTCTTGCCTTGCAAGTCTCAAAATGTTTAGCTGCTTCTCAGAATGTCATTGTTTTCCTTTCTTTCCTAAAATGGGCATCTCAAAAGTCACACAAATTTGTGAGAACAAGAAGAAATGTCCACGTGGCTCATGTAGTTTGTCTGGCTCCCAAAGAATGTTTGTCGATTGAATGCTACCTGCCAGGATGCTCCCAGCGACACCTCTGCCAGGACCACAGACGCCTGGGCATCAGCCCTTGGTCTCTGCTCCTCGCCCCAAGCCAGGGGCCGGGCAGGGACAGAGCCCCCCGTGCCCCCCTGGGCGGCATCGGCCAGAACCATTCCAGAGGGAAGAAGCTGCTGCGTTGCTGATGCCACCTCCTGCTGCAGGCGATTTTCTTGCGCATCCCCCACCACGCAGGGAGTGAGCCCACCGCCAGCCTGCGGTCAGGGGAGGAGCAATCTCAGCTACTCTGGAAGCTACTGGGGAGAACAGACTTTTCCTGATGCAGCATCAGGTGCAGGTCTTGCTGTGTTTTCTGATAACCACAGAGAAAACATACAGTATTAAAAGAAGCATCACCTCTCCTACCTGCTGCAGTGGGCTATTGCTACAGCACCTTGTATACAATGTACTTTATGGCATGCTTGGTGATGCTCCATTGCTCCCATAAAACGTGCCATAGCTAGATCTGTTATTAGTTGTTAAATGTGGAGAAAAATATCACTGGCTTTTTATCTTAATGAAGAGTCTTTTGGGCTATCATTTTGCAAAGGTAAAGAGAATTATAAACCCTACCTATGGACATAGAAAAGAACTCCTTGCCCTGCACAAGAGCCCCTTCTAAATGACGAGGCCAGAATCCCGCCCCGGAATCACCACACAAAAGGAAGGCACCAGCAGGAAAACTCATTTGTCAGGCGGTGCCAGCCACCCAGAGCCTCCTTTCAGAGGGGAGAGATCTGCTTCAAGGCGGCTGAGAACAGGCTGGATCAACGCGTGATCCGTCAACCCATCTTTTTTACACCTGGCTGTAAAACCCAGTTTCTTTTCTGCATAGAAGTTCCATAAAGACCTACATTTTCCCAGGAACAGCATGAGGTTTTCAAGAACACATCACCCAGAATAACAACTGCAGCGTCCTTCCAAAGCCCCGGCAGTGTGAGCTCGATGTGCTGTCACGGTGCCTTACGGATGCGGTGCCCAAGTGCCCCCAGACACCCCCAGGCACCCCCAGACACGACACCCCCGGTGGCAGCCCCCTGCCCTGACTGCAGCACCCACACCACCCAGAGCAGGGAATGAGGACAGAAGGAAGCCAAGCACTGCTGCCACAAGGTAGTGTGATAAATCAAACTATTTCCATGTTAGGGTGAGTTTTTTGGTAAAACAAAAGCTCCTTGCAGCAAGCAGGAACTCTTCAACTGAATCCCTACTTTCTTTGGAAAACTAGCCCTACTGCGTAACCCCCATGAAATCTAATATCTCTGTCTTCTTACAGGGGAGGTGGTTTATCAAACTTTGCAGTTTTGCTTAACCGCTGGCAATAATCTGTATCCTGACATGAACAGTCAAAGAACTGACCTCTTACTGTTGTGCTTCAGGCAACAGATTTCTTAAAACACACAAATAAAAATGTGTAGGATTTTTTTCAATAAAGATCTGAGTATTTAGCATCGAACTCCATGAATTATAATACAGGTGTATTTGCATTGTGGGAACTAGGTCAGTGGCCTGGGTTTGTTCCTATTGTCTGTAGAAATACCAGAAGTAATGTAACTCCAAATCCTTCTCTTAAAAAAAAAAAAAAAAGTAAAACAAAAACCTGAGCTCTCTGCTGAATGGGGTGATAGTGAGGTTATGAATTAATGCTATCAAAGTGCTTTATGATCCTTTCCATAAATGCAAGATTTTAAACCGTGCTAAAAGGCAATGCACAACTGCAACTTTTAGATCACTAAGGTAAGGAAAAGACTGCTGTTGGCGTGGCGCTTCTGCTATAAATTACTGGCAAAGGAAACAAAAAAGCTGAATGATGAAGTCACAGCACATTTTACAAGTATGAAAAGAAGAAAAAAATAAGAGAGAATCGAGTTAGTTCAAGCTTCCTTCTCCATTTTCAGCAGACCTGCGCATCTTTACAGGATTTATCACAAACCGAATCTGAGTGGTGTCACCCAAATGGACAGGATGAGGCACATGGCACGTGTGACACCAGCTGCCTCCAGGAGAACGCCAAGGACCGGCTCCAGCGGTGCTTCTGGAGGGGACAGACCCCTCGCCTGCTTTTGCTGCCCTGTAGCTTCCCTCACACTCCTGGCTCCTGTAGAGTGGGAGCCTTCTCCTCCTCCTTCTCTTCTTCCTCCTCCTCCTCCCCAGCTGATGGAGCTGCCCCAGCCTGCGGTGAAGCTGCAATCCCGTGTTTGTGGGACCACAGCCAGTTGCCTTGGAAATGACGACTTCACTGCAGAACCACGCAGCAGGACGGGAGGACATGTCTGGGGCGAGCCTAAAAAGCCAAGTGCTCCCGCCTGTGTTACTGAAGAGGAGGATGGAAAAGCAGGGTCTCTGCTGGGCTGAGCAGCAAGGAGGTAGATGGACGAGGCCACCACAGACTTCTGATTTACCTTCTTCCCAGGCACGGAGCACAGAGGCGTCCCTTTGCCGTGTAAAGCTCCCTCCCCACTCCCCAACGCAAGCGGTGCTGCTACCCAGTACCTATGCATCCGTTACTAGCCCTCGGTGAACATCCGTACCACAGGAATTCAGAGGTTTGTCTGCCACCTACAGAGAAACTCTCTTTGACTTCATTAAGGTAAAACAAGCATTGCAATCCACCCTGGTTAGGCAAAAGGCATGGCAGCTCTGGAGGAAAGCTGCAGGAAACTTCACAAGGGTAGGGTCCACACAGGCTGTTACTGACGGAAACCCGCACCAAGTTAAATCGCTCCTGCTAAATAAGGACTCCGGGGATAGCCAAGATCAGAGCAGAATCTGCCCCCCAACACTGTTACTCTGAATCTTAAGGGTTCTCCAACAACAACCCTCGCTGCAGCAGACCCTCCTACTGGGGAAGGGGGGCTCCTGCTTTCAGCAAAGAGCACCCGAAAGGCACCTCCCTTGTTGGGGTGAGTCCTGCACAGGATGGGGCACCGGGATGTGGCCGAGCCCAGGCGGCACATCTGCCCGCATGGCAGCCGCAGCTCCCCAAGCGGCCGCCCCCCAACCCTGAATCCACCAGCAATGCTCAAATTCCCACGATGAAGCACAGGCACCCAACTGCTCCCAGCCACATCCCTCACTGACCTAACGTCCAAACCACTACAAACTGTCACATCGGCTTCACTGTGCCCGAACCCGCAGCTCAGCTTTTGTCCTTCCAGTAGACTTTGTGATAAAGCAAAGTGAGGTTAAACATCGACCTGCGCCTGTATCACGTTGACAGGTTGTACCTCCCATGTTATCACCGGGCAGTTACACATGGCTGTTGCCTTCCTGCAGAAATGCTGGCGCTCTAATTGTAATCAATGCCATTACAAACAAACAAACAAAAAAACCCCCACCAAACAAAAAATAAAAGGTGCGTTGGTCTGTTGTACTTCCAAGAAACTGCCTGCTGCAAAAATTAGGAGATGCCACGCTGTCTGCTGCCCTGTCTGTGCACAGGCAAGTCTCTTACTCTCAGCTTTCCTAATAAGTTCCCCGGTCAAGGGTAGATGACTTAACTTCTCTCTCTGTTTCTTAATCTGTGAAATTATTCAAAGAAGTTCGATTTGCCTTGACAAATGCGCCCTTGCGAGCTCTGAATCCACAGAGTTCAACACAAGCAAACTCTGTGGCTGTGCAGACTCAGCATGCACCATGGGCATTTCCCATTGGGAATGTCGTACTCTGGGACGCTCCCAAACTTGAAAGTCATAGTACCAAGTCATATGATTCCTCCTACGCGTGTAGGCACAAGAACACTTATCTATAAAGCTTCCCACCGTCTTAGACGAGAAATGCAGTTAAAAAGGGTTTGGCTGCTGATGCTTATCAGGTGGAAGGGCGCAGAGGAAGAAATCTGGAAGCAGAAATCATCAGGAAGACAGCAGCCGTTGAAGGACAACCTCAGCTACGAAACTCCAGAGATAACGGTGTACATAAGACCTTAAAAGGGAATGAGACTGTTTTGAATTTTTGGTAGGGCTAATAAAGAAAAGCTCATAGCAAAGCCTGCAGACAGGCCGTCCAGAGTTCCTGTTTCTTTTCCAAGAAGCAGCAGCATAAAAATTGTTAATGCAGTGGTCAGTTCTGCAGCTGCTATTCAAACCACATGGACAAGGCTGGTGCTGATAGGAATAATGTTAATTTTGTTCCTGACTCTGTAAAACGGGCTGTAAAGGAGGAAAGAAAAGGAACCAAGTGGTGTGCCAATAAGAAACCAAACAGCAGAGGCTGAAGAAATTAAAGTGCAATGAAGAAACCTCAAAGCAACCCACTGCCTAGCTAGAGGCTCCTACAGAAAAGAGCAGACATTAAGGACAGCCTGATGCTTTTCCCCAAAACCGAGCCAGGCCAAGTCATCGCACCCCCCTGCTGCTGCTCACCCCAGGCTCTGGCTGGTGGGGTTAGTCCTCCAGATCACAAACCCTGGCAGCTGATGGAGGTTCGCACTCTGGACACAAGCTGAGGTTTCTGCAGAACACCGAGACAACCACACCACTGCTTCAGGCTTCAGTGATTTCTGCTTCCATTTCTAAAAATGGGTTTTATTAACTTGCCCTGTTCACCCTTGAAAACCAGTGCCCTTAAGACAACCATTTACTGAAAACTTCAGCCCCAAATGAACCCACTGACCAGGCCAGCTAGTGGCCTTACTTGCCTCATATGTAAATGAGCAACAGCCTTGCTGAAATCGCAACTGAGGAATTTACTCAACACTAGAGACTTCATCACCTTTCTGCCAAACTCACGGTGCTGTAAATGGGACCAGAACCAAAAGAAGCAATCGCAGTCTCTGGCAGAAGGATCTGTGCTGTGGAGCTGGATGTGTCTGTCTGTTACCTTGAGTTTGGCATAAGTTGAGAAACTTTGTGCCTGACGATACCATCAGTGATGCCACTTCCACATCACTGTGCCATCCCTTACTTCTGCCGCGGTACTTCTGATTTGTGTCAACGTGAGACAAGGATCAGCCTGGTCTGGAGTAACAACTCCAAAATCCCCCCTTTATTTTTCGGAGGGAGTGGAGGGTTATTCTTTCATACAAGTATAAAAAGAGCAGCTGTGGCAGACCGAGCCAGCCACGCTGCCGCTCGGCTTCACTGCCCGGGGTGAGGCGGCGAGGGCCCTCCGA
>VYZM01002668.1:98730-118909 GCA_013398915.1 Dromas ardeola | reverse complement strand
CGGGTGCTGGTGCGCAGCCCCGGGGCCGCCGCCGCTCGGTGCCACCGGCCTCTGGGGGGTAGCAGGGGCCCGAGGCCGTGCCGGTGGGCGGGCGGCGGTGCGGTCCGGTCCGCCGGGGCCGCGACGGGACGGGCGCCCGTTCGTCACCCGTTACAGCCGCGCAGAAGTGGTGACAGCCGCACCACGGGTGACCCGCACACGCCAACAGCCGGGCACGGCAGCACCAGCTCCGGGTACCGGCCGGGGTGGGGGGCTGCCCTGGAACCCCACGGCAGCTTCATGTCAAAGGCGCAGGTGGCCTGAAGGCCCGGGACAGGTCAGGGCTGAGCGTGGCCGCAGATCTGTGTGCTGATGGCGGGGGAGCTGAGCAGCAGCCTGCGAAATCAAACAGCACCAAAACTGGAGTCCTGACTTAAAATTCTTTTTCCAAATGCTTATTTCTTTACAGAGAACAAGTGCACATAGTACCTGGGCCCAACATGCTGCCAAGTATTTTCTCAGACCACGCATTTTTGTTAGCATTTGTTGTCAGTTACACTTTTACAAACCTTTTCTGTGAAAACAAAGCAGTGCCATTGTCTCTGCCAGCCCTCCAAAGCACTGGTGATTCTCGCTTACGGAAAAATCCGCATGGAGCCGGACCCATCACGGAGAACAATGTCCCTGCGGTGGTGCCCGAGGAGGAGTCTGTGGGCACGGGCTGAGGGGCCGGGGGTTGTGAGGGAGGAAATGGCCTGGGATGGTTTCCTTCCTCTTGTGCTCTGGGAAGCAGTCTGCTGTTGAAACTGGACTTGGACCAGTGTCATTAGCTAAGTGGAACAATCTACAGAACCTTGAATGTTTGACTAATTATTCAGGTCTGAAGTGTTAGGAGAAGAGACAATGCACTAAATATAAACAGTGTGTCAGCAAACTTGGATGAGGTACTTTAAGAGCATTGTGTTACACAGCAGAGAAAAACACTGCTCAGTGTCTACCCCTACTTTCTCTAAAGCAACAGCAGAGAGGGTTAAATTCGGTTGTTCTCACAGTCTTACATGAACTTTAATATGCAGCTGCCCTGGCTTTGTGGCTTCACGAGCTTGACCACCATGGGCTTCGTGCCGGCAACAGAGCCGAGCCCCCCTTCTCGCCCCACCAGGGACGCATGCATGGGGAGAGCCCTGCACTGCTGCCCGTGGGATGCTCCTGTCACTCCGGGTGCAGGGGCCGTGGCAGCGCCTGGCAGCTAAGGAAGGACATATCCCTTCAAATAGCCAGAGCGAATTTCCTTTGTAGTTTCTTCTACTGCTGCTCTCCTGGCAAACACTCTCCCTCTGTAACCAGAAGTTTAGCAGCGCCGCCGCCAGTACTGCCTGCACAGATGCGTGCAAAGTGGCAGCCCACCAGGACTTTACCTTCCTAAGGGTCCACCTTAGCGTGAATGAATTTATCCTCCTCCCGCTGCAAGCTGGATCCACTGAGCAGAAGATGAAAACTAGCTCAGCCAGCTTCTGCCCCTGGCAAGGGGGAAAATTCACACATCTGCTGATTCTAGAGCTTGCGGCCGCAATACTTCAGACAGTGAGCCGAGCTCTCGCCTGCTAGTTGCCAAGTAATAGCACTTGAGGAAGGGAGCCATTCTTGGGACAAAAAGCATGCTCCTGAGCCGCAGACTGCCTCGTGGCTTCCTGCACTGACCCCGGTGAAGTTAGAGCAAACCCCTTGTTTTGGTTGGGACCTCTCCATATGGTTGTGAAGCTTTATGGGGAATTAAAATTCCTTGGAACGGGGCCTGGCCTTTGTCTGGTTCTGCAAATGTGCAAAAGTTTCAGCATTATACTTTAACAGCAACATTTATTCAAATCCTGATTCTAATGTTTATCTTTCCTTGTGCCTTGATGCATAAATGGTTGCACTGAAGTTTTCTGCACCAGTAAAGGAGAACAGGGGCTCTTCTGAGACGTGAAGGCTTTAAAAATCTGACCTTTACTGGAAATTATTCACTGTGTAAAAGACAATTCCTGATTTTATTTCTCAAATTGGCATTCATTTTAAGGTTCTTTTTGTTAGGTATTGTAAGGCCTGTAGTTCAAGAATACCGTGAAAATTAAAGTTTGGGTTCAGTGTGTGTTCACTGCAGTAGCCTTGCTTTTGAGGCCAGAAGAATGCATTATTTATATTTCTGTATATGTATGTCTCAGATCAGATTTGAAGCTTTTAATTATACAACGACAAAATGTCTGTCCCCTGTAATTAAGCATCATTCTCTTTTCTTTAAATCACATGTTTATATGCTAGTTGGCAAAAATGCTTTTGAGGCAAACACTCATGAGTGGTGCGTCTTCAAATCCTACTGGCAAAGCAGATCTCTCACTTGTCTGTGCAAAGTAGATGGGAGATAGGGATCAGGGAGGGGTTCCCGGGGAAAGGTTGTCTCCCCAGCCCGAGCCCCAGGAGGATGGAGGTGGCAGGCGTTCACCCTCCTGTACAGGGGTGCTGCCGCGGGACTTACCAGAACCAAGACCTTGGCCCTGCCGAACGTCCCCTCCGCTCCAGGACTGCGTCTTGCCCCCGAGCAAGCGTGCCTGTCCCTCGCGGTTCAGGAGTCTGAGCTAAGCCTGCCAGATGGGCACTGCCGGTCATATCTTGAAATAAAAGAAATAGGCTAGTATTCAGGCTTAGGGAACAGCATTTATTTTACAGGAAATTGCGTTTTGTAATGGCAAGCGTCTGATTTACGCCTGACTAGACTGTGTCCTTCTAGTAGAGCAAGAACTGTTTTTATTAAGCAGCACTCAAAAATGGAAATCAGTCACGTTACAGGGTGAACTGCACGGGTTATGAATGGGGGGAGTGGTGCGGCCTCCTTGGAAATTGTCGTTAGGCAAATCCCTTTCTGCAAAGGGATTAGTTAATAAGATGGGACATAATCGCCCTGTCTGGGGTGGGTGTTTTCTTACTCTGTGCACTCAGTCCCCATGTTGGTTTCCTTTGTTGTCCTCATCATCTGCTCCAGAGCACTGGTGGGGTTTCCCCATAGTCCCTATGCAGGGGAATTGCGGGCCCAAGTGATGCCCACCCAATCTGCTGAGTGACCGGTGAGGGGCACAACCTGCGGTACAACTTCCACAAGCATTTTCTGTGTGAGGCTGCCCACTTACTCAGTGTTATCTTTTAAATGTTTGAAGGGGAATTTAAATTGCCAACTGAATCATTCAAACAGCAAAGGTATTGACAGAAAAGCCATATTAGGTCAGCTTGCCTGCCGCTGCCAAGGCACCATTGTTCTCTGCTGGGTATTTTCTGATGATTTTGCTTATTCGCTTTCCATTTGTCAGGCCGGCAGGCCGTTTCTTAAGTGGATAAACTCTGCATCCTCTGTTGGCAAACTTCTGTGGTCGTTCCCAGATGCTCTACGCAACGTCATTCTGTCTGTAATAAAAACAGAAAAAGATTAAAAAGAAGTGAAGCATGTCCCAAATTGTGGCTTATTGTTCACATAATGTTGCTGTGCCGCTGGAAGTTGCTCACTACACGGGGAGGTTAAGATCTTGTGGTGTTTCCCTTGTCTCACTAACAAGGTGAAATCCACTGGCCCTCGCTTCTCTTTTAGGCTGCTAGTGAAGCAGAATCACAGCACTAAATACTACAACTGGATTTTGTCGAGCAATGGATAATTTCACGATCGATGGTAACTATCTGGAGTTCCCAGGTGATTTTCATGGGTGTCTATTGGTAAACAGAAACCAAATACAGTGTTTCCAAGCACAAGCTAGTAACCTGCCAAGAGGACGCACCTCCCTCTGTGTACGGTCTGACAGTGACTTGCACGGCAGAGGTGCGCGTGTCAGTGTGATGTCCGCGGCCCTGGGCACAGCGCTGCACCCCCTGCACCCCCATCGCTGCTGGCCTGTGCCTCAGGCAGCTGAGCATCAGCCCAGCTCCAGACGTGCTCACAGGAGCCAAGGTGACTTTGCGGGAATCGGATGATTTCCAGTGCTTTCCAGCGCTGCCTGTCAGCCGAGCTTCCCCTTTCACCCCGGAGAAACACAAAGGCTTTGTCAGGAAGAAAGACCTGCCAGAGATTCACAGTATTTAGTGGTTAGCTTTTTATTCTTGCTTCATTTTCTGGAGTTACTCAGCCTTTTTAAAGAAAGTTGAGGGGGTGTGAGGGAAGCATCTTGGGCTCCATAGCTGTGACAACAATGCTCATTAGACTCAGAGAATGTCATGTTATTTGAAGGAAATAGGCTGTTGACATTAGGTGAGATTTGACCCCCTCCTTCACCAATGCTCACAAGCTCAAGCAAAGGAGAGCCGTGTCCCGAGTGAGGACATTTCCTTCCTTGATGTCAAATCAATACAAAATGGTTTTACACTGGTTTTCCTGTGGGCCTGGAGGCAGCAGATCTTTAATTGTGCATGAAAGGGACATAATGACAGCATAACTTTGTTAGCTTGATAGATGCACGTCTGGTTTCATTGCTCATTGGCTCCTAAGGTCTGTAAGTTCAGCTGGAGAAGCACTGGGAAGCAGCAGGGCAGTGGTAGTGGCAGGTTAACACCGATTTATTCATCCCCATCTGCGTCTCACAGGGTTTGATAAAACTGCAGCCCTTTATTACATGCATGATAAGTAGCAATGATGAAATTAGTGAGATTTGTCTTGTTTCATGCAAAGTTAGAGCTGCCTTCTCCTAGTCTGCAGTCCTGATTTACTAGGGTGTCCTGTTTTAGGAGACTGCCAGATAAACAGGATTGTTTTGCTGATTCATTCTTGCAGCAACCTCAGGACAGCCTCCAGCACTGCATTTCATGTGCCTCAGGGAAAGTCAGGCTAAGGACAAATACTGGAGAAATAGTGAAAGAGCCAAACTTGACTGGAAAATCTGCTTGTCCTACTTAGATTTAGAGGCAGCGGTCCAAGATGGGTGGGTTCTTTCATTCCCCAAGAAATGGCACATTCATGAAGGGCAGGCGACCGAGGAGCCTGCGATCTCCATCGACCAGGGAAGGCCAGTGATGGGTGCTTCCACCACAATGCTCCAGTTTCTAAATGTTTGGACACAGCAAGTTAGAAGGTCAGAATAGACCTTTGTGATCCTCCAGGCTGCTCTGCATGTCAGGGGGTTCTCCATCTCAACTCGGTATATCTTTCAGAAACCCATCTGATCTTGATTTACACTTCTAGTGCTGGGCAGTATGTGTCAGGCACAGTAAGAGCCTCCTCTAAATGTGCTCAGCTTCAGGTTCCAGCAACAGACCTCTCACACACATCCACCCGTGAGCTTCAGGGGTCTCCTGTATCAAGTATCTGCACCCCCATACTGGCAATTATAGACTGTTATCAAGTTCTGCTTAACCTTCTCTTTGACATGACGATTGTATTGTTGTCCTTGAGAATAAACTACAAGGCATGTTTTCCAGTCCTTTTGCTGTGATTGTGGCTGGAGGGGGCGGCAGCTTTGTCATCCACTGGAGACGTTGGCAGCCAGAACTGAAGGCAGCCTGGCAATAGTGTAGCAATATTAAATACACCCATAAGTACTCCCATTTGATATTTCTGCTTGCACACCCGAGGGCTAGTTGTCTTTGCCACAGAGTGATCCTGGGAGATGATGTTCAACTGATTTAGAATCATAGTTTTCCAGAACAGAGTTTCCTGTGCTGGTAGGTATGTCTTTGTTCCTTGACGTTTGAGCTTATGAGTGACCCTGTGAACGTGCCGTTTTGTGTGATTGGGCCCAGCTTTCCACTGCCCTGCCCACCTGGATGTGCTGTATGGAATGAGAGAAGTTAACGGATGAGACTGGAAGGACGCACCTTGTGTTGTCATAATCTAGGAAAGATGGGAACAGGATGGTTTTCTAACATGGAAACTATGTTGGGGGGAAACATAGCTGTATCGGGTTGTGGGGGAGGGTTTCACCTTGGGCACAGATGGATTGCTGCACAGATGGATGGGGTGGTGTCTTCTGTCAAATCCTCTACCAAAGGCAAACTGCAGAGTTCAAAAGAAAAAACATTTGACTCTGTCAAAACCCTGTCTAGTATTCCCTGTCAAAGTCACAAGCCATAGTGTGTTAATTTCTATTGCAAAATGCTGTTGCATTGTTAGAGGTATAACACACAGAGATTGACTTCAGTGTGCTGTCAGTCTGTCATGCAAACAGAGAGCACAACTCTGGTGAGCAGTTGGAAGTTATAATCTTCTGTGGTGGGTTATTCCAAGAATATTTCTGAAATGGAGTAATGCTTTTTGTTCCCAGATTTATTTAGTGCTGAGCAAAACCTATGGGAAAGTCCAACATTTTAACATGTGGGTTTTTTTCCTCCTGAAATGAGCTGATAGTCAAAATGTTAAGAATTGTGGAACAGGAGTTCTGAAAATCACCCTGTGGGGAATCTGGCCTCTCCTTGTCCTCTCAGGAAGGACCACTACCCCTTCCTCAATGCCACGGACTCTCGTGGCACTGCAGGTATCACAATCCATTGCAAACTGCATCACCCAGTCATGAAGTTGTTGGACACAAAAGTGTCAGAGAGAAAGCTCTCACAAGGCAGCAGAAGTAATGTTTTAAAGAGGTTCAGAAGTACAGATTTGGCATCAGTACAAACCCCCAAATATTCCAACCTGAGTAGAGTTTACATAGCTAGCTGGACCCACTTGAGCTAACGAGGAGGAGCACCTGGTGACCCAGGAGGTTCTGCACACCAGGTGAGCTCCAGCCACCTTGCCTGAAGATGCAGATAGTTCAAGACCGGCCCAGAGATGCTGCTCCAGACTTCCAGGAACTACCAAGTAAACCTGTAGACATCTTCTGTAGGTTGCACGTCAGCAGGCATTTTCAGGATCACAGTTCGGGGAAGGGTGAGACTGTAGCCACTGGAAGAGCTGTTTGGCTTGGTGTGGAGTGGACCATTAGGGCCTGGATGAAATGGATTTCTGTAAGAAAACACCCATTCTGGATCAATTTGAAGCCCAAAATATCTTGCTAGGCTTGTGACAGATTCACTTCAAGAGCAGTCAGTCCAGTTCCTCTGAGTTCATGTTCTGCCTCTCAAAATCAGTCTCTTTCCACCTGTTCTGTTGGTTCCCTGCTTCCCGGATGACATCATCCAGCACCTTCTCCGAAGCCCTGAAGCCTGCTTTGGCCGTTCTCACTCAAGAACTCTGCCTTTGGCCTTTGCTGTGATGGCAAATGCTGACTTGCTTTCAAATGTCAGTCTGCTGTTGTGACTCCCTCTCATTCCAGCCTGTCCCAGGGATCACCAGCTACTCCTCTCTGGGCCCACTTTTATTCCCGACAGGAATTTGAGGACTAAGCTGAGATTTCCTTGTTTCTGTGGTGTTGCACTTGACCTAATCAACCATTGCAGACCTCAAGTGTTCTTGCTTTCAACCTCCCTGCCAGTAGCTTCAGGGGAGTACACTGATGCCCTATAGCAAAAACAGGTGGTGTATCTAGAGATAATTAGTGATTACACACCAGTGATTACATGCCTATAATCGGTAATTAGATGTCAACAGAGTAGAATTATAGTGGATTTAAAGGTACTATGTTTGCTTGTTTGTTTGTTTATATGGTTTCTTGCAACTGTAAGGAAGCAAGCAGTGAAATGTATTTTGCCCAGGCTAGTGAAGGAGGCATTTGTGGGCTGCCATTTGTGCACATTTTCTGTCGTGGCCCTCTAACCTCTGGTATAACCCATGACATAAGCATCTTAGCTGTGTAAATACCGCAGGAACCAGGCTGTAACTGAAAGATCCCAGTCTGCTTGCCTGTCAGTCCGTTTGCTATCACTTTGGAGGAAAACCATATTCTCTAAACCCCAGTGACTAATGTCTTGCAGGAACCAGAACCTCTGCTTGCCATGGCCAGGACTACTTCTTAATTTTCACTAATTCAGATGAAATATAACTGGGCTGGGAGAGGCTTGTTCTCTAATTATGTGTAAAGCTAGACTGTGCTAACTTGGTATCATGGTCCTTATTGTGCCGAGAGAGATGAGGCCACTGCTTGCTGTCTAGCAGCAGTCCTGGCTCAGGGACTAGCAATAGCTGAGCAAAGCCTCGCTATCTAAGAGAAAAAAAGAGTTGACTCTAGCACTGCTTTAGGACTCTGCTTTTCCCTGGTGAGTCATGAATTTACCAGGATAAGCTGTATTTTGAGCCATAAATGCCCGGCCAGTGATGCAGGGAGCCCCTGCAGGAGGCAGCCATACCAGACAGCTCACTCTGGCGTGACCAGCAGCTGAGAACCAACCATGGATGAGCAGAGCGATGGGCTCCTGGATGCTGATGCGAATTCTCCCTCCTGTGCTGCAGAAGGAACTCGTGCCACCAGGGAAGTCCCTGCAGGGGCAAGGACGGGGACCTCTCGGGCAGCGTGGCTGTGCAGGGGCTGCCCCAGGCAGCGGAATGGGCAGTGTCACTTGTCATGCATGGGACGTGGCCAGGCAGGTCGAGAGCTGAGAGCTCCGTCCTGTCACAGCAGATCAGCTGATAATGTACTGAGGTGGTGGGTATGGGGCGAGGACAGAGCTACAAAGGTCAGAACCCTGCTAGTCCAGGAGAAAGTCTGCACGCATTTCTGTTTCTTTCCCAGCCACGCCAGGGAGCCACGTGCTAACCGCTGAGGTTTTGTCTTCCATCTGCTTAAAAGCAGGGGCGGAGGGGGGAAATCACAAGAGAGAGATTTATCCGTGTTGGCCAGAGGATGAACCTAAGTCTGGAATCTCTGGCTGGGATCTCTGTTTGTTGGAGGAAGACACTGCAGGAGAGGAGAATCTCAATGAAAAGATATGTTTTGTATATTTTATTTAAACTAAATTGGTGTCTTTTGAAGTTTTATGCATCAAAGAGAACAGAAAAAAGGCCCCAATGCAAAGGTCCTTGTTAGATCCTCAGACATCAAACGTGTCACCCTCTGATCAGCTGAAGATCCTTTAGAAGTTTTCCAAAGCTTGTTTTTTTCAGGTAAGCAGACAGCTCTGAGGGTTAATAATAAGCTGCATTTGCTTTCAGTTTTAATATACTTATGTAATTCTAACCAGGTCAAGTAATGCCCAAAACACATTATGAAAAAAATTTGCATTCATTTAATTAGCATATTTCATCTGACAGTTGCAAAGTTTCAGGAGACCAAGTGCCACAGATACAGGCAGGACTCCGTGGCAGCAACGCAGAACAACCTTGGCGTTGTCCCCTGTGTGCCCAGCTCCTGTCCATCTGCTCTTCTCCCGCCTCAGCACTGGGCTCCCGAGGACACCGCAGTGGGACATGCCCATGCCATAGTCAACTCCTGGATCAGACAATCACTTGCTGTTTTGTGGTTGGCTTTGGTTTGGTTTTCCACCCCAGTGTACATTACACGTTTGTGCTGCGCAGACAGCAGCGAGGCAAAGGTGCGATGGGAGCGTGGTCTCGGGGCCTCTCGCTGCCGAGTGGGGGTGGCTGCAGCCCCCACTGCAGCCTTGGTGCTGCAGCGGGTGCACAGTGGTGTCAGCGCCACAACGGGACATGCCGAGATCGCTGTCCTCCTCCGCCAGCACTGGGACACTGATCTGGGTGTCTGACAGACGCGCTGCCAGCCTCGCAGCATAGCTGCACCTGCAGCCAAGGAGAGGAGCCAGGTCTAATGCCATCAGACTGCGGCACCGTTCCTCTCCCACCACCACGGCAAAATGGGCTGCTGACGAGACACATCAGCCAGTTGTGTGTTTTCCTTGTGGCGGAGCCAAGATGAAAGGGGATGCTGACATTTCTCATAGGGACTGACTTGCAAAGGTCATTTGGAATAAAATTCACCCATCCACATTTTACTTCCATTTCTACTTACTACTGCTTGCTGTCAAAAGTATCCAAAATAATGATGGTTTCACCTTGCTGTGTTCCACTTGGCTCGGAGAGTTGATTTTATCACATTCTTATTTTAATATTCCTGGTGTAAGTCTGGATTAACTGGAAGTTTGAAGTGCTTAGGAACTTTTGCTTTATGGGCCAAAAAAGGAGGCAATATACTGTTCCCCAAAATGCTTTAATTTTTGCTTGTTGTATTGTTTTTAATCTGTGATAGCAATAGGCACTTCCCCAGAGTGGCTGCACATCCAAGGTTAAATTTGTGACCCCACATCAGAGGCAGCAAGTGGAAGCCACAGGTATTTCCTGCTCATTTCAGGATGCTGTTATGTCTCGGGGTCTGGTTCGGCATTGTTTGCCTCTGCAAAAGGGAGTGTAAAGTGTTAGCAGAGGAGGAGAACACTCCATTCCACCCCTGGCCCATGTATGGCCAGATGAAAGGGTGAGACAATAAAAATCTCACCACCTAATCTATAAAAATTGTGGAAGAATAGCTTAGAGGCGGTAAAGATTAGCTGACTTTATGGGAGTGCCATGTTGCACGGACACTAAATTAACATCAATGTTTTGTCTTTATAACACATATTCATATCCACCTTTCCTCAGACTAAAGGGGCTTTTCCGAACTTCTGTCTTGGCTCTTCCATCTTAGCTGCTTTTGCTCCTAAACCCGTGGCTTGTGAGTGCCATACCACAGGCAGACTGCAGTGAAAGGAATTAAACTGACTCATCCCACCACAGGCTCGTTCCGGTTAGCAGGGAATTGTGCACCACAAAATACCATTGTGCTGACTGTCACCATTCTATGAGTTTTACTAAGTATGAAAAAATAAAGAGCAGAGAGAGAGAGCCCGAAGAACATATAAAGAGCCAGCTGCTTTCTTGCTGGAGGGGATGGAACCCAGGGTCCAAATTGCAGCATTTTGATGCAGGCCCTTTATAGAGCATGGGCA
The DNA here is from genome assembly GCA_013398915.1 of Dromas ardeola. Lineage (NCBI taxonomy): Eukaryota > Metazoa > Chordata > Aves > Charadriiformes > Dromadidae > Dromas > Dromas ardeola. Next base: position 108,112 of record VYZM01002668.1, on the reverse strand, counting down.
AGTTAAGAATGTCAATGGCTGTGAAATTTCAAAACATAGTGAGATGTTTTGGACTGGGAAATTGTGAAAGGCAGCATATAAGTAATTTCCCTAGGAAAGCATACGAATGCTCTATCTGTTCATGATAAACTTGGAATGTCTGAGTTTGAAATCAGTCTGCATCCCAGATGTGCTAATGCCTTAACTGCAATACAGCTTTCGCACATCTCATAAAACATACAGTATTTTAAGAATTTCAGACCCATAACTGCCAAATGAACTACTCTCAGTCTGTGAAGCTAAACTACTTTTGCTTTTCCCTATATTGTCTCTGTTACTACAGATTTCTCTTGGTAGAAAACGGGTAAGAACATGGCAGGTTACTTTTGCAGTGTGGCCCTTCTGCCTCACTGTGTTTGCCTTTTACCTCTCCGCTATTTCTGACATGTACATTGTGATATGGAAGTGAGGACCTGTGTGTGTCACACACAGACGTGCAGGTGGTCAAACAGTTTTATGTACAGTATCCATGTTATGTTCTTACAGGTTTAGACTAAGTGACCGTCGATCATTAGTGTTCAAATCCTTCATTCAGTGCCTGGGCTCCTGATAAAAATCCAAGTAACGGATACCACGGTGACCTCTGGAAGTTTCTGTGCTGAGAATGTAAAAACAGAGGCTTGTCTTCCCTGCCAAGCCGGAATGCTTGAATTCTTTTCACAGCCTCTATCAGTTAAGCAACTGCAATTGTACTGGCTGGTTTACCTGGGGCTTAAAGGCGGCACTTTGGGGAACTGGTCACTTTAAAAGTTCCCTGTTTCATATACAAAGGCATCCAAACTGTTGTAGGTTGTTGTCTTTTTATTATAATACTTGGTGGATATTGCCATTCTTATCTCCTTCATTCTCTTCATTCTCTGAAGTTACAGGGAAAGCATAACACCAATGCTTTCTAGCTATGTCTAAAAACACCAATCTTGTTTGTGAGTGTGTGCAGTGTGTGCTGGATCCGGATGAAGGGATTTACACAGAGTGCTTTCTGAGCATCAGTTCTGGAACCCTCAATAGCTCAGGGGTACTTGAACTCCATCTCAAATGCTGCCCACATTTTTTCTCTGGCTTGCCTTATAAACATGTAATATGTGTGCCTTAACCCTGTTAAGGAGTGTGTACTTTTCCTCTACTTTACTTTGTTTGAAACTGCAATTTATTTACTTAGACTTGCACAGTAATAGTTTCTAACTCATTAGCATTTTTCCTTTGAGGATTGCAAAGCACTTTCCACGACGAGGAGGAAAAGACCAGAGAGGTCCAGATTGCCTCTGCAGAGGTTTGACAAGGGCAGCTGTGGCAGAACCAGGAGAAGTGGAGCGTTGGGGACTGTGCAGGTGTCAGCAAGGGTTACTGCAACGGAGGAAACCTTGCTGGGAACACGGCAAGGAAAGCCCTAAAATGTGAGAGAATTACAAGATATTACGGTTCTCATACTGAAAAAATGTTTCACACATTCTACATTGATAATTAATGCTATTTATGTAGTTTAGAATGTTTCTGTGTTTTTAAGTTAAGGATAGTATCACAGCTTGCAAACTCAGGACCTGAGAGAGAATTGCAGCCAGTGCTACTTGTCAGAATGATCATGTAGAATCTGCTCGAGTTTCATTCATAAAAATCTTTTCAGGTATCTAATGAAAACGGACTGATTTTCCTGTGTGCTGAGTACTTCCAAATCTGCCACTTGCCCTCCTCCTTTTTCAGTGTACACTCTCCATTAATCCTAAGAAACATCCAGTTGTGTTCTCTTCATGCCTGGACAGGAGTTCAGATCCCTAACTTGGAAACTGCTGTTGAAAAATGTTGTCTTTTGCCAGCGAAGTTTCTGGAAGGACAGTGAATTCCCCACTGAGGGGGAAAGGCAGTGCTTTCAGACCTCCTTTATCTGTCTCCAGGAAGTGAAGCTCATTATGTTTCCCCTGGACCATGCGAAGCAGAATTATAATCTTGTTTTGTAAAGCATGTTTTGTGTCAGGTTAACATTACTGAACTTCTGGGATGGTTGAAAACACAAAAAGAATGTACAAACAAAAGCCTTCTACTTCCAGAAGCTTTTCCATTCAAATCTCTGAATGCACATAAAATAATTAGGGCTATTATAAAGAAATAAAAATTAAGGAGCCACTATTATATGATCCTTACTGCATTTGTATCGCAGTTTGTTCATAAAGGAAATAGTCTGCTCAAGACCTGAGGCTTCAAAGCATCTGTGAGTCAGCAGCCGCTAATGAGCAGATGTGTAGCTCAGCCAAGGAGATGCTGACCCATGAGTGGTTTCAGTAGAGCCTGAATCAAGACCACAGCACGAAAGCACACCAAGAGTTTCTGCCTCTAACAACAGAGAGAAGCATCTTCCCCTCCAAGAAGTACTGATAGGCGGTCTTAGCCAGTTTTGGGTGTAGTTGCTGGACTCTGAGTTGAAGCATTTCAGCACAACGCATTCGTGCAGAGGATTGCAACGTCCTCTGAGCATGGCAACTTTCCCTGCAACCGATGTCTTTTGTGGGTGGGTACCAGGCTGCACATTTGCAGTTTAAAGGCATTCTAGAGCAGTTAGATCATCACTGTGTGGCTGCCTGCAGGAAGGAAACCGGTGTCTGCCATGGCCGTGAGCTCACTCCTGGTGTTGGTGGCTGGGCCAGGCGTCACCGTGGGGCAGACACAGCGAAGGCGCGTGCCGCGTGTAGCGCAGGCAGCAGGGAGCAGGCGGAGCTCCGTGTGTCCCCACTGTGAGGCAGGGGCTGTCCCACTTGTCGGTGAGACTGGTAACTTTAACTGATGTTTTCATTTCTTCTGAATGGAGAAGGCTTTTCTATAACTGCTTTTACTACTCACTATGTTGCATTTCCTTATGCTATGAATTGAGCTCTATATTTAGACTATTGTTAGGGAACAAATTCCAGAACAATTTTTAGTAACTTTCTTTCAGTTTACAAACTAATGTCAGATTCCTAGCATTTCAGTCATTTTTACAATTGCTAAAGCCAAGCATGGGCAAGTTTTGCCTTTCACAGTTTTGGCAGTCAGGCTTCGTATTTCTGCTATAATTTTAATCAAAAAGGTTTTGGTCTGATTTTTATCAAAGTAGCTCAAGACTTCTTTGGGTCTTGTGGTCATATTTTAAAATGGGTATAGAAGGTGACTATATTTTTCCTGTTCTGTTATTGGTCTAAATTTGTAAAATCCCACAGAAGCCCCCATGCTCTGCAGGAGGCCTGGGGAGGTAGGAGCGTGCGACAGGAACAAGCCCGTTCTCAGGGGTTTGCAAGGCTGTTTGTGTTGCTGTAGCAATGGTGAAATGCTAACCAGGGAGCAGCAACAGTCAGCTGTGTCTCTGGACTTAATAATATGATTTCATGTAGGACATCAAACAAGAATGCAATAACTCAGCAACTCTGCTTTAGGAGTCTAAAGGAAACCAGATGAAGCTATGCAATTTTTTTACAATATCTAGATTCTTTTTGTAAGTCACCTTGTTTTATAAGTATTCATTCTCCCCAAGTCCTCCTAGGATTAGAATCTAATAAATGTGCATATTTGTGTGATTTTTAGTTTAGGCTTGGCATGGGAGCTCTGGACACTCTTTATTCACAGAACAATCACTGTCTTATGAGCCAAGTGAGATTCACTTATTAAGTCTCAGCTTTTAACCCAGCTTGCCAAGATTCTTCCCACTAGCTACGGCATGCAACAATCTTCACCCATTTATTGAGTGGCACACACACCTGGAACCCATACTCTTAGAGACCCTGATCTCGCGATTGCTGACGTTCAGGTCTCAGGCGGTGGATCCTGCCTGGCATAGTGGAGAGACGGGGCTGGGCTCGGCAGGGAGCAGGCAGTGGCTACCGACACTGGCGTGGTGGCAGAAGCCCTGGTGTGCACAGGAGCCACTAGCTTCCTTGAGTCTAAAGCTTACACGGACAATTAAGTCAGGCTTATTGTTAAAGTCAGCATTTTTGACTGGAGGCACTGAAAACCTATTTCATGACTGCGTCTTGCCAGATCCCAGATTTTTATTACTAATCTCTGCAATTGCCTTACATTTACTTCTGTGGGTAATAGATGTCCCCAGGGCACGAGTATAGATGGTGTACTGGAGTATAGAGTTGAAAAGCTTGAATTTCCTGCTCCTGCTAGGCTCTTAGGGCTCAACTATGGGTGTTTTTCCTGTGTCTGAGGCAGCTGAGGAATTCAGACAATGTACAGCATTAGGGTCCAGGCTATGGTTCATGTCCAGTTTAGTGATGGCTGTGGAGCTTAGCTGATTTCTGCATTTTACTAGATCGATTGGTATAGGATAAGGCCAGAAGTAAACAAATGAGTTTTCGTTAATTTGGGTACAGTGGGAAGCAGGGTAGGTGACTGCATCTTGTTAAGGACTCTGGCCTTAAAACACTGCGGTTCTGGACAGGCCCTCCGGTTTCAGCTATGCTGAAGCTGTTTTCTCTCCCAGCCATTATCATGTAGCTAAACCTGGAAATAACAAATGTCACAGGGACAGGCTGACAGCTTGGATTAGGACTGTTCTTAGGGTTAGGGATCTGGAATAAAAGATTTGATGACCTTAGATTATAGATGACCCTTGTTTGGCCCACGCCAATGACAGTAGTGTCACCTGCTTGGTTGCTGATTGCTTGAGTCCTTGTGTCCCAGGGTTTAATGATATCAGTTAAGTGCAGTGTAAGAGTTAGTATCAGGGTTCAGTAGTATCAGGGTTCAGTTTTGTGGGATCTGTAGATCTCAGTGTATGATTTGTTGTACACCTGATTGGGACAGAATTAGGCACAAAGTAGCAGGAATAATCCGTTTTCATCTGCCCCAAGTCAGTAAAATAGGACCATACTGGGATTAGTATTATGGTTAATGTGGAGGTTAGCGTCTGGAGGTGCTGGAGAACTGACTTTTTTATTGGTTCTTAACAGGGTCCCCTGTTCATTTTGAGAAATGCGTGGCTGCCCGACTGACGGTTCCTCGAGGGAGGGAGAGCCTGTCGCCGAGGGCCCTGCCTGGGTGCCGCTGTGGGACATGTCTTTGAGCACACATGCCAGATTCTCCTGCACCTTTTCCAGCTCTGCTGTCCACTTTTCAAGCTCTGCAGCAGACTAGAACTCCATGTAGCATTCAAAGACACAAACAAGCAAGATGCTGGTACAGTTACATTTTCCAGTCTCTGTTCCTTCCCTTGTTATCCCTGGCACGGCGTTTGGGTGTTGAGCACTCCCTGGGCTGGAAGTGCCTCTCAGAAATGGTAAGTGTCGGTCTATAATTAGGGAGTCTGTAATCCACAGATTAGCGGCTCCATGCTCTAAAGTCTCCATCTGTTGTACACACTGAAATCATTATGTCTCTAGTCTCAGTCCTGCTCCAGGCTTCTAAAATGGTTTTCACAGGATTTTCTTTGTTGTGCAAAGTAGCTTGTTCATGGCTGTCACTTGGTGGCCAGGCCCTAGAGCAGACATTGCATGATGGCCTCTTGTCAGTGTGTCACAAGCTGTGGGATGCTCCTCTGCCCGGGGACGGGCCTTCGGAATCTATTTTCCTGCCGTGTTGGGTGACGTGTCCCCCCTCGACACAGAGCAGATGGCACATTGCCAGTTTAGGGCTTTTACTATGTTTAGACAATCTCCCAAACAATGGAAAACTACAGCCATCCAAATGGCCTGCAGAGACAACGCAGCAGCCTCTCCACATACAGCCATGTCTCCTTTCACAGAAGGGCGGGCGCCATTGGGGGGCTCCAGCCCGCGCTGCAGCTCCGAGCCGCAGAGGCTACGCTTGGGGCCCGGACACCGGCTCAGCAGATCAGGGCTCATCTTCTCCCCCGCGGGGCTCTGGAAGTGGGTGTCCCTGTGTCCCTGCGGCTGCCGGTGGCCCCAGGTCTCTGGAGAGCCTCCTGCCGCAGGCTTCTGCCGCCCCCCACCACGCTGCCCGCGCCAGGATGCCATCGCGCTCCCGCTCCTGGCACAGCAACGGCTGCTGGTGCCACAAGGCCTCTGCCATGAGGGGCCGTGAGGGGCCGGGTGCGGCCCCAGCCTGTTAGTCAAGGCGTGATGATTCGTCTAATAACCCCTGAGAATGTCATATGGTTCTGCTTTTCCTCTCATTTTACATCCTTTGTTGATACCAGATTCTCGAGTTCTGGTATTTCAGGTATTTCTGGTATCTTCCACGAATGCTGTGCCTAATCTCAAGGAGATGGCATTGGAATGGTGTTATTGGTGTCACCAACCCAACATCGAATTGAAGTTCAATCTGAAAAAGTGCAAGCCACAGCTCTTCAATTTGTACAGGCCATTATGCCGCATCATTTACCAAACCCGGAGCAATCTTTGCTGAAGGAGCTGGAGCAACGCATGAGTGCCACTGGAAGGAGACGATGCTCCTGTGTCCCTCCCCTGTCACAGGTTGGCTCGTTGTGCTTTGTACTCTTGTACTACAAGCACATGCTCTGGAGACACTTCCACAAGATCAACATGCAAATACTTGGATTTGGGCGGCCTCTACTGTGCCTAACTGCCGTGGTTTAACCCCAGCCAGTGACCGAGCACCGCGCGGCTGCTCACTCACTCTCCCCCCGGTGGAATGGAGGAGAGAATCAGAAGAGTAAAAGTGAGTTATCTCAACTTGTGGGTTGAGATAAGAACACTTTGATAATTGAAATAAAATAAAAGTAATAATGATGATAATAACAATAAATCGCAATGAAAAGGAAAATAGCAAAAAGAGAGAGAAATAAAACCCAAGAAAGACAAGTGATGCAAATCAAAAACAATTGCTCGCCACTGACCGACCGACAGCCAGCCTGTCCCCGGCCAGCTTCCCTCTAGTTTCTAAGCTGAGCATGACATCACACGGTATGGTATATCCCTTTTGTCATTTGCCGTCCGCTGTCTCAGCTGTGTCCCCTCCCAGCTCCTTGTGCCCCCCCCAGCCCTTGCTGGTGGGGCTCTGTGGGAATCTGAAAAGTCCTTGACTTAGTGTAAGCCCTGCTCAGCAACAGCCAAAATATCAGAGCTCTCAAATGCTTCCATGCGCGCACAGGAAATGGCAAAATCAGATATAACAGATGTTGACCCCTAGGCTCACCCATTCCGAGCTCAGGTGCTGGTTTCATTGCACCGTATCTTCATTCCTTCAGCAAAGCAGTCCTGATCTACATCAGCAGAAGCTCCATCTCAGAGCTTACACAGTGGCTTTCCTACACCCCTACTGATCTGGGCCCAATAAACAGCACGCTGTCTGAAATATATTTCTATTTCTACTACAAATTTTTAAAAGGGTAAATGAATCTCCCAGTCTGATAGCTGGAAGCTGCACAGCCATAGCCTTATTGTGTTTCATTTGGTAGAGGGGGTATTTTGTACTGGCACACGAGCTGCACTCCACCGCCTTATCTGGGAAGGGTCTGCAGAGTTTTTCTGAGCCGGCCACGCTGCTTCTGTCACACGACAGTGGGAGGTTGTTGCAGCCATCTAGGGGGAAATACGGTGTGCAGAATTTCTGCAGCATCCATGGCCAGCTAGCACACTGCTGGTCTTTTAATGAAAAAGTCCAGTGAGGCAAAGCAGCCCTGCTCAGGCAGGCAGGGTGCGACATTCATGTGGAATATGTGAAATTCTGGGGTACAGAGATAGATACTTTTCTAGCCCTCCGACACCACACTTGTTCCACTAATGAGTATCACCTGTGAGCTCAAGGGACCAACTGAAAGGCTTACAAATGAATTCATTTTCAATATAGGTTCAATCATTAACCTATACACAGTTGTCAGAACTGTAGATAAAGTTGTGGTAGTGATGAGGATCTCTGTTGTACACATATGTGTATCAGGAACAACCGAGACCGAGCAGACCACATCCAGGCATTAGTTGGAACCTGTTCTTGCTATCAGCGCGACTGCCGATACACATCGGAGTGGATGAACTGGTGTTTTCCTCGTGCATGAGTGGTACAACATCAAATACGGCCCATTCTTCCCCAAATGAATCACAGTTTGTTTCAGTAACGATGTTCTGGGCACAGGAGAGTCTCCAGAGAAGCGATTGCTGAAGCAACACTCGCACCACAAAAGGCATTTCTCTGACCTTCAGTGCTACGACTCATGGTACCCCCTTGGAGGGGTCTCCAGGATCTCACTTCACTGGAGTAGTGCGCAGTACAACGGTAGAGCCAGGAAACTCTTTCTAATTTCTAACAAACCTCAGCTAGTTTGTACACATTCTTTCTTCTGTCACCTTTGTCCTTTAGCTAAAAGTCGCTCTCTCTGTCAGTGTTCCTCTACCTCAATACACTTACAGCGCAGACCCATGCCCTCACCATGTTGGTTTCACTGGACAAAACAAGCAAAGCCTATTCCACAGGTCCTGCAGTGCACATCTATTTTATATGCATATCTATGCTCTTTGATTTAATTCTGAATTAGTGCATCTTAATGTTAAGTGGCCTTTCCATTTTTTCTAGCCAAAGAAAATGAGACTGCTTGGCTCAAGTTCTTTGCTTCACTCATTATTTGAGGATTGCTGTGCAAGGGGGTTGGAGATAAACGCTTTTGAACTCTGTAATAGCAGAGATCTAAATCTAAATCCAAATATCTGTTTCTTGGACTCATTTAATGTGTTTCAGTCAAAGATACGAGCTGCAGTGGATCTTGTGAAAGATAACTAATGTTTTGGGGTTTTTAAAAATAAAGAATACATTCATGTACTGGACTATTCTGTCGCAATAAAATATTCTTTAGCTTAGATTTGCTGGGGATTTGAGTGTAAAAAGATGGGATAGGTGTAAATACCAGGCTATGACTTTGCACTTTCAAAATGTGCTTTCCATTCCCTTCTAAGACTTTCCTTGGCAATTTCCTTCCAAAAGCTCTTTTCTGTAGTGGTCACAGCCTCCAAGAGCTGCTTTTCACCTCTGGGATAATGGGCTTCCCGAGCAGCGCCGCATAATATTTTGTCTCTCTGACAACAAATGCAATAAAAGAAATGCTGTTCGCTGCTGCCCCAATTCCCATCATGAAGATTCTTCAGAACGAAAGCCTCCAGGGTCTAAAGACTTTCAAAGAGCATGATCTAAAATGTAAAATATATGTATTTAGTGCTTGGGAACGATAGTGGAAAATACCATCAGCACCTGAGGGTGGCAAGGTCTGGCAAAAAAATTGGGACACGTTTCCATTTTCCATCACTACTGTTAAGTGTTTTGGGTTCCTTTTTGACTTTGATGAGCTTCTGGGGAGTGTTTTTCCCAAGCCGAGTGCTCGTATTTTACCGAACCCGCCCCTTCAGCGCCGCCCGTCCCGCAGAATCCCGTCCCGCAGATTCCGGTCCCGCTGCCGCCCGAGGGCCCC
>VYZM01002668.1:59444-98503 GCA_013398915.1 Dromas ardeola | reverse complement strand
CGCCGAGCGCGTCGCCATGTCGCTGCCGGGGGACCCAGAACGGGCCGCGGCGCCTCAGGAGGCGGTTTGGCCGCCGGGGCCCGCGGCCCGGCCTGTCCCCGCCCCCGCGGCGCCTGAGGACCCGCCCGGGGCAGAGCGCGAGGCCGCGGGTGGCCGCTAAAGCTTTTTAATAGCCACGCTTCAGGGTGTCCGCCAAAAGCTTTCCGTAGATCTGCGTTCCAGAGTGTGCCGTTACAGCCCGGCCGCTCCAGTCCCCTTCTCCCGGGGCTGCGGGCGCGGGAGGCTGCAGGCATGGCAGGCTGTCTCTGCTTTAATGTGATTCCTCTGAACAGATTTCAGACAGGCGCTGAGCATCTCCGTAAATGTAAAGTGAGAATTGCTTTTTTAAAAATGTTGTTTTATTTTTTACAAACTAAAACACCAGAGGTCATTGAATCCTATATTAAATACATAAATTAAAAAATAACCATTCATAAAACTTTACATCCAATAAGGATTCTCTTCTACACGTTAATACATATAGTACAGATACATGTCCAGTGTTTATCAAAGGGTTGTTCTGCCAAGTCGTTTACAATTCTGCTCTGGAATAGAGACCAAAAAAACTGGGAACAAAAAGTACATATAAAAACACACAGGTGCTGATGTGAGGGAGGGCAGGGGAAAAGAAAAATCCCTTTGAATCACCAGCAGCTGTGTGGCTGTTTGTCGAACCTTGCCCTAGGGAGAAGGAACGCCTGGCCAATTGAGTCCTCATGGGATGCCGTGGAAGGGAAAGCTTTGGGGTTCAGAGGTCTGTTTCCCACCGAGATGAGGGCAGGGAGCTGGAAAATGAAGGACGTCGACAGGCAAAGTCTCCATCGTCCTCCGGACAGATCAACAAGAGGACTGAGCTGTGAGCTAGGCTGGTAACGCTGCAGGAAGCCCCATCTCCTTGTGCAACCCCCATTGCCTAAATTTATCTCACCTAGCCAGGCCTCCATCTGAAGTGCTTGAATTGAAAGAATAGTCTTCAAAAATCTCCTGGTTGGTCAGCGGAGAAAAAGCAGCAAGTCAGGTTTTGGTCAAGCTGACCTGCACTACGTTACGTGTATGGATGGCCGGGAGCACTGGAACTCCTGCTGCAGCCCAGGACCAGTGGAGGGGAGGAATCCAGGGCTGTACTTGCTGTCCACCAAGGCTGGAATAAGTTGATTTTTATTTTGCTGGTTGGTTTTGGGAAGGGGAGGTTGGCTGGTTTGAGGGAGGATTCTCAATACTTTGCCTCAGTGAAGGTCAGGAACAGCAGAAAGCCCTGGATAAACAGCTTCAGGACAGAGACGGGGGAAGGCTCCAGAAAAACAGATCCAAAAACCAGTTGCCCATGAGATGTAAAACAAAACCATGAGGAGCGCAGCAGTTGTGGCAGCTAAACAAGTCTAGATTCAGTTCCTCATACCTAGATTGGAAGTATATTTTCATATGCTATAGCAACAATTTACTATATACAATAGGGAATACATAGATATATGCATATATATGTACATATACATATATACTATATATAGATACATGTGTATATATATACACACAAACATCAAACTCATTTTGATCTAGCTGACAGCAGGAAGTTTGTATTATTCATATCAGCAAGTGTGTTTTAGGCATGGCTTATGTATATACTGCAAGGAGAGTAACGCGGCGGCTGTTGAGCTCTCTGGAGGGAATACAGCAATCCCTTAAAAGTTTGCAGACCAAGGGAAGCTGTGCGTTGTCCACCCCCCACCCCGAGCCCGTGGAAATGGAGCCCCTGCATCCATATATGTATGTAAGAGTAAGGGAGAGGAAATCAGGCAAAAAAGAGAAATGAAATGAAACATGCACAACACTGCTCAGAGGGCCTAAATGATGAAGCCCGCCACAAGATCAGTCAGGTATGTTCTGAAACGAGGCATTTCTATCTGTGCCAGGAACCTTCCTTATAATTGCCTCAGACAAATGTTTCTAGTCCTCCTCATTTATTTAGCCAAAGCAGAGGTGGAGGTTATTGCACCATCATGGAAAACAGGTGCTGCTCATTCTTTTGCAAGAAAAGCTCAATGTTTTAATTGCTGGCCCTAATGCTAGGGAAAACGGCTGCCAACCTGTATTTACTTGCAGGACACTGCAGCCAAGTGGCATGAAATGAAACAGTGCTGCAAAAGAGTGAAGGAGAAGAGGGAATGACCAGAGAGGAAAACCCCTTTTTTTGTAGCTAACAAGAAAAGTCACTTAGTGATCTAAAGATGCCACAGGTGTGGGATGAAACTCCCAAAGGGCCTGAAGGCCTGAACTGCCGGCAGCACTCTTGGAAAGCACATGTAGGTTTAGACCAACCTTATCCATGGATTCTTCTGCAGGGGAAAAAATTTGGACAGAGAGCACGCAATGTACCTGTATTAATTTAACATATTTGCCTACAAGCCTGTTTTTTAAAAAAATGAATCAAACATACATACAGCTGGTGCAGAATTCGGTAAACCCCTTGACTGAAACAGACTGCTTCAAGAAGATGTGGTCATTCTGCAATTTAAATTAATTTTAAGCAGCAGGAAAAAAATCACTTGCTAATAGCTTCTAACCTTTGATGGAAGGCTTAACACAATCTCAGGGCATGCAAGAAATGAGGATGTTAGGAGTCTGTGGGGAAATGGAGCCCAGCACTGCAATCCAGTTGCATGGATGGACCTTAATGATTCAAAGCTATTCTGGCCAAAAAGTATCTGTGAAGGGCAGGCATCCTTGATACTAGAGGAACTTCATTCCTGCTATGGCTGAGGAACTGCTTTTGACCTGCTGAGTTGCTGTGGCAAATTACTTCACTGCTTTGTGCCTCAGTTGCTTCATCTGTAAAAGTAAACAGGCAAACAAAGGAGAGACTCTTTGTAAAGCACTTTTAAAGCTTCTGATGGGCAGAGTCTGTGCGTGTGTTGGTACACGTGAGCCCTGTTTTGAAGGTTTAAGTAATGCACTGGCTGTATTCCGGCCCTTAGTTTTCTATTTTGTAATACAGACAGCCATTTCTCCCAGTTAAAATTAAGGCTCCCTTGTGGAAGACACAGCTCAAAGAAGGAGCCTTGCCACAGGAACCTGAAGTCTAAACAGGCACAACTCCACTTCCAGGGAAACGAAAGCAGAGGCACAGAGAAGCGCGTTGTCATGCGTAGCGCATCCAGCACACGGGTGAGGAAAGGGAAGACGGGCACAGACACAGGACCTCCACAATGTTTGCTGCAGCCATGCCGCTCCCCCGGGCTGTTCCTGCCTGACTCAGGGGACGCGGACCGGGGATGCCTCTGGGAGGCACCAGGACTAGGTTCCAGGCTTTGTAACGAGAGAGGTAAGAAATGCTTTGAAATGCAAATTACTACTAGTTATGTTTAGCTGTGGAAAAACCTAGACATACTAGTGATACTACTTCTTGCTTCTAATAAGGATGTGCTCACACAGCTTTTCCCCATTTTTGGTTTGTGTGTCATTGATAAGAAAGCCAGCTAACAAAATCAGTTTGACAAGCCAAACCAAAACATTTGTTCCAAGCTGGGACAAAACAGTTGGAAGCTGATGCTTTGTGGATCATACCACATGGACAAGGGGGTTGGCTTTTTTCCCCTCGGTCCTCCGAAACATTTCTTTCTCAGAAGCTACTTTGTAGGTCCAATCCAGTGATCCTCAGTGTATTATTCAAATAGTAAAACCAAGTATGGTTATTGTTACCTCAATGGCAGCCTTTACAGAGTATGAAAGGTATCTGCCAATAGGCTGTTCTTCATGGAGGGAGTGTAAGGAGAGATAAGGCGACAACTCTGTCATAAATCCTCCTTCTGCAGGCACCCTCTTCTCCCCTCCTTTTGTCGAGTCGGGTGGTGCTTTGTTGTGGTTGCAAGCGCAAAACGTGGTGCCCTGTCCTGCCCATCCTGCAATAAGCCAGAATGCATTTTTCCTTTCTTCCCCCCACATTGCAGCTGTCATTTGTTCCTGAGGTTAAAAACCAAAGAGGGAGAGGAGGAGTCCCTGCAGTGAAAAGCCAGACAGTTCCAACTGAATGCCCTGTTGTCAGCATCTCTCCACAGCTTGTAAGTGTTTCTCCTCCTCTGTCCTGTTAACTTTTGATCCGTTTGTGGGATGACAGTGTCACATTTAAACGATTGCCCTGCACAGCAGGGATAGATTTTTCTGTTGTAACTTTGGTTCCATGCCCAAGACACACTGACTTGATCAGCTGAAAGTGGTTCCTTCCCATCAAGTTCTTACTAAGTGATGTAGGTTCAGAGTTTATTTTTCTTCCCCTTTTGTAATTTCAACATACAGAATTTCATTAGATGCAGCATATATCATAGCTTCAGACAGGAACTATCAAGTAACAAATCTTGAGTGATGGCTTTGAAATACAAGGTGATTGCAGTCTTGGCTACAGGTTGTTCATTTTTATACTTTTTAAAATAGGTGTAAACAATGTTCTCTTCATCGGGGGCGTGGAAGCATTTGCCTTTATAAGGACTTATCTGTGTGGTCGGGCACTCTAAAAATAAAAAAAAAGAACATCTGTATCAGATAAGTGAGGTGCTCCTCTACCTACCTATCCCAGCTGACAAGATGCAGTCTATCAATCAGAAAATTGAAAAGGTTTGTTCTTACAGTTATCAGCGTTAAACTGTTTCTGTTTGTCTGTATGAAAGGCATTTGTGAAAATTCTGGGTATTTTGCCAAGCCTGTCCATTTAACCCTACAAAGTACAGCCCTCTGGTCCATAAAAAAAACCCATGGCCATCTTCAGATGAATAGTTATGCACCAGTTTCAACAATTCTTGAACCAAAGCTGCCTAAAATTCACCAGTGAGAGGAGACACGACAGCTGGTGATACGCTTGTGGTGTCAGGGCAACCCCAGAACTTTGGCTATCACAGCAACAAGGCAAACATAGACTACTCCTGTTCCGACGAACCTCCCCTACCAATGGAAAAGAATTGCGGGTCTCACGTTTGAAACTAGGGAAAAAAGGGTGTATTTTGTCTTTGTTCTCTCAGCATTCAAGCCTACATGGTAAAATTCACTGAGTGCAAAATCCATGCAGACCAGAATTCCTTATGTGACCACAAATAAGTGAATGTGTATAGTCACAAGCACAGAAAAAATGCAGGTAGGAAAATCCCACATGAACAGGAATTAGAGAGGTGCTGGTCTGGATGCTGTGTATTGCTGCACATGGTTTCACTCATGCTTGTCCTTCCTTATCTGAAAAGCACAGCAGTGAGTGCTGTGCTCACGCTGAGAGAGAAAGAAACCAGAAACTATCACCTGCAATTGCACCGCGGTTTGCTCTCAGCTAGTTAAAAGGTCAGTAAAGGATAAACTGCAGCAAGGCACGAACAAAACCAAATACCTTTCATCATCAAATGGTTCCCTAGGTACATTTCAAGGATGCGTTGTGCTTTGGGCTTTTGTTTTATCAAGGATCTGTTTGAAGACTCTTAGGATAAAGTTAACAAAGTTAACTTGCATCCAATGGAACTAACACAATCTTGCCAAGATCCCCCTGATGCAATATATCTCAGTAGTTCTAAGAACCAGAATGCTGATGGCACACTCCCCACACCACTCTCACCCTTGCTGAGTTACTTCAAATGTCAAAGTCACCTGGGTGGGCAGGTGGTTTTTAAAGTGAATGGGAAACACAAATCAATGTCAGTTATTCTCTCTGAATCCATGTATTCCAGCCTCAGAAAATACGACCTTGCTAAAAATCCCTCTCAATCTTGCCAACACCATTCCCAAATTGCTTCTGTCTGGAGATTTCCTCTCAGGTATTGAGGGGTGAGGATCCCACGGAGGGAAACGGAGCGGGTGAAGACTGGGATCAGGCAGGGCATGAGCAGCTAACAGCTGCATGAGCTGCATGAGCAGCTAACAGCTGCTTACCATTGCCTTGGTTTTGAGGAACTGCTACAAGACTTGATGCTTTGCACTGGTAGAGGGACTTGCGTTGGTAAAACACTGCACGTATCATACTTGCTGTGATGCTGAGCCTGCTACAGCTTTACAGTTCAAGACTCTTCACAGTTCAAGGGAGTTCACAGCAATGGAGATCTCTTCTGGAAAAGCACTGAATTTACATATCCCCACACACACCTCACCCTTACGATTTTTCCATTTTCATAATCAGTGTCCCATTCTCTACACCATTATATCTCCACCACTGTCATGGCTACTTCGTTTGCCGTTCATCTCACAGTAATCCATTTTCTTGTTCCCTACCTAACATTCATAGCCAAATAAGCAAAAGCAGGATGTGAAAATGGCGAAAGAATCATTCATCTCTGAGTGGCACATCACACCACCAGGCTCTCAGGGGCTGTAACCCACATTTCAGGTCTCTCTGATGTTTCTTGTCCTCTCTATGGGGATCAGAGACACAAGTCATTGGAACTAGACCCTCGTGCACTCCGGGGGCCAGCAACTATGGAGCAACAGTGAATACAGTGAGTGAAGCTCTTCTCACATTGGCGCTGTCATTAGACCAGCCTTCCTGGGCTCAGTGAAGTGACACCAAAGGGACTTCAACCTGCTAAACCTCAGATGTTGTTTAAAACAAGCAGAAAACTTAGTGAAGGAAGCTGGGCCAGGGGGTGGGCAAGTAAGTCGTGACATGGTCCCTAAGGGAAATGTGTAAAAGCCCAGCAATGAAATCGGCCTCAATGCTGCCCAGGTTCTGTTGCAGCTGTGACAGCCCTCCCAGTCCTAACAAGGGCAGAAAAATGCTTATGTTTCTTCTGGCTATTAGTCCTCCTCAATGAATGCACCAGTGAGGAGTGCATCAAATTAGCAGAGAGCTTGTGCTACATGTGATCCAGCAGCCACATGCAGGTAGAAGAATGACTGCAAGTGAATAATAATAAATCTGCTAGAATTTTAGGAGGAATGTAGGGTTCTGACCTTAAACACTTCATTAGCTTTTCTGACCAGCCAATACCTGCCCTCAAATTAGGCCAAAAGGACACAGGTGTTACCAGCAAATATGGAGGTTTTGGTGTATTTTTTGATGGTCCTGATTCTTCTTTTATATGTGCAGTTCTCTCCTTCCTGCTTTGAGAAGAGGGAAGGAATGGCTGCTCTTCAACAAAGCATTCAGTCTGCCTTTGAATACATCACAGAGCTAGTTGTGAGGCTGTTAGAACAGCAACCTGAAATCACCACGGAATCCATGCACAGAGACACAATCCGAAGGGGCTTTTTCTTAGCATGCAGGCTCTGACAGGGCACTTGAGATATTTTCACAGGCTCCAACACAAAGAGTTAATCAGCACTGCTGGAATTCCAATGTCAGAATAACAGGGTTTTTTTTTCTATTTTGGGAAATGTGTATTTCGAAAGATACTGGTATATACCTGCAATTCCTGAAAAGCCAAGTGACTCAGCCGTGTTATATCTGTAATTCTCAGTTCACCTTCATTTCTCTTCCACGCTGACATACCAAAACCATGCATACTGCCCTCAGGAAGCATATACTGACATTTTTGTCCTGAGACCAGGGATTTCCTATTCTAAGTTCAACTACAGGTGGATTAAATTTTTCACGTGAATCATCTTTTTCTTTTCTAATGAAAAATGTCATATCTATAAACAAAAATTATTTTTATGCATTTTTGTGGATGTTTTTGGCATTTGAATCTACCACAGAGTTTTATTCTGAAAAAAATTCTTTTCAAAACTAAAAACAATTAACAAAATCAGGAAGACAACATTTCCTGATGAGTTCTAATTTTAATGAAAATTTCAATTTGTATTTCTCAGAATGCATGCTCTACTGCAAAGACTTTACTGGATGCTCCATCTTAAAAGAGACGGGATTAGGAAAATCTGTTCAGTAGTTTAATGTCATGAATGCATTTTTAATCAAGCTGACCTAAACTGAGCAAGGGCTATCTTTTGAGGTACATTTTCAAAGAAATAAGAAACACCCCAGTTTCTTATCTTTCTTCCACTATAGCTGATACCAGCATTGGTAGGTAGGATGTATGAGCTTCTTACCAATTCTGTAGCTGTACCAGAAGAGGCAAATACTCAATAGAAAACCAATTCCATACCCATACAGGTGGAAAATATAGGGGCAAACTGTATATACCGAAAATTCTGAACCTCTTATTGCCCCATTTTTTTCTCACGTGTTTTACAAGGACTTTATTGTACCTGTGACAGAAACTGAAAAAAGGACAAAAGTATAGACAAATGGGAAACACTCATGCACAGACAGGCTTTTGCAAATGTCACTATCAGTTCCTGTGAGTTTTCAAGGTGCACCTTAAATCCAAGATTCCCTTAAATCCAAGAAAATTTTGGTTTCTTAAAATTAGCCTATACATAATTTGTCTGTTTCAGAAGACTTTCTGATTCCCTCCCCCCACTATGAATAAGCAAGAAACTGTAAAATCAAATTTTCACCAGTCATGGCCGCTCAAAACATCTCACAGCTGCTGTGCTGTGTCATGGTTCCCAGAAGTCCTGCAGCAGGGACATTAGTGAATATGCAGTCATAACTTAATTTTTTTAATGCGCACTGGATCAAGGCAGTATGTTTTAAATAGCAGCAACTCTATAATGATATTGGCCATTGTTTACCAGAGCCATGATCACTGATCTGTCTGCATTCCTCTGATGCTTCCCTACAATTCATTCCCCACTCAGCCCAACCTCCACGTATATTGCTGCCTCAGCCCATGAAAACATTCATTTTGAGGTCTGGCCAGCCAAGGAAGCAGTGGATTCCAGTTGATGGGGCTAATTCTGAGAGTTGTCTCTGCGTCAGCACAAAACTGCAAAAGAAATCCTTGATGTAGCTGATCAAGTAGCCCCCTACAAAGTAGCGGGGCTTTTCCTTAGAGGGAAAAGGAAAACCCACCAAAGGGGACCCATGCCACCGAGTTAGAATCAATACCTTGAATTGCACCTGGAAACAAAGACTGAGCTAGCACAAACAGTGGCAGGGCATGGCAAAACACCTTTCACACACAACTGTATTCTCAGCTTGCTTCAAGTGCAGGGCAGAAGAATTCACTGACATAGCTCAAGCCAAATCCAAGAGATACAGTGAGAAATTTAATGGTATGGGTCTGACCGCAGATCAGAAGCTTTTGATCCATCATTACATGTCCTTGAGTCTTTAACATAACGTTATCTAGGCTATGTTCTACTTCTGTTATCCTGGATCAGAAGAAAGACCCTCCTAGCCCAGCACCCTTGTTCTGAAGGTGGCTAGGCATAAAGGGAAAAATGTGAAGGCCATGCACATTATAGTTCCCTGATTTATTTCCCTATCTTCACATGCTTTTTGAACTCTGAACTTTCAACTGCTAAGCACGCTGTGGCAAAGACTTCTTTACGTCCCACATCATAAACTGCCGTGGAAAAGACTCAAAGACTTCTTTACATCCTATATCATTAACTATACACTTTTGTTTATTTTAAACTTATTACATGATAATTGCCTATACTGGAGGAGACAGAGATCAACAGCCATCTGTTCATCCATTCTATGAAAAATTTTCTAGGCCTCTCCCGTACCTCCTTTTAACAGTGTCTCGCTTTCTGAGCCAGAAAAATTCTTCCATCTCTGTCTGTCTCCTCCCATCTCTCAGCAGCTGATCATTCTTCCTTGTCCTTCTTTATACCTCTGCTGCTTCTGGGCACTGAGCTCTACCTGTTACAACCTTCTGATCTATTCCTGAATGTCCGTTCAGAGCCCAGAGTGTGCATATGGTTGAGATTTATAACTCTTTTCAGTCTGCATCACTTTGAAAACATCAACATTGAATTTCACCTGAAATTCTCTTGGCTATTTGTTACTGTGAAATTCTTGTTAGCTTTTAGTTTTACAATTCTGAATAGCATAGTATCACCAGCAAGCTTTGGCAATTCACTTGCAAGTATGTTGGATGGTGTTGGTCTGACTGCAACTCCCTTGTCAAGTCAGTGGTGTGACAACCCTCCAACTGTGAACTACTACAAATTGACAACGACCTGCTGAATTCTCTGACTCCAGGCATACACAGTAACACACAAGGATGGGATCCCCAGCTCTGTGCAAGAAGTGCTAGCTTTGAGGAAAGAAATAAAATAGTCTTACCTTTCCAAGAGGCACGTTGACATCAAGGCCAAAGAATAAAGGCAAGAGAGAAGAACAAGAATAGAAACAGAAACTGCAGAAGAAAAAGAAGACTGCGTAAAAACTAAAGGTCATGGTATTGTAAGCATCAGGATTATTTTTGCACTCTGTAGGACAATTAGAATAACTATGCATTCAGAAAACACTGTATTTCCCCAGTTACTTCAGCAAGTATCATAGCACCTTCCAGGGTTAGAAAGATCCCATTAATTTTGGTGATGAATTACAATTGGCACCATATTGAAAGCCTGAGGTATAAGTGTCACTATGAACCACCACTGAAGTCACAAAGCTGGATATCAAAAATAGCATGGGTAGTATTTTTAAGTGCGTTACAAACCAGTGCCTGCAATCCATGCTGGAAATCGCCTGCAAAACTATATATATATATATACACACACACACACATATATACACATACATGCGTAACATCAAACCCTAACCATTAAATGCTTAATAATCCATTTTTGGATGTCTCATTTTAATCATGAATGCATTGTCTTCCGAGATGTGAATTTTTGTGAGCTGAAAACTCTTTTGAAAGTTGACACTAAGGGTCTTCTATTCAAGGTCTCCTTTTGACCATGGCATAAGCTTTGCTTTATTTTTTTTTATTTTCAGCACAGATTATCATCTGTTATTTTTCCAAGTTTTATATATTAGAAAGAAAGACACTGAGTCCTTGTATTACAAAAATATTGGCAGAAAAGTGGAAAGACTTATCTGTATCAAGTTTTCCATTATGCACACTCATTTCACTTTAGGAACATACATATAAACTGAAAGAGCTCATTAGCACTACTGTAATTGTACTAATATAGCCATTATTTCATATTATAGCTTACACATGTACATTGATATTTACTAATATAAGTACATTGGCAAGGCTACCACTGGAGATGCATCTTATACCAGGCTGGCATTTCTAGAGTTGGCCTTATTCACAAAAAAAATGCAGTGCATATTTTTAGAGAGAGAGAGAATGTATGTTTGTGTGTATATATATGTGTGTGTGTGTGTGTGTGTATATACATATAGTATATATAAAGAACGTGCATATATAATTCTTTGACAGTTCAGTTTAAGGGCAAGATTCTGGTACCATATTTATATTGCGTAGTCAATTACAAGTTTCAATAAAGAGGACAGCATCAGAACCTGAGTTCCCTAGTCCTGCCAGATAAGGACAGTCTTCAGACCCACACTCAGTTTCATTCAGTCCTTCTCACTTGCTACCCTCACCTTGCCTTTACTGGAAGAATTGCCTGTCTACCAACACAGCAGTTAACAGCCAAGTAAAGGCTTCATCATTTGGTTCGGTATCATTCACCATAATTGAAAGTGTTTGGCATTTATTTCCTAAAATGAAATGTTACAGAGGAGACTAAGAATAACCTTTTCAATGGTGCCCGGCAACAGGACAAGAGGTAATGGGTACAAACTTGAGTATAGGAAGTTCCACCTAAACACGAGGAGGAACTTCTTTACTTTGAGGGTGGCAGAGCACTGGCACAGGCTGCCCAGAGAGGTGGTGGAGGCTCCATCTCTGGAGACATTCAAAACTCGCCTGGACGCGTTCCTGTGTAACCTGCTTTAAGGTGACCCTGCTCTGGCAGGGGGGTTGGACTAGATGATCTCCAGAGGTCCCTTCCAACCCTATGATTCTATGATTCTGTATATACTGAAACACAAACTGAAAAGAAAGCACAGTAGAACACCAACAGGTCCAGCTGATTCATCTAAACAAAAAGTTCATGTAGTTCAAGAGAACTGGGTCATTACTTTCAAAAAAGTTGATCGGCATGCTTCAGAAGTATAACAGAACCAACCTTTTCCTCCAGATCCTTAATTTGTCTCTTTTGGATGTCAGTTTTATCTTCTAAATCTCGGATCCTCTGGAAATCAGAAAAGAAAGCATCTAGACTAAATTCTCAGTAAATTTACTCCTCTGAACAAGTAACTTAATGTTCCAAGTGCCAAAAGCCTAGAAATTAACAAATTCATTTCTTTGGCAGGGGTAACCTTGTGTAGTACCATGACTCCATCCACCAGCCCTGCATAACCACTACTTTACCGTGTGTATAACTGCTCAAAATATGCTACTGCATATATGCGACTGTATCCTCAAATGCTGGAAATTGGTATCAATAGTGGATCTGTTTTATATTATCTATTTTATATTAATCCTGTGTTAAAGAGATGGAGAGTGTAAGATCATGGTTGTACTCTTTAGAATTACATCATGATTCGTTAAGATTTCTCAGTTTGATGTGTTGAAAGAGGATTAAAGTGTTATTATTAGGTCTGAAATGATACGTGTATACAATACAATGAAAACATTGATTCTGTGGTGAGTGAGACACATGTAACTTATAGACAAGACATATTTTTATGTAACATGAGTTAAACTTTTGGCCCCTTGGGAAGAGAGATCCCACAGAATAGGTAACAGACCTACTACGTATGAAAAATGAGGCCTTGAATCTCAGTATCTTTTCTCTATTTAGTCACGGCATAAGACAGCTGGCCAGCAACCAGCAGAGATCCAAAGGGGCAAACCAGGAGCCACGTGGAGGCGCTGGCACCTGGAGAGCAGATGGCAGCCCTGTGACGGTCTTCCTAATTGCCTTGAGAGGAGACGACTAGCTTATGGCAGCTTTCAAACACTACCTCTTCCTGCCCTTGCCTCTCAGCCTTTCCCAGCCCCATCTCAGCTGAGGCTGGCTAAGGGCTGTTCACAGAAGCCAGGCCTGCTGCGGCAGTGTTAATCAGGGCAGCAGCATTAATCAGGGTGGCAGTCACAGCTGAAATCAAGAATCTCCTCACACTGCAGTGGCCTGGTAAAAAGAAGTAAGGGCACACCATTCTTAAGTCTCCAACTCAGAATCAGGCAGGCCTGTGAAAACTAAGTCTTTCTGTGAACCAGAAACCCTAACGACTGGACACATGCTTTCTCTCTTATTCCCATAAACATTTGTGTAAGTTTTGTTTCATCGTGCGGACATCACATTAATCAGCATGCTGCGACTGTTTGCCATTTTGGTCTGGGGCCTCACAGCTTGCAGAGTAGCAAACACTGGTCTTTGAACATGGAGCGCAGAACTACATCTGAGCAGTGAAATGTAACAACTGCCCACTTTGGGGGAGGCAGAGCAGAAGCACCTGGAAAAACCAATATCTCTGCTGTGTAACACGAGCCAGAAGCATTCATGCAGTTCCTCTTATGCCCAGTCTAATAACTAGGGATGACCATTTTTATTACAAAGCTAGATTCATGTGGACAGAATTCTGGATGAAAATTTTGCTTCGAAATTTTAAGACTTAAAATATGGCAAAACAATCCTCCAGAAGCTAATATGACATCTGTTTGTTTACACAGTAAAGACACAAAGTATGAAACAGCTCAAAAAACTAGATGCCACGCTCCCTCATGACCTGGAGCTTGCCTAAATTTGACCTCATCTTATGTTCTTACACAGCAAAGCTGAGTAGATAGGCATGTGCATGGTTCCTTTTCCTTACCTGATGAGCCTGCTGGAGCAGCTCCATCCTCTCCTGAAGAATCTGACAATCATATTCTCTGCTTTTCCTCAGCATCTGACGTCTTAGCTTTTCTACTGCTGTCCTCAGCTCTTCCTGCTGTTTTTCAGTGAGTAGTTCCCCAAACTTTATCACCGTTTCTTGCTGCAAAGCATTGTACAAGGTGGCTTCAAGCTCCTGGATCCTCTGGTTGATGCAATACCAAAAGCCAATTAGAGATGAAACATTGTTTAAAACACAGTGGGAACTGGGGGGTTGGTGGCAGATTCTGCACCTGCATGAGAGATGGTTCCTGCTCAGGTGTGTAAAAATGTGAAAAGCAGAACTCATAAAATGGTTCGGTGTTTTGACAAAAGGATATGAATTTTTATTTTAAAGATATTTTAATATTAATTTTCACTGAAATACCTCACTTTGACTTTTTTAAAAGCAGTTACAGAGGTAATTAGGAGTTGGATAGAATTTTCACACCTATTTTCTAAGTGTAAAGATGAATATTTCAGCAATTCTTAGATTTTGACCCATTGTGCTAAAAAGCAAAAGAGGAAAGATTAGCCGAGATTCCAGATCCGAGTTCCAGTTGGTTGCACTGACTCCAGTTAGACAAGCCAACTTTAATGAGCAGTATCTGCCCTTAACTGTCAAGAGTTTCAGACTTCAGATCTGCCTTTTTGTGACACGAAAAAGCTAGGTGTTGTGTTGAAGCTGTGCAGATTGCATTGTAGTGCATTAGAAGAATGGGGAAAAACCAAACAAATAAAAAAATTTACTAAGAAAAAAGCAAACCCCTCTGTTTCTGATCCAACAGGAGTCTTTGTCCTGTCACACTGCTGGCCAATACGTGCTGTAGAGTTTCCTTTGTACATACCATGTATGCTTGGTCAAGAGCTTGCTTCCTGTAGTCTAATTCTTCCTCCAAATAGCCTTTTATTTTGCAAAATTGCTCCTACAATGAAGGATCATTTGGACAGAAAAATTAATTAGTTACTCAAAATACTTTGGGAAGTTTTATTAAATCAACTACAGATATCTGACTCAGGCAGGACAAGAAGACTGGTCTTCAACTGACACTGCATGGTTATTAATATCTGACTCAGCTAGAAAAGAAGGAAGGGAAAATAGCTGTGGATTGCTTTTGCACGATAGCACATCTGATCTACATGGAACTAAATCCATCGTCTCTTTGTTGACTTCAGTGATATTGCTTGGCATTTCAGTAGTGTAATTTAGGGGTTTCTGTGTGATTTTCCTAAAGATACCTCCTCTGGCATCATGAACAACTCCTTTTGTGCTCTCTCTTATTTTGGAAGAAGTGTGAAACTGCAATAAACTAAACAGGCATGTTCATGTTCACACTATTTGGGGGAAGCTGCTGTGCTTTAACTTCTCAGCCTGCCTTATACTGAATTGACTCAATTACAGACATAACATAGGAACACAATATAAAACCACTACAGCTATCCAACTCTTGTAGTTATGCTTGTTCATCTTTGTAGGTTATTTCCATTAACTAGAATAAGAATAGGGTAAGGTACTAACTTTACTGGTGCTATAGCAACTTCATTTCAGCTGTGAATGTTTTGCCTTTAGGACGTTATGGTCTTAAAATGTAATGAAAGAAAACAGCATGGTAATTCATTAGTTTCCCACATATTGGTATTTGGTAAAATGTGACACGACAGCAGATGTTTAGACTGTGAATCTTATGAGACAAAGAGTGGGGTCATTTACACCTCTGAAAATCACTAAGCAACCTTTGAGCCCTCTGTTCTTATTAATAAACAGTCATCCTCATGGAAAGAGAAAGTTTTCAAACTTTCACTATTTCTGTATCTGTGTTACTCTGCTGTTGCATGGGAACCAGCCTAGTAACAATTTTATGGATTCACCAATAATCAGAGAAAGCCTGCATACTTAATTTGCCAAAAGACCTTTTTAGTTACCGTTTGGCACACCAAGTAAATGTGACACACTCAGTGTCTTGCCTCTAAAATGTGTATTAAGGAAAGCTTGCTTACCATATCACTTTCCAATTCCATCATTTTCTGATGCAGAGCAGCTTCAGCTCCCTCGATCTGCTGGATCCACTGGAGGGAAGACAATGAGAGCTGTAACCTGCTGTAAGGAACTTAAGACACATACTTTCAGTGGAAATTTTGCATACAGATCCCTTCAGAAGCTTTGGAAATCTCAGGACTAGAAATCCCACACTGTAACTAATTATGGCTTAAATGTCTTATGGTTTCTCATTCCATTTACAATTGCAAGTTTCATTTTACATTCTTTTTGCATTTGCAGTTGTTTTGACTTCACTGCTCGGGCCAGCTGAGTGCGGTATTTTTGCTGCTGTAGCAAGGTGTTTGGGACTGTGCCGGCACAGTTTACTTTATCACTTCCTACACTAGAAAGTTGAACAATATTGAAAACAACAACAGAGCTGAAAATTTCCAGTGTTAGATGTGGCCTTAGATAACACATGAGAAAAGCAAGCATACAATTTACCTTTTCTGCCAAGGACAATACAGTGGAAGCCTGAATTATGGCAACTTGTTCTTCATTTCTTAAATTCTGTTAAAAGAAAGAGAGGGAAGAAGAAAATTGGCAGCAGCTTCCTGCATTAATAAAGATAATCCAGGCTACAGAGTAGGTCTACAGTTTTCATGGGATCCCTGTAGTACTGGGTATCCTATTCCCATCAAAACATTCAGAGTCTGTTAACATATTAAAAAGAACACTGCTTTTGCCTTTCTGCATGATATAGACTGGCTATATGTTTTCATTCCATTGCATCTTCTGAGAAATGTAAACTAAAATTAGACCTATTTGTCTGTCTTCATGCTAGTTTTACAAAGCTGAATTGCCATTAAAGCTTTTGTAAAAATAGTGCTGATTTACACCACCAAATGAATAGACAATCATGATCCTTCGTTTCTATTTCTTATACGCTTTCTTAAAACATATCTAATGCTGGCCAGAGATACAAGATGATCTCTTTTACATGGATGACTAAAGTGGGCAGCAATGCCCACTTATCAAATCCTCTGTGGCTTTCTAATTCTTGCCCATTTATGAAACTGTTTGCAGAGGAATCCTAGTCCTGATGAAGATGTGTTTGGCTCAGACTGCCAAACTAATTCACGTCCTTTCCTGAATGACTGGAGTGCAGTCAGGCGCGGTTCCGAATATCAGTGGCCTTTGGACATTCTTCCCAGTCCGCTAAACCAGATGTTAAAGCTGCTACTTCATTACTTGTTCTCTGACTATTGAAATCTCACAAATCCTTAACTTAAGGAAATAAACACTCCTTAAATGAATTGTTCTGATATTACATAATTTAACAAGTATCTTAGAAAACAGTCATAATAATTATACATTTCATTTACTCTACTGTAACAAAATGCAGCTTGCAAAGGGAAATATATCTCCCACTTTAACTTACCCCATTATCACCTAGAATGTCTAACTGCTTTATAAGGTCTGGGATGCTGACATCCTGCAAAGAGAAAATAAGATAAAGGCATGGCATGCATATTTTATTACAGCTGCAGTATTTGTCCCTCCTATGAACCATGCTGAAATAAACCATTTTGTTTTATCCCATGGAGATGCACCACACACTGATTTCAGTTGCCTTTGAACCAGGTTTTATCATTATGATGAAAATTATGAGTCCAATGCAATTGTGTCAGTCATCACACACACTTAAATTAGACTGACTTTAAATGCTTAAAGTGTAGTGGAGTTCTTAGCAGAGATGAATGTAACGTTTTATATGGCCAACATCCACCACTCCTGTAGTTAGAAGTGCTGCCTTATAAAACTGACCTACCTTAACCCCTTCCTTCATGCAGTAGATCTGTAGAGCACTCACACCATCTGAGAATGGGTGAATCTGGAGATTAAATGGTGGGGACCGTCTCTCTCTCTCCTGGATATAAATTGAAAAGACGCCAGAGAACATATTAGACTGAAGGAGATTCACACAGCACTCATTAAATGCCATAGCTACTGTTTGTATCATGCTTCGCAATGCCAAGCTCTTCATTTGACAAGTCAAAGAAAGAAATATTTAGACCTAGTCTGAAAAACAGTGTGCCAAGTGGGACGGGATCCTAAACCTGAGCTATTTATTTTATAGGAGATTATTTATTTGATGAGTTATGTAAATTTGCAAATTGTCTGCGGAAAGGCTGTCACCTGGTTTAAACTCAAGTGATTTGCTTAATGAAGTGTTGGACAACTATATATTGTTGTAAATACTCCTTTTAAAAACAGGTATTTGACTTAAGACTATCAGGATACTCAGATTATACATTTGGTATGTTGTATGTTCTAGTATCTGTGGAAAGTAGTAAGTTCAAAAAAGTTGATCAACTTAGCTATTTATACACTTTCACTGCATAAAATCTACAAATATTTTTCCAGTTTTAAAAGACCAAAGACAAAAATAAAAATTTGAAGATGTTGTTTCTCATCCCTTTCAGCGATTCAGGCAAGCACAGAAGTGAAGATCGAATTTCACTTTCAAATACATTTTTGGTTTATGAACATGTAATTCACTTGGTCAGTCCAGGTCCATGTCATATGGAAACACAGCTGTCAGGTAAAACTGTGGGAAAGTTCTGTAAATAAGGGACAAATCTGTTGTAGCACTGACTCATGAAAGCCAGGAGAGGCTCTGTGTTACCTACAAGCTTGCAATGGCAAGTATGTAAGGCCTTCGACAGCAACCGAGAAACAAATCGGAAAAGACCAAGCGGATGCTTTTGTGGGTTGATGCTCATAACAAGAATCTGAAACTAGAGGCAGTTTGGGAAGAGGGAGATCGAGGTCTGACCCGGTCCTCTGGCTGGCTGCAGAGGCTTCTGGAGCTCCTCCATCAATCTCCAGTGTCACCTGAGGGATCTTTCTTACCTAACACAGGTCACGGGGAGAGCTGCTCAACAGGCAATGTGTTCCGTGCCTGCAGAAGTGACAGTGCTCATAAGCAAGCAAATAAGCTGTCACTATTCATTGTGCTAGGGCCTACAGCCTCCAGACACAAATTAGGACAACTCCAGGCCAAACACTACATGCACGTAGGCAGGCACTGTCAGCTTTTCACACATGCCAGCATCGCCAAGAATGTTGATAAACGCTGTAGGAGCAAGACTCCATTCACCTGTATAAAATGTCTCTTATCCCCACCACAGTGGCAGGAAACCGAGGCACAGAGAGACTAAATCTAAACGTGCCTCAGGAATCAGTAGCACGGAAGCCGTTGCAAACCCTTGTCCATGGAGCCTGCACCCCTTGGGCACCTTGGCGCTGTACCCTGGCCATCCTCAGGAGCTCACAGCATGGCAGCAGCACCAGCACCACTGGCCCTGCGCACAGCCCAGCCCAGACCAGCCAGCAGTCCTGGGGACACACTAATGTCCCCCACAGAGCTGGAGTGCCCGACAGGCTGTTGCAGGCCTGGCTTCGGCTCCCTTTGCTGCGGAAGCCCATGTGCACCTTTCTCCTCTGCAACGAGGAGTGCTCTGACCAGCCAGTACAGATCGGTTTGGGTAGGACGGCTCCCTCTCCTCTCACAGCCAAGGCCCCACAGGGGAAAAAATTCAAGATTTGCTGGGTCAGAGGGGTAGGTATGTACCCCATAGGTATGGTACTGGAAGACGACAGCCCTGGGTCTGATACTTTCTCTTACAACTGCTTATGCAATTTCATTGATCATTGCTGACTTAAGCTTCAAACAGTTCCAGTCCTTCAAGCACAGGACTAGAGAGGTGCACTTCTCACAGCAGCACTATCAATGAAACTTGAACTCTTGTCTCATGACCCTTGTTGAAAGAGGGGAAAAGAACAAAGCCAGTATAGTTGATAGATTAGCAATAAGATTTTCACAGGGAAAAACAGAGCTTTGAAGGCCCTGAAGAGGGAACTGTACCTGCGGCTCTGACTTCTTATAGAAACACTCTACTCTTCAGCTATTTCTTTCTCCTCCAAGACCTGCTCAGGTTCGTGGAAAAAAAACAAAACAAAACAAAACCCTGGATGCCTACTCTCAGGAGAGACCTTAGCTGTGAACCAGGATGCAGCCCTGAGCAAAGTACATGTGGATGGAGTTTAAGCCTTGCTTATTTAATTTAAATATAATTAATTTCTGTTGATTTTACTAGACTTCAGGCCAGCAGTAAGAACAAAGCATGTAGACAACAGACTCCTCCGAAGTACTAGAAAACCCATATCCACAGGTGTGGTAGCAAAAAGCTGTGCTGACATTAATCAGCTAAGCTTACCTATGCACACTGGACACCTAGCTCGGAGAGAGGTGAACCAGTCAAGTATGGAGCTTATTATTTCCAGGATATTAGAGCTGACATACTTCAGCTCACAGTTAAAAATGCTGGCCTGATTTGTTACTCCGTTGTATCATGACAATGCTGTTGTAAACACTTGATTAGAGTTGGTGTCCAGTGCAAGCGCACTAGTTTAATTTGCTACCAGCTCTACTGTAACGAGCTTATCCATCACCTCCAGCTCAAGGTTGCGGAACTCCAGCAGCTCATTCTGGTCTCGGGCATCCTGCAGCTCCTGTTGCAGACGGTGGTTTTCTGCTTCCAGTTTCTCTATCTAATAGAAATATGTAAATTCAGGATCTGTGTGACTGTTACAAGAAACATTGAATATCTGGTGAGCAGTAGGTGAGGTAGCATATGCAGTGCAAAATCCAAACTCTAGAGATGATTCACTACTTGCTGTTTTACCTCAGTGAGTCTTCAGTTTACAGGTGAACTGCTCATCAAATTCCTAAACATCATAAAATGCTTAGGCTGGCTGGAGGTTTTCCTAAAAGAATCCAATCCTAGTGAAGATCAGTGGAGAAGTTAACTATACAGAGGTGTCAGGTTAGCTACTAGATTAGTCTGAATTAACTATTAAACACACTGCTGTCTTAGTAAAGCACTGGAATAGATTGTCTGGGGAGGGACATGGAGATATCATTGTTGGGAGGACTCTAGGAAATGTATTGTAGGATCCAGATTACCCTTCAGAGTGAGCACACAAAACTGGGGAGCATACCTTGTCTAAAAGCTCTTGGTTCCTCTTAATGAAAAGCTGTTTGTCTTCCACCCAGTGCGAGTCCTGTTGGATGAAGCAGTACTATTACAGAATAATCATGTAATCACCTCCATGAGGTTGGGCATGTTTATTGAAAATTGGAGCCACAATATTCAGGCTTTAAAATCCTACAGGAATAAACTGTCATTTACAAAATAATAACATATTAGGCTACCAAGCTGTAGCAAGGCTTCTGAACTCAGTAGACCTGCCTGTTTACTGAACAGCAACATTACATCTCATGGAAGACTATACTGAAATTGTACCACGTATTTTGTAAGCAGAGCAGGCAAGATCCAAAATAGGAAAAGAAAATATGCAAGAAGTGCTTACCTGCCCTTTCTGTGCCAAAGTTTTCTCCAGATCTTCTATTTTGGCTTTATATCTCTGGACTTCAGCTTGGAGCTGCTCCTGAGCCTGTTGAAGTTATGCACAGCATTAAACAGTAACAAAACCAGCAATGTGACTGGTACTAAAAGGAAACCAAACACAGCAGAGTCTGGGTTTATGCTGTTGCTTCCACTGAGTGAGTATCCGTTACAAAGATTCTGGCTCAGCAATGTTTTGTGCCACCCCTCACGCTGGCATACAGACGACACAAGGGAACAGAGTGGTAGATCAGTCCCCTCTCCCCACCCAAGCCTATTATTACCATGTACTGCATTAGAGTACGGAAACACAAGCTCGGGTATTTGGGATGACAGGCTATGCTCAAAGACATAAGGGACAGTCCCTGAACTGAAGAAAAGCACTTAGTAGATGAGAGTAGCAAAAGGTAGTAGGAAAGATGCAAGGATAACTGCCTGGTGCATCTTAAAAAGCTGACTCAAAGTGCTGAACAAGCTGGTGTGACCTCACAGCTGACACTGCTTTCAGCAGGAGTTTGGGCTGGAGACCACCTAAGGTCCCTTCCAACATGAATATTCCATGATTTTATTAGAGGGACAACATTGTTAGCCTTGGAAGGTTTACTGTAGCCTGCATCACATTCAAATTTGAATGTAATTTGTATTTCTGTTAGAAACATTCAGGTGAATATTCCTAATGCAATGTGTGCTTTGTGAAAACCCACAGGCCTCCATTTACCTTTAAAACCCAACCCCTTCACACCTGGGCAAAAGATGAGAAACCCTTGTGATTCTGTGCCAAACTGCAGAACTGCCTGCTTTGGCATGCCTGTCCAACTGCAGAGTTTTCAGGTTCAGGTGGAGGACAACCCCTTGTAAACTGAGTGATTATTTCCATTCTTAATTGCCACTCTCTTTAAATGTACTCAGCAAATGAGTGAAACAGACATCTCTCAGTTGTATGGATATTGTATGTAACTCCACTCCCTTGTATGTCACTTTGAGGGGTTTGTCCTGATAGCAATGAAATGCTTTTACCCTCAAATACTGACCCTGGCTTCTCTTTCAGCATCTATGATGCCTCCTGTCTGCTCTTGCAGAAGTGCATACGCTCTCTGCAGGGCCTGGTACTCCTTTGTCAGCTGCCGAAACCGCAGCTCTGATTCTTCCGCTGCTAAACCCTGAAGGATAAGAAAGGATATGTCTAAGCACCAGAGAGTAGAGCACTGCCAAAGCAAAGAATGCAAGTGTGATTTCTTAAGCACACTATAAAAACCTAAGTGTTTTTGAGAGCCTGGCCACTTGTGTTTTGGAGGTAAAAATCTCTTGAAAACTTGTCCTTCCCTATGGAGAGTCCGATCTTACCTCATCCAGATCATCATCTGGGGTTGCTGGTGTTCTGTCTGTTCTATATGAGGCCACAGAGGATGTTTCAGAATCCATGGAATCATCATCGTACCCAAAAACTGTATCCACCACGTGTCTCTAAAGAAGGGAAAACATGATTTCTGAATCTCCAGGTAGCATTAGTTTTTGATGTGGTGGGAGGTTATTTCAAAATCACATTGCTTGTTACTTAAGGCAAGACACAAAAAAAGAACAATGGGCTACCCCTACAATTACCACCTCCAAACAAACCCAAAGGGAAACACATTGAAGATCAGGTCTTGTGCTGGTGGAGAATGAGTTTGCTGATAATTTTTTCTAAGCTGAGGATCTGGCTCAGTCTAAAACTTGGAAAACATAATGGAAGCAGCAACATGCTAGAAGAAAAGTCTCTGCCCTTGAAGGAATGCAGGAGAATTGTTCCTTAACCCCAAAGCTGTTCAGAAGACATCTATCAACATACAGACTGGTGTGCAAAGATAACACCATTCAGAGCTGGAAATGTGTGCAGAATAAGGAACCCTCCTTCTCTCACAGACACTGCTGATATTTTTAATACCTCAGTGCTTCTCTCACTGATACTGCTGTTGGAGTGAGTGAAAGCTATGCTAATACAAAACTAGTGTGAAGGAATTTTTTATCTCATGCATCTCTCCAGTACTACAGTAACTGCCACATGTTGCAAGAGACTGCTCACACTACAGAGTTTGTTTGTATGTCTGACAGCTCACTATCTACAATCTCAGTAACTGAATTAAATCAAATGAAAGCTTTGAGTCATGTCATCTATGAAGGTACAGATGTTTGACCTTGCAGGCTTGGTTTCACAGTACAGATTTGAGCATTTAAATACTTGGCTTATGAATAATTCTGCAGGCAAACTGATTGACGAGCATTTAAGGTACACTTCTGCTTTGCAACATTTTTCACTTTTGCTGACAGTTACAACCTTCTAAACCTGGAATTCGAATCACACAAAAAGCATGTACCAAAGATGCCTATAACCTTTTGCATACATTATCTTTTTTTGTTCATATTTTTCTAAGTGAAGACAATAGCCATATTCTCCCATGATATGATCTCTGGCTTAGAAATAAAGTTGACTGATGAAAATACTTTTTAGACCTTGTCTCCCAGTTGTGTCTGCTCTGTATTGCTTCAAAACCCATATAGAAACAATGCAATGACACATCGAGGATTTACTGGTCTGAAATTCTCTGTGTGTAGGAGAGCATTGCATTACTTACACAAAACATGGCTGATGTACTAAGGGGTGTCTTTGGAGGAAAAAGAGACATCAAACTCTGTTTCCTACACAGTATTTCCGCTTTCTGGACTTGGCACATGGCTGTTGCAAAGTCATTCTTCACATCTAGCTGATAAAGGAGCTAGTTGAACCACTACTGACTACTCAGCTCTAAAATTGTTGTACATTATACCAGCTTTGGACTTGACCCAGTTCAGGGTAATATACGGGGTAGCCAAATGCCTGTGGAACTGAGCAGGAGAGAATGACACTCAATTTCTCAGGCAGAAACTTCCTCTTGAAGAGCAACGATGCACAAGGATTTTGATTTAGCCCGTATGTGCTGTGAAAAATAGATAGCAGAGATAGATGGGAAGGTGTCTGGAAATGTAAATACATCGCAGCATAATATACCTTAAGACCAATATTTATAGAAACCAGATGGAAGGAAGATTACTATTTCGGAGCAGAGGGAAAAACATCCCCATTTTGCTGAAAATAAAATAGGTACACACCCTTAACTGAATTTCGAAGTGGACTTAAAAAGCTCTCCCAAAGTAACTAAGGTGTTTATAAACCTGATCACTAAAGCAGATTGTTATAATCCACAAAACTCTCTTTAATCAGATTGCTAGAGTATGTTTTCCTACAGAGCCTAATAGTATTTTTATAAGCTCAGAACAATTTTTCCTCTTACCTTAATTGGCTTCGAGCTTCTTTTATGCTTCCTGCGACGAATGAGTTTCTCCCGGTCCTGGAAAATAAGATTAAAAAGTTACTCTCTCCTCTCTTGTTTACAGCTGTAGAAGGCCAAATCTATAAAGGAAATCAATCATTGGGCTTCCACTGACTCTCTGTTCATACATTGAAACAGGAATCTGATTCCAGGTGGAAGGATTCATATCCAAACCTGTACGTGTCAGCTGAAAACCACTTGAGGAAGGGAAGATGGGATATCTGAAAAAAAACAACCCTTGTTGTGCAGTTGCCTTGACAGGCTGCCAAACGACAGGCGCTGATGGATTTCCTGTTAAAATCACTGGGAGGCCTGTTGCAGGGGACCGGTTTGGGCTTTGTATGAGAGGCTGCCTGCCTTCCCTGCAGAGGAGATGCTGCCTCTGTCTCAAAGTCATTAAATGACAGTAGTGTCAATCTCACCACTCCTAGCAACGATGTCTTAGAAGAGGCAACAGCCTGCTTTGCAGCCTCTTTCTCCTTCTCTTCAAGATCATAATGCAAAGTCAGCTGAAAAAGGCATTGTCAGAACTAAATGACAGAAGATCTAGTGAACCACGGTCTAGCAGCACACGCTTTTCCAGCACATGATAATCACACTGTGTGCCTGCCTCTTGTTAAGGAAATTTTTTAATGGTAGCTTAGTTATAATGGTAAAACAGCTTGGCACAGCCCTGCCTTGTGAACACATAGGTATCTTCCCAAACTCCACGGTTCTTAATCTGAGTTCATTTCTAGAGCTCAACTCATATACAAGAGTTACACTTCTGAGTTGTAGGGGCTGCTGCCCCCCTAGTAATTCAGTTAAACTGCACCCATGCCCACCTACATCTAAAAATCTGCAGGTGTTAAAAGTAAGATAAGATATTAACCCTCAGACCGCTAGTTATAAGAAGAAATACTATCAGTGGTGAACACAGGAACCATTCCTAATTTCCTGGTGCTCTGGACATACCCTTGTTAACTCATCAATTATGTTCTGTTGTTCTATGACCTGAAGCTTCAAGAATTCAGTTTCTTGTTCCTCATTAGCCTGATCCAGGTCATTGAGAGATCTTAATTTCTTTAGAGGAGGATGTGACGTCATTTTTTCTCTCTGTGGTAAGAAAAAGAAACACATAAAATAAGATCCAGCAATTAAAAGGCAAAAAGACCACCTTTCAGTTAAAAATTAGACATTATCTTTCGTTTAAACTGTACAGCCCTTCAAATACACTTCCACTGATGACTAATCCATGCAGATTCCCACATCCCTTCTCTTTGCTGTGGGAGAGCCCAAGGGGCTGTGATCTGTCCTACCACAGCTGTGGAAGAAGAATTCTGACTTGTGACACCTGCAATAAGTTTATCTGTCTTCTGGGCATCGGTGAACTGCAGAGTCTTAAAGCGGATTAACCTTGTAACACTGAAGTCTTTTTTCTATAAAACATGAAAGTGAATCTGATTGTCTCATCCTAATCAGCAGGAAAGCTGCATCTGTTGCAGAACAGTCAGCCTGCTCAACATGAAGGCAGAGACAAGACACACAAACATGTTTAGCAGGGTAAGTCTTCTCAGCCTGACAGTTTACATCTGTTTACACCTCCTTTTTTTATTAATGCCAAAGCAACATCAGTGCATGTGCAGGGACTGGATTCTGACTGATACTCAGGGCAATTCCATTTGAAGCATACACAGACATTAACTGCTTCGACCCCATTTCATATAGCCCTGATAACGTGAAATTTATAACCCTAGCCAAATTTATTATACCACTGTTCTCCCTTTCCCATATCCATCTACCATGCATATCTTTTATGGAAAGACTCTATGTGCTCAGTGGCAGATGAGAACTTTACTTGGCCATCATCAGCTCTAACAAGAACATGCGCATTCAAAGATGAACATCACGCTGTCTGAAAACATCGCTCTTAGCATCGTCCTTTTTGAGTTCCAGATGCAAAACAACACAGTGGGATATGACTCAGTTATACTATTTTTGTGTCTTTTTTTTTTAAACAATTAAAACTCAATATTCTAATTTTTGGGACAGTGTTTAAGACTGTGATTATGCATTCACTTAAATATATTGCATGTGTATGCATAATACACAACGTTAATAGTATGTAAGTCTATTATATACAGACCTAAGCATGCCTGTATCTTATCAATAGTATTACACACTATATACAACATGTTTTTTCTATGTATATACATGCATACACTATGCAGAGGTGGCCACCATAACAGACATAGATCATACAGTAATCCTGATTTTGCTCTTCAGTACCAACCATTTCTATATTTTCTTTAGTGACTGCTTTGAGTTTATCTTCCATGCGCTGCAAAGACTGCATAAGTTCATCATTTCTCTTCGTGAGGCACTTGTTCTTTTCCAGAAGAGGTTTACATTGTTTCTCAGCTTCTCGGACACGCTTCAACTAGATTGATAATAGCAATTAATAGTTGTAAATAATCTAAATAAAAGATATTTTTCTCCCTCCTTTGTTAGAAGTATTTTGTTACTTCCCTGTTGGACTACTGTCCCAGTAAAATGCCAAAGTGATCTAATGGAACCGATGCTTACAGCTTCCATAACTTACTTTATCTATACATCTCAAAGCATAGTTCTGGATATTCACTTCCAAAAGCTGGCTTTATCTATGGAGAAAACTCAGACAGAGAGATAAAGCAACCCAACACAGAGTCAGGCAACTGCAAAGTGCTACAGAAGTCCAAAATGACCTGTGCTTTGCCTGCAAGAAACCCACTGATTTTCTTACTGAAAGACAGATTTGCACAGGTACCTACTCAGTCTGGATCACAACAGTAAGAACATAGTTGTAAGTCTGGTTTTTAATGCCACACGGTGAAATACTTGTGCAAGTGCACAATGAACTTTGTTTTAGTCAACAAATCACCTAACATTTAAAAAACATATCCTGTAAGATAGGAGCATATCTTAGGGCATGCTTGGAAGTTCCAGTATTGGTACAACTAGAGTTTTAACCAAGATCTCTCCCTATGAAAAATTAGTTCCATCCAGTAATACTCAGTGTTTTATAGATATAATGTCTTTTTCTAAGGGCAGACAGGGAAGATGGCATGTGTCTGTGGAAAGACACCATCTTTGTGCCCAGATAATCTGTGTAACAAAGGCACTGTCCCAGTTTTGTATTACTGTTCGTCACTGGAAGGTTCCTGCCCCTTGCAGTTCTGCTGAGGAAAGGACTGCAAGAGTTTTCTGTAGCTATTAAGGACAGTTAACCACATTTGCTTACATCATCACATCATCTTACTAGGCTAAACTAACCCAGTGATCGTGTCTGAGGCAGGTGAGCAAGTACCTGAATATCCCTTCTGTTAACAGAAAAGGGGGGGCAGCTAGGAAGCAGTTACACCTTTGATCAGCACAGTTGCGGGCAAAAAGCACTTGTCCTCCCCCAAGAATGAAGTCAGTTGTTGCTAGTGTGAATGTATCTTAAAGTGTATGGTATATCCATCAGTACTCCTGGTCACATTTAACAAAATGTGTTCATTGTAGTCACGTTGTGCAAGATACCGCTTAGATGCCTTTTAAATTTATTTTTTTTCCTTGTGAAAAAAATAGGCTGAATATTTAATGACATGCAACAGCTAATCAAGCTGACTCATCAGACTCCAAGCTAGTCAGGGGCACAGAAATTTGGGGGTTGAGAGCTTTTCATAACTGGAGAGAGACACATGAACATATTTGTAATTTGCAATCTTGATAAGATACTATTTTGCAAATAATGCATTAAGAACATTGAGATCCAAGCCAGCTAAATTGATATGCAGGGAGTGCATTAGGACTCCTAGCCCCTAGGAATAAAAAAAAAAATAATAATAAAAAAAAAAATCAAGAGTTGAATTTCACCACCCTCATCCTTAATCACAGAAGTAGAAATATGGAGAGGTTAAAAAGCCAGGGTGCTGTCTTCAACACACAGGTATATCACCACCTAGGAGTAAGTCAGATAAAGGGATCAATTCACTGTTGTCCATTCTCCCTAGATACAATACTTAACTATTCTCAACCTGGTCAAATACTGGACTACAGACATCATTTCATTTACAAGATATGTCTCACTGTACACTGCTATATGCTCAAAAGGTCAAGGAGGGAACATAAGCATTCATATAGAAACCTACACGCCTCTCTGTCTCAACTTCCATTGTGATTTTGTACTCATGTAACTTCAATTAAATTACTGCTTAATTCCAGGATAAAAAAATCATCCTCAGCCTCCCAAGTGACTAGCCTGATGGATGGAAAAGGCATATTCATCTCTGGCTATCATTCTTGGATCCTCCTCGTTATGCCTTTCCCTATGGCTCACGACCTCCTCTGTCCGACAGTGCAAAGCTCACGCACCAGTTCATTTCGTTCGTCAACAAGCAACGTGTTCCTGTCTTCCAGCTTCCGTATTGTGGCATTCAGCTCTGCTATCCTCTTCTGGTTTCTGCGCAAGTCCTGTTCATTGGCAACAACGTAATACAGTTAATGATTCTTTTCAAAACGCATGATTGGCAAAGGAATCCTCAGAAACCCACACCAGTCAACTTAAGCTGTCATCATCAACAAGTTATATTTATGGATTTTTACAGTATTGAACATGCTGGCAAATATATATATATATTTGGAAGAAAGTATCTGGTTTGGGGGATATTTTAATTAAAAATTTTCGGCTGTTGAAAAAAATAAAGAGAAAACAATTTTTTTATGATGAGGAAGGAAAAGCAAAAAGCTAAAATATTCTAATTTTTATTGCCTTTTCCTATACATTGCTTCTATATACTGAGCCACTATGTCAGGTGAAAAAGGAAGGACATCCCTTTCAGTAGCAATTGCATTTGCTTTATTAGTCTTCATT
The DNA here is from genome assembly GCA_013398915.1 of Dromas ardeola. Lineage (NCBI taxonomy): Eukaryota > Metazoa > Chordata > Aves > Charadriiformes > Dromadidae > Dromas > Dromas ardeola. The sequence goes on along the minus strand of VYZM01002668.1, from coordinate 69,094 downwards.
TGTATATATGTAAATATGTGTATATACACATACGTTTGTTATGTAAACATCATATTTAGTCACACAACCAGTGATTGCATGCTTTGTGAATGACAGCAAGGGTCATATATGTAGAGAATAAGACAGAGAAAGAGGAGGATCTCCTAAAAGTCCTGGACCCACCCCTACCAGCCTTCTCCCTGCCCATCTTCCCAACTCAATCTTGTTTTTGAGGATAGGGTGCATCTTTTAAAGAATCATTCCAAGTTCATGGAATGATTCTTTAAAAGAGGCACTAATTATTTAAGACGTTTTATATTTGTAAACAGAGCAACTGAGGAAACAGCCTTACAAAGCTTTGTCCCACTAGCATTCTCTGAAGAATCTATGGACATAACTTCTCTGTAGTAAATAAGAGTGGGAATGTTTTCTCAGGGCCTCAGAAAATACTTAAGCAAAAGAAACACAGCCATGTTTCTGTTTTGCAGGGGCCAGTAAAACCTGTGTACCGGGCTGCTGCAGTGCTCCGAACCATCTCCGGCCCTTCCTGGGATCTCTCTCTTGGGACTGCTCATGTTACACTCTGCCTCCTTCACCAAGAAGAGCTGTTCATCCAGAGCTTCCTTCTGCAGCTGCAGCTTCTGCACGTAGCCTGTCTGTGTCTCCAGTTCTTTCTCCAAGGAAAATATAATCCTGTCTTTAGCTTTGATCTCGTCCATCTGAATGAGAGAAACACCAGAACAACAATATTACTGTGTAAAGGCAACAGCATTTCAGCCTTCTCCAATCTAGTAGTATATGATTTACTTAACAGCAGTGTTCACCACTTAAATCTGCTGTATCATACTGCACTAGGCTTGGAAAACAATACACTTTAAGGCTTTGGCCATAACCATACATTGGCACAGTAGCAGATTCACCAGCCTTACAGAGCGAAGCCCAGGAACTGAGCATGGTGTGAGGTGTTAATGGATAATTGGATGAAGAGTTCAGGTTTTCACATTGCATGTTGGTCAGTTATTTATGCTGGTGAAAAATAAGTATAAACTCTGAGAAACCCAAAGAAGTTTAGACTAGCTCCTGCTCATGTAAATGGAGCTACATAGCTGAGACAGTAGAGGTTACGGTCCGATTCTCACAAACAGAAGATCTGTGCAGAGCAGTATTTCTTAAAACTGATTGCCAGGTTTTTAATCTTCTGCTAAGTGCAATCTCGAGGCCATTCATTTTATTGTTACTTCCTTTCTGCCTAATATCCCAGAACTATCCAAGACAAAATGAAGTGCCTCTTATTTCACCACACAGCAACTTTAAGAATGATGGCTGAGAGGAAAATTTTAGATTAAAATTTAGAATAAGATCAGCCCATACAAGCCTTGCAACCATGAAAATGGGTACAACGCTGCTAATGCCATCAAGGTCTAGAAAATGTGGTGAACCAGAATTTGCAAATCACTCTGGCAAAATAAAAGTACTATTATCCAGGAACGATATGAATCATTACCTGAAAACAAAAATGCTGTCTATGCTAAATTTTGTCTGAAGCTGCCAAAGATACTTTCTGGTCTTGCAGCTTTCTAGGCTTGCTGAAATCCTCCCCAAAGTATTTTTCAAATGAGTCAGGCTAGATTCTGATCTCCATTAACTAGATGTCACTCTGATAGCAATACAATGGATTTGGAAACCACTTGTGTGTCAGATAAAAATAATTCTGGACTTGTTCAACGTTCTTATGGAAGTAAATAGCTTTCAAAAAGCCCTTCATCAGTTGCTAAAGATAAAATCATACAATACACAGGTGGAACCTGAGTTGATCTTAACGTTACTCAGTTTTATCCTGAATTTCACTCCAGTTCCTTTTTATATTAAAACCATGAAAACAGATCCTCAATTTCAGATGACAAAAAAAGTAGTTTGTCCTAATGGCTACACAGAACTGCAAATGGGGATCAGCAACAAGAAGGGCCAAAATTTCAAGACAGATATGAAGAATCCGCACTAGTAGACTGTACTATATTATCGAGCATTTTGGCAATACAAGAATATACCTCCAGTACAAAGACTTTGGGGGGGGGAGGGGGAGGAAGTAATAATAATTAAAAAAATAAATAAAAAATAATTCTAAATAATTCTTGACAGTTTAAATTACCATTTCTTTCACTTAACTGTCAAATCTTGAATTCCAGCTTTCAAGCCAAACTTTCCACCATTGCAAGCAGGTCCAGCTCCCCAGATGATCGGGAAACATGGCAACTTGCACCATTGCTGATGTGGGCCTGATTTTATTCACTTTCCCCAGTAATTACCAAAGGCTATGCCAAGACCAAACCAAGAGAGACCTCCCCTCCTGCCATGGTTTAATGCCCACAGGATACCATCACAAGGGCCAGACAAACTAACAAACTGCAAGTGCAGATGCAAACACTCTTTTTCTAACACTTTGCATTGCACACATATTACCACCTTAGGAAGCCAAATCCTTACGGACTAGGCCAATCACCCTCTTACTTTAAGGTGTTAGCTGCTACCACAGTGGTTGCTCTAGCTGACTCACCATGATCTATTTACTGCTGAGAAATGACAATGAGAAGTTTTTAATACTTTTGCCAACCAAGGCACATTGCAGAGTTCTGTTATTCACAAAAGCTAAGAGGCACAAGAGGCAAATTCACTACACCGTAAGAGAACACGTGAACAGTTTTGGTTACTGACCAGGCGGCGAATATCCCTTTCACTCTCCCATTTGATCTTGGAAATGGCTTCCTGGTGGGACTGATGCTCACTCCGAAGATCCCCTGCCTTGATCTTATCTGCTTGGATCATATTGTTAAGGGCCTCATCTACCTGCTTTTTGGCAGACTTCAGTTCAGTAATTTCCTGCAGAAGCTTAAGGCGCTCGGAGTCAAACTGTCTTCTGGCCTCTTCACGAGCCTCAATAGTCAGCGCTGTCCTTACTTTATCGCTGCTCCCATCCCGCAGAGCACACAGTGCTGACTTGAGGCGCTGGATTTCGCTGTCTCGGACTTTCACCATCCGTGTCATCTCCTGCTCATGCTGTTTGATGAGGTTCTCCCGCACAGCCTGCAGCTCCTTCATTTTCTCTTCATGGAGTTTGGCTTTTAGCTCCGTGATCTGCACAGTCTGCTTGCGCTGCTCCACCTCACGGATACGCTTAGTTTCTTGAGTCTTCTCTCTTTCGAGTTTAGCAACCTACATTGAGATAAAATGAAAGTCACCTGCTACCAACATAACGTTATCAAAACAGGCCCACCTAGACACATAGCCGTGTTAAATTGAGGAAGACCCTGCTGCAGACCCTAGATGATCCTCCACCCTCCTACAACAAAATATGGGCCACCTTCTGGGGCATTCACATAGATTTTACAGTCTTTACTCAAGCCAGAACAACCCTGTCTTCTCCAGGTATCTTGCCTCATGCAGTGACACTATACATGCTTTCAATAGAAAATTAGAGGGCTCAGAAACAGCAAGGTTCCTACAACTTTCATGACCACAGGCAGTCAATCAGATAAGGGAAAAGTGCTTTCCTCTATATTCTCCCAACTGAAGTAAGGTACAAGTCTGAAAGACCGGGAAACATTTCATCTTTTACAGATGTTCTTACTCATACAGATAGCTTTAACAGACGTTTGTAGTCACTTCTTAGACACATACCTACAGAAAAGCATGCTTTACTGGTTATTACGTTTACAGAACAGCTAGCTTTACTTAAAATATGTCCTTTGCTACTCTTCATTAACAACAGTTTTAAGAGTTATTTGTCCATAGCTTTGGAATCAAAGTTACAGAGCAACTTCATACCCCTGCGCAATTCCACAACAGAAACTCATGTGAACCTACACCAAAGGAAAGCAACGGATAAGGAGTGGTTTCAGTTCAAACCAAACTCATCAGGTTTGTTATTTACAGTGAAAAAGAATGTGATTTCAAAGATTATAAGAACTTCCTTGTTAATTCCTTTTTTAATAAAGGCCACAAAGAACAAGGAAGAGTTCTTTCTTCAAAAGAAAGCAAACCTTTCAGAAAGAAAAACCAGGGGGAAAAAACATCGGTATGAATAAGCATAGTAATAGGTGATCTGAAAGCCGTCCAAGAGACACTGGTGGTCTAGCCTACAGGCCTAATTGATTACTTGGAGAGGATTTAGTGAAGGTAGAAAGTGCTATTGGCTATATGCAGAGCTGATTGATTTGTTTTTTTATTTCCCTGCTATCCCCATCTTATTTCAGACATACCTTTCCCAAAATAAGTCATTAGAAAAGTTTGAAAGCATAATGCCTTTACTACATACATCACTTCTGAGAAGAAATGTGTACATAACCTTTGCTCCTCAACTCCCAAGTCCTTAGGAGAGATTTTTGGTTTGCCTTCACTCCTTTTTCATTCTAGGTTCATCCTTGATTTTGAATACGCATGACTAAAAATGAGCCTGATGCCCTCTTTCTTTCCTGTAACACCTCTCTTCCTGTTCATTAAAAAGGGAGCTGAACACACTGTAAAATAAGGTGCAATTTTTTTAAGTAATCCATTCTGTCATGACATAGAAAGATACATCTAAACTTTCAACAAAGTAGTTTGGGTATACACAATGGCACAATGCAGACCCAGCCAGGGACTGCGTACAACCCCAGCTAAGCTCTGGGATGCCTGGTTTTATGGCTATTAGCTTCCCAGCTGCCTAGTTTATTAAACTGAAACGCCATCAGATGTTAGGCTGACTTGTAGATGTACCATTCTGATGGGAAGAAAAGGAAAGGGAATGAGAGCCTTGCGGGAAAAACACTATTATTACACTTGAAGTAACAGAAAAGAGACCTCTTCAATAGAAGACCACAATGGCCCAGAGGTTTCTAAGCTCTTTGGATTCACTGGTCAAGTAAACTCGTTGCTAGCAGAGACGGGAAAGGTCCAAAGATCCTATCTGTTTGTCCCCTTTGTGGGATGAACACTTTCTTAAAGCTCCTTCGGACATTGTGGGTGACTGCTCAGTTTGGCATCCTATTTCTAACCTTATTTTACAAATGGGATTGTACCAAGACGTCAAATCTGAACCTGCTTATGTCTACGGAAAAAGGAGGAGAGCGCTAAAATCTTAATTCCAGATTAAAATAAAATTAGCAATGATGTCTGCTCCTCTCAGTCCAAACTGCAGAACAATTTAGAAGTGTGATCTACTTCCTGAGACTGTATTTTTTAGCCCCCCACTACTCCATGATGGCAATTCCTTTAATACCCTGAGTATTCAGTCCGATTTAGTCACAGGAATGGACAAGAGCACCTATGGATGGGCATCCTGAGAGGTACTGAAGCATGCAAGCAATTTCATTATTTTGTTCATGTTCTGCTCCCATCCTTTCCAGTGTGACTCAAGCACATTTAAATATATTTCAGATTAAACTTTTTTTGGTTTTGTTTTCAAGACTTTCCTACTCTTGTAACTCTCATTATTTTGGGCCATCCTTGAAATGATGTCTAGTAACAAAAATCTGCACGGGCAACTTCTGCATTGAAATTCCATAGCTGCAGTGATAACAAAAGCAGCAAGACTCAGAATGCCATTGAAAGCATTACAGAAGCTCCCTGGGCCATCAGTTTTCTGGCAGCCAGCCTGTAGCTCCTTCAGAGAATAACTAAGCCTGCCTGTGTGCAACACACGAACACCAAAGCTTACAGGGAAAACAAAAGAATTGAAAAACATTTTTGCTTTCCAAGACTGTCACCAACCATCTATGAAAGAAAAGGATGCAAAATGAGTCTGAAAAAGTGATGATGTCTGCTTTGTTGCAGTTTGCAAATCTTATCTATTTTAAAAGGTAACAAATTAATGGCTATACATCTCACTGGTAGGTGAAAGAAGAATGCCCCCAGAGATTCTCAGAACATCAGATAGCACAGAACTGGCTATTCTTGTTTTCATTTAGCTTCTCCTAAATTATACAAACCAACTTGCACTATACTGACTAACAGTTGTCTGAGATTACCGGTATGATTAACCTTGCTGTACTGGCACGAACATCTGTCCTTAAAAGAAATAAATAATGAAAAAGACCCTTAGAGCCTGAAGGATTTGTGGTTATTCAGTTTTGGAAGCTAGAGGCAAGTCATTCTGGGTTTATTTGCCCAGGATATATGCTTATCTGCAAAGGAATCAAAAAGCCAGGTTGATGGACTTCAATTATATTCCATTTCAAAAAACAAAATATCACTAGGCATCATTCTTTGAAAATGTGCCTGTCACCAGACTGCAGGTGGAGGATGCTTGGCTGCAGTTAGTACTGCCTCCAGTACACTTCATAAGAAGAATTCATTAAACAGACATTTGTTATTTATACTGCTCATGAAGAACATACTGCTAAACCTGAAGACTGCTTTCATCTCACACATGTTCAGGGAACTTTAGCACCTACCATGTAAGGTTTTATTGCACAAAAGCTGTACTCTGACTATAAAACACAGACGTGTTGTGCTTACAGCTAGAAGCATCTCTAAATGAAGAGGGAGCAACACTGTGGAGAGCACAAAGAATGCTTCTTTGCAAAGCCACTTCAGCATCACCTGCAGGAAAATTGATGCTGCTTGCAAGGGTTTTAATAGAATGCAGGAAGGGTATGTGCAGAGTAGGTGCAGAATAACAGGCCAGTATTTTATACTTGGCTAACACCCAGCCCACTACCTTTTTACAGAATACAAAAGCTGTATTAGTGTAAAGAGATACTATGTGTTTCGCAAGGGCTGCTCTAGCACAGACAATGCAGGAAATGATTGTGAAAAGTTCAGCAGAAGATGTAGGCAAAAGCTGAAGCTGCAGCCCTAAGTTTGTACCAAAGGCTTCTAAAGTATATGGGAGGCACCTCAAACCTTCACAGGTACGTCCATACTGTAGGGCTGTGGCTATACCATGCGTGCATGATACTCAGCTGGCTTTAGACTAACTTTACATATCTGAGACCGTAGCTCTGGCAGACTATTGGTACCTGAACAAACTTTAAACAATGCATGCATACTCTAGTGCATACAATACACTTTGGCTGCACTGCAGATGGATTACAAGGGTTGACATGGATTGTCATGCAACACATTTAGGGAATACTTCACTCAACTTTGAAATAAGGGCATCTTGCTGAAATATCAGCCATTCAAAAAACAGCAACACTACATAATTTCTAAACACTGAGCGGATAGGATGAAACCCACGAACTGGAATATGGCCAAAGATGTTACAAAAGACATATTGCTCCATTTGAGGGACAGAGGCTTCTTAAACTTGTACCTCAGTAAAAAGGAGTCTTTTCCATGAAAGCAACAGGACATCCACAGTAAGAAAGTGCTGTATGTGGGGAAAGAATCAGACCACTGTTCTAGGAAAGAGTTATGTTGCATCTGTTGATTTCTGTGATACTATTTTTCCCGTGTATTTCTCTGCTTCAGCACAGACACTACTATTTAAAAACCAAACCCTCACTCACCTTAGATTTCTCCTGATGCAGCTCAATTTGAATGTCCGTTAGCTTGGTCCTGAGTTCCTCATTGGCAGCCTGTAGGGCAACAATCAGTGCCTCAGGCTTTTCGCCCTTGCTACGTCCTTTTTTTGACATGGTTTCTTATCAGCGAGAGTTCACGTGTTTAATTATTTCAAATATGGACTGCCATCTTTTTCTGTTCCTTTCAGTGCCAGTTAGTTCAGCACCTACTGCGTGAAATTCCTTAAGATCCTGGACTCAGCTGCTTTGGAAGCCCTGTGAGAAATAAGACATACTATTATTTGTCAGTGGACACTGCAGCATGACAGCTCACATGGTTACAGAACACAAGAGAGCTCACTTCTCCAAACACTGCAATCTTTGTCTGAAAACCTGCAAGGGAGATCCCAGCACAATCAGGCTTCTCTATTTAAGTCTGGTATACTAGTGGAGATTCCATATATACCCTTTTCCTGTTCTCAGAAAGGGGCACCGTGCAATGAAGATAGCACTTTGTTTACCATAAGTTGTAAGTGCTGTTGAGAGTACAGGACTAAAAAAGACAGGTCATTTAATCCAAGCCTTGCAGTCTGAGGTAACCACAAAGCAGGCACTTTAGACTCAAGGATCTACCAACAGTGTCTTCCTCTTACCCTTCCCAACCCTTGATCACCCTCACGAGCCTGTGCCAAACACAAAGCCTTTCCACAACACACCTACAATTGCCAAGGAAGAGAGGCGAAGTGCCACAGTCCTCACCAGCATTCTGGGTCTCGGTAGAACCAGAGAACTAACAACACGCAAAAGCCTGTATTAGACTAGAAATTGTCCCCTTTGCCATTTCCAAGGGAATGCAAAAAAATTCCACCAATTGTTTCCATCAATTGAATTTTTGGAGGAAAATTCTGTCCTAAGACAAAGCAATACACATCAGCAAGACAGGCAGATCAGGAAGCCAAGGGGTTTTTCCGTATCGTCAAGAACACGAGTGTCCCTCTGTCCCATATACCTATTAGAGAGGGTTTGGTGGGGTTTTTTTTGGGGGGGTGGGTGGGGTGATTTTTGGGTTTTTTTTAGCATTTGTCTTGCCTATTGGCACCGACTGACAGCCTCTGATAAGGAAGTATTCTGTCTACCCACAAAATAAACATGGATTTAATAAGCTCCCTAGAAATTTCTGTGTCCATGTGTCTCAGCACTGAACAGGGATTGAGATGGTGACATGTTCACATTCACACAGTCACTCTGACATTCCTACATCATCTGCAGACCCTGCAGAAATGACACACATCCTTTGAGAAGATAGCAGAATCCTCAGTGAAGAATGTTATTGTAAACTGAACAAAGCAGATTCACTACTTCTTGCCATACTGATCCTGCTATCCTGAAAACACTGTCCTGTATCACCCAGGGCTTCCTGCACTGCTCCCAGTTACAATACCTCTGAAATCTTGACATTGTATTGTATACATACAGCTACAAATGAGAGCAGGATCTGATACATATTTCCCACAGTGCCTCATATTCAATACCGGTAACAGAGGATCTAATCATGCTAGTTACACCAAGATTTTTTCACCAGGAGGGCTGAAACAGTACAACACCAGCGCTGAGCCTGCTGTAGGTGCAGATGATTGAGCAGGAAAATGGGCTTGGAAAGCAGTTAATAAAAATGGCTTGTTCTTGTCGTATACCATGTGACACAGCACATACAAATCTGATTTAGTGCTGGCTTGGAGAAAACCCAGGCCAGATGGGACAGAAAGGGACAGATGGGAGGACCCGGGGAACTACAGATCGGTTAGTCTCACCTCCATCCCTGGGAAGGTAATGGAGCGACTCGTTCTGGATGTCATATCCAAGCACGTTCAGGAACAGGAAGTTATTGGAAGTGGTCAACATGGATTTACCACGGGTAAATCATGCTTGACCAATCTCATAGCCTTCTATGATGTTATAACTGGTTGGCTGGATGAGGGCAGAGCAGCAGATGTCATCTACCTTGACTTCAGCAAGGCTTTTGACACTGTGTCTCACAACATCCTCCTTAAGAAACTGAGGAAGTGTGGACTAAACGAGGGGACAGTGAGGTGGATTGAGAGCTGGCTGTGTGACAGGACTCAGAGGGTTGTGATTAATGGAGCAGGGTCGAGTTGGAAGCCTGTAACCAGTGGTGTCACCCAGGGGTCA
>VYZM01002668.1:30838-58980 GCA_013398915.1 Dromas ardeola | reverse complement strand
GACAGGGAACTGCTGGAGAGAGTCCAGCGTAGGGCAACTAAGATGACTGAGGGATTGGAGCAACTCTCTTACGAGGAAAGGCTGAGAGAGCTGGGACTCTTTAGCCTGGAGAAGAGAAGGCTGAGGGGGAGACCTTATTAATGTTTACAAGTATCTAAAGGGTGGGTTGAAGGAGGCTGGAGCCAGACTCTTTTCAGTGGTTCCCAGTGACAGGACGAGGGGTAATGGGCACAAGTTAGAACATAGGAAGTTCCGATCAAATATGAGGAAAAACTTCTTTACGGTGAGGGTGACAGAGCACTGGAACAGGCTGCCCGGGGAGGGTGTGGAGTCCCCTTCTCTGGAGACTTTCAAGACCCATCTGGATGCAGTCCTGAGTAATGTGCTCTATGCAATCCTGCTTTGGCAGGGGAGTTGGACTAGATGATCTCTAGAGGTCCCTTCCAACTCTGAAGATTCCGTGATTCCGTGAAATGGTCAAGAAAGAAGAAATCTTTGGCTGTCAATGCCAAATGAATACTAATACATGAAGATTTGTTGGGTTGGAGCAAAGGATGACACTTTCACCAGATTAACCATGTAAAGGATGGCTTTTGAGAAAGACAATAGTACATAAGCAAAGCAGGAACAACAACAGATTAAAAAAAAAAATCACAGGAGATTATCTCCTGCATAGGATAAATGCTTCTTTGCAGCGTCATTTAAGACCCTTAACCACCCTGAGAGCAGGAAGCACTTTCAGAGACTCCTCTGGCCCAGAGGCCTCTTCAGCAGAGAGCCTCTGAGCACATGTGGCAGCTCTCACCGGTGTGGGCTGCCCTCACCACTGGCCCATTTCAATAGCCACTGCAGCTGGCACGCAGCACCAAGGGCAGTCCGACTGTCGCAGGCACATGCCACGGCACACAGCGAGCCACAGTCAGGTCAGCCTCCCAGACGCACTTCGTAAGAGATGAATGGTCTCACTCAGGAATGAGATACCTTAGATGTTTAGTCTTGAAAGAATAAAGACAGTTAGTTACAGATATCACCAGCCTGCAGATGGAATGCTGCGATGCTACCCAGCCACTGCATATAGCAGGCTGGAACAACAGCAAAAAAGCCCATGTCAAATGACACGCACATTTGAGTTACGAAAGGAACACAGTAAAGTGAAAATCCAGTATGATGTGCAAAAAACACATTCTCAGTCTTCTACAAAAGCGTAATTTACTCCCTAACAGCTAATCAAACAAGCATTCGTATTTTTTACTCTCCAGATAATAGAAACTTCTACTAATGCACCAGAGCCATATAGCCCAAATGTGGCTTGGATGCTATTTAACCGGGGAGTTCTTGTTATTACTTCTGGCTGCCCCTTCCCAGACACAGAGTCAGCAGTCAGACACAGCTCCAGTGTTGCTAGGCTTTTCCAGTTTTCCCTGAGAGGAATTTAGAAAGGTAATCAGGTAGGGATGGACTGGGGGAAAATATCCATTGAAAAAAGAAAAAGAAACTGAGGCAAAATTTCTGTTACCTGCAAGATGGGCCCCAGGAAACATTCCTGACAGTGCAAAAATGCTTTAACAGAAACAGTGAAGTGTTTCTGAGCCTAGGAAAGGCACAGTACCACAGAGGAAAAAGAAGTGAGAGGGGCCTCGTTGGTCACTTCCATCTTTTAGTGATACTCTTCTTTGATTATTGAAATAAAGTAAGTACCTCACAGGATGCCAGGGGAATGATATTTAGGCCTAGAATACCTTAATAGAGCTCACGCTACAGCAGCTACAACATGTACATGAAGCTACACACACACATACATATGCATATACTCCATTGAGCAAAAAGAGCAAGTTGCTTCATTTTTATCTCCTGTTCCAGAATAACACCCAGAAGATGTTACTCTACCGTTAATTGAAAAAAAAAAAATATATATTTGCAGAGCTTTACTCTGTCAGCAAGGAACGTGGGAGCTGTAGCCTCCAACATTGACCAAAACATATCTATAAAACACAGAATGCTGTCAGTCACTTCATTTTTGCTTCCTTATCTATATTTCCTTTCTAAAAAGCATTTTGCACTTCTCTGTTGAACTCCCCCACTTTGACAGCTCTCACCTCCCCCAAGACCTTTCTAAGATCAGTTTTCTGCAGGGCTCCTCCCCACATGGGCCCAAGGTGCCTGCACAGCGAGGGTGCAGCCCTGCTCTCATTTCAGCCCTCGGATACGCTGTCAATTACAACACCTGCACATCAATATTATGCACATTGTGGGCAAAGGAGGGCACGCTGTGGGCACATTGTGGGCAAAGAGGAGCACGCTGTACCTCTAGGATATCCTGCCTTACTCTCACTGCAGTCTCCTGGCTTATCCAACAGCCATTCCTGCCTTTTGCTGTGCACACACTGAAGGGGACCAGCCGATAAAGCCACACACACAGCTGGAAGCCTCAAGGACAGAGAATGAAGATTCATTACAGGAAGTATGGGTTGCATCCAGAAAAGATAAGGGTACTTAGGAAAGAAATTGTGTATATTTCCTATTTTAAAAATGTAGGGACAGTTGAACAACAAAATGCCCCGTCACTTCTCCCCACTGGAAGAATATCCTGAAGTTTTTAAAATCAGAAGCTGGGGGATAAACCCACAAGCATGAAGCTGGGAGCATTCCATAAACCTGCCTTTACAGTGCACCATGTTCCAAATTAAACATAGACTTATTGCTGCATAAACTATAACAAGTATCCTTATTTTTAATTCAAGCACCTCATGTCCAAATATGAGAGTTTAGATAGTCTTTGCCTTTGTTCTCATTGCTCTCTGCTCTTCCCCTCCTCAGCTCTCTCTGGATCTCAGTGCCCATCCCATTACCTTCTTTTCCAAACCTTTTAGAGTCTTCCAGGCAATCCCTGAGGCCACTGAGCGTGGGACCCCAGGACTGACAACAACCAGAGCACTGCTGAGCTGCTGATCATAAGCTGAGCAGACAAGGCTTCAAGGGAAGTAAGAAAGGGGAAACAGACAAAACAGAGCATTTTCTACTCCCGTGAAAGGAAAAGTGGATTATAAAGCATGAAGTAATTCTCATTCTCCTCTGACAAAACAACAGCAATTCAATGGTTTAGAAACTGAAAGTGATTTTTTTTGCTTATGAGTCCCCTTCCTTCCTTACTTCAAGCCTACATGGTTCATTGCTTCCACTAGCATTGTCAGGTTTAATATTACCCTGCAGGCTCTTCCAGCAAAGTCCTGCTCTCACAGACATACTGCTAACAGTAAATAAATAGCAACTTCAGGAGTTCTGTTATTTTGCATGCAGTTTGCCCTTTGCTACAACGGATGTTCGGTAAAAACATGAAGATTTTCTCCGGAAAGCAAAAGGCATCATTAATAACTAAAGCCTGCATGGTAACCTTTTGGCATGCAAAATACTGAGAACCAGGAAGCACCACAACCAAGTAAAAGTGAATGACAAGCATAGGTATGTCCTGTGTCTACCCGGCCTGAAAAGAATAAATGTGATAGAGTTGGGAATAATGTCACCAGAAGTTCGGTGTTGTGTGCAACTTTCCTGGTGAATGAAAAGAAAATCTGTACAACATAGGGACGAAGCAGATGTCAAGGATGGCAGAATGATTGATGAATGTACAACTGCTCTTCAGCAGTCAGTGTAAACAGTGCATCCTAAAAGGCCACAATCTTATTCCTGCTAAAATCACTGCAGACAGCCATCTGCCTTTTCTGAACCCTCTCTGAAAAACAAAGAAAATCTTTCCATTTGCCCAAATTAAATGGATCTCAGAAACAGAAATAACACCTGGTGCAGTACTGTCCTCCTCAATCTTACGATAGCTTCTTAAATTGAAACTCGATGCAGATAACTCCCTGAGACTTGATGCAACAGCAGGGAGACCCTAAACACCTCCAAAGCTCCTGCACACCTTGGAAGATACCAGATGGCTAAATGCTTCAGTTACAGCACATCCACCACCCCACATAAGTACCTAACAGAGGAGAATTTGAGCTGGGTTACCAGAGCTGAACAAAGCATTTCAGGTATCAATGGCAATTAATTTCAAGACGTACCAGTCCGTGGGATTGGCTGCAGTTCTGTTCAGGAATTATCTAATAACAGGAATGACTGCACAGGAAGTGCTACAGCCACAGGCCACATTGCCACCTCCCCTCCTCAGCTTCCATTGGAAGGAAACATGCATAGTTTGCAAGCGTATTCCTACTGTGTCTCTTGATCTGGACATAGGCTGGAGAACCAGATTCCACAGCAAGCTATGGGGCACATTTGCTCTGCAGTCTGAATGTGGGTTTCAGTGCCCAATACCAGAGCTTTAAGCTTTTTTCCAATTAATTTTTGCTTTAATAAAAGCACTTGGCAGCTGTCTCAAAATGCCTCTGATAATGCTAAGATGATTTGCACTGGTGTAGCTACAGACTAATTGCCCTGAAGTCATGAGCAGATGCCAGTTATACCATAGGAATTAGAGAAAAAAACATTTACCTCCTGCATGGAAATTTTACCCTCAGATCCAACAAGAGATTTACTCAGTTATTTATGGTAATGCTCCACAACCAAACCAAGAAGTACAATGGCACTTTTCAGCCCTTTTCTTACACCACCCAGTATAAGGGATGTGTGGAGTAAGTTTTACTGACACAAAATCTTGGGACAGGTGCACAGTACACAGAAAAAAAAAATTCTTACATTGCTAAGTTTTCACCTCTGTCTGGTAAGTAGACAAAACCTTCTCTCTCTTCCTAAATCAGAACGAAATAGGGTTTGGCTAGAGCACTTACAATTAAACCAAGAATTGACACTGATTTTAATGCAAAAAGGAGATGAGACGAGTCACAGAGGCATAAGGTCTTCCTCCTCCTCTTGAAAACTGAAATACGTGAAACATGGCTCCCAGGAATTGACCCATCTTACATCAACACAATGGCCCCCATACCCACAGCAAGAGAACAAACAAAGCTGCGCTAGGGAGGTTCAGACGGGACATGAGGAAGCATTTCTTTACCAAGAGGCTGGTCAAATGGAATAGGCTTCCTGGAGAGGTGGTCTATGCTCCATGCCTGTCAGTGTTTACGAGCCATTTGGACAATGCCCTTAATAACATGCTTTAACTTTTGGTCAGCCCTGAAGTGGTCACGCAGTTAGGCTAGATGGTCATTGTAGGTCCCTTCCAACTGAACTACTCTGTTCTATTCTAAGACAAAGGGTAACAGACCAGATCAACCTCGCAAATTTAGTCTATTGGTTTGAATGAGTATCCCATTGAGACATGGAGAGACATGTAATTGTAAACATGTTATTACTATATTTTTATGTAAAGTAGCTCTAAATAGAGTGAGGTCCATCAAAAAGATGTATCCCCGAAACTGCTTTTTCACTGGAACTTCCATTTAATCTGAGTAAATTAGTATTTTAGGCAAGAATTATCTTCTTTCTGTGGAATTCTATTTCATTGAAAGAGTGTCGTGATACTCGGATGCCCAAAGTTGTATTTTTTCACCTGTCACGGTGGCCTACAATTCTTTCAGAGGGAAGGGCCCAGTGAGTTTGTCTCAGTTCTCCATCATACTGCTTTTAATGCATAAAGCTTGGCTTTTATGTAAAAGTATTTCTAAATATCTGCTTTTTACCTGCAGACTGCAGCGAGGGAATAACCTTTCATAAAAATCCCTGGTATCTTGCAATACCATATACTCCCTACAGGGTGTTAATTATATTACAGAAGAGCACTATCCCTGTAGTCTGCTGTGGAAATCTAGGCAAGTTTGGAGTCTAATTTCACTGGCTGCCATGTCCTTACCACACTGAGCACTCTCAATTCCAACAGACTGAATGAAGCCAGCGAGAGGTACTGGTTCTCAGCAGTACACACGATCAAATCCTAAAATTTAAGTCTAAGAAGAAACAATTTAGTGCCCTAAATAAATTCCTTTGATTTCAGTGGGACGCAGCCTTCGGCGTATATAAACCTCTCTATGAAGTACACAGGGCAGAGTGCTGATGCCATTAGACATATCAACTCAAGGAAATTAAAAACACCATAGTGTTCCCATATTGTGGGAATAACGTAATCCTAATAACTGTTTCAAAAGCTGGTAATCTATGTGACAATGCAACTATTTAGAGATTGCAAGAAGCATCTGTCAGATGTCTGTAAGCAGAAAGACCAGCAGAATTATTTACGATGAATGACTGCCAGTACAATAGCAGCTGGAGTGTATCCTATCAGCTTTGCCCTCTACCAGCACGTGTCATTATAATCCGTAGGAATTATTGTTGGAGCCCTTGGAGCTATGAAAACCTCTGGTTAAACAAAAGAGGGCTTAAAAATATTTATTTTTTTTAAATCCTATGTGCAGATTTTCATCCAACACGGCAGGATTAAACCCATTCCTAAAGCATAATAAATTCATTTTGGAGCTCACAAGGAAAGATTCCATTTTGCCCCTCTCCACAGAAAATCCATCCCTTAAATTCTGAAGTATCAGCTGCACACATTTCTTTTGAGATGCATCTTGAATGAAAATCTAAATGAATTCACTGAAGAATTTGCCACTTTTTATGAGAAGTAGTAACACATTGCTATAGGCTGTGGAGCATTTATCAGCAAGAGATCATAGCTACACTTGAATTTAGAACTGCTATTGTATGAAAAGACACATTTGAATCTCCAGGGGTTTTTTTGTTGGTTGGGCTTCTGTGGTTTTTGGGGATTTTTATTGTTTGGGTTTGTGGTTTGTTGTTTTTTTGGTTTGGTTTTTTTTTTTTTTAAATCAGTTCCAGCTCAGCTGCATGATATAAGCAAGTAGAAGTTGTTTATGTTCACACTCCCAGAGGTCTGAAGCAAATATTAGCCTCATAGTATGACAAGCATTGAGCGTGCGGATAATGGTGTGCTGCTTCCCGTGGCAGAACAAGCCATAAAAAACATAAATGCCTCAAGGAAAGCACTCCGTAATCTTTAAAACTGAACGTAAAAAGACAATCACAACTGGATGAACAATCCCACCAGAAGCTTCCTCCTACCTAGTCTCTAATGTGCTGTTTTCCTTCCTTCCCATAAATTTCACCCCTTCCTATTACTTTTCTTTTGTCTTCCATGCTTTCCTTTTTAAATTTTTTTTTTCCTTTATTTGCTGTTTGCTCTAGTTCTTTCTTTTCCATGGCATCCTAGGTTACCTTCTTGTTAATACCTGGGTTTGGTAATATGCTAGTAAAAGTATAGAGGAAAACTACACCTACACACGCTCCCTGATAACACCATTATCCTTTATCTGACATCACAAAGGAATCTGCTCTGAACATCGCTCCCAATGATAATCTATGGCTAGTCCATTTTTCTCCCTTTCTCCTCTAGTCATTGGTTGCTTTGTTTTCTCCAAGCCAATTAACAGTTTATTTACAAAAACAGGCCTTGCGTATTATCAAAGAGGAGAAACACCTTTCTCTGTCTTTACAAGAGACACCTAGGAATAGAAACACCCCGGAAGGAAGAAATGAGGACTTCTCCTCAACCTTATCGAATCCCAGCATTCTGGGCCCTCAGGTAGGTGGAGATATCAAAGTATTACAAAGCCCTGTGCCTCTGCTTCAGGGATGTTTGGGATCAATTAATCATTTTCATCAGTAGCTTTCACACTTTCATTCTCTGCTAAATTGCCCCTGCACTATATTCTCCAGAGCAGGAAAACAGTCAAGGATGCCTAGTACCTTGACTATGAAGCATATGGGTCTCCATACAGAGACAGAAAGCCTCCACAGGGTACACCTGTATCTCAGAAGCAAAGAATACAAAGGACAGTCCAATCCCTCTCCTATCACTCATCTACCTATTGATTACAACCTAAAACCTAATTTCAGGCTGAAGATGAAAAAAGCAGGGGAATGCAGCTGGCTTTGAACACTTTTTTCTCCCTCTTGCAGTGTGTATCCTGCTGCTGAGGCCTTGGGAATGACTGCTCCGTTTCAAATTTATTTTTAAGCTAGACATCCCTTTCCCAGGAAAGCCCAGTTAACCACCCTCTGGGTGAGCAATTCCTTAACACAAAACACAGATGTGCCCTGTCAGCACGTGGGTAGTCACTCAGAATTCTCGGCAGGTGAAGACGTGGCTCTGGGATGGCTGCTGACAGCTGAACCTTGCCATGTTCGGCCAAGAGAACCCACATCCACCTCAATCAGGCAGCCACGCTCACGGCCACAGTCAGACCCCAGACCTTACTCTGCTGCTGCAAGTCTGAGCAGGACCCGAACGCTCCGCAGGCTGCTTCCCCCGAGCTCACACTGGAAGCCTAGCATGATCTTAGGCTACACAGTCTTCAGCCTCTGAGGTGGTGAGGCCAACCAGGACGGATCAGTAGGGGCAGGTCTCATCTGGTAACAGAAATTTCCCACCTGGGCTTGTCCCCTGAAGCTGCCTTTGCAGTCAGTTCAGAGACACACTTGCTTGTTCACATCAGGATAAGGAAAGTGATACCCCTCATCTAAAAGGATCCAGGACAAAACAATCCCAGCTAAAGATACATGAAAGTATGGGGCAGGGTGGAGTTTCACAGCCTGTATGAAAGCCTTCCCACTGTATTTTTCAAGGCTAGAAGCTCATGCAAACTGCACTCAGAGACGTTTCACTGGATGCCTGTCTGAGTGTAACCACCAGGTGTGTTCAGCCCCAAACAGGGACACTGAACAGAGCCTGATGTCAAAGGCAGCCCAAAAGTGAATCTGGGGGAAATGCTCCGTGTTGTACTGTGGTTTCTATAGTTACATGGAAGATACTTTCTAAAAAGGCATCAGTAGAAAGCCCTCTTGTTGTCTTCCCCTGTAAATATGTAAAAATCACTATCATCATACTGAATGTTAATTTGACAAGTTGGGGTCAGGCTATTTCAAAACAGTCTCTCTTTAGGGAAGGCCTTTGTTATGAGAGTTGAAAGGTCAAAATTGGCTCCTTTCTCTGTTTTGGTTTGCAATGAACTAGACAAGTTGCAGAAAATGCCTTCCCAGTCTCACTGGAGTAACAGCAAAGCACAAGAGAAACATCACACTCTGCGGGGGAAGCTCAGTCGAGTATGAAGAGACACGAGCACATACCAATCAAATAGCCATAGGCATATATGCTCCAGTTTGCACATGTGACAGGCGAGCCCGTATTTACATTACAGAAACTGCCTGGGGCCTCGTCAGGAAAATAGCCAAGGCCATCATTCTCTTACAGCATTGCAACAGTTCCCTGCTTGAGTCTCCCCATTTGTAGTAAGTCTCTTAGTCATTTGATCTTGTTTTACTGTAATAAAGTGCATTAGAGGAAGCAAGACAAACCATTTTTGTCTTCTGAACCAAGGGTTTGCATTTTCCATGAATTACGTACAAGATCCACTTGAAATGGGATGCCTGAATTGTGTATGCAAAATGAACTTCATGTAGGGGACAAACATACTACACATGGTGGACGTAACTTGGCTGTGGGTGCAAAGAGGGTCAAGGTCACACGCTTAGAAAATACCATGCATAATGTAAATTTTGCCCATGCCCTGGTAAATACACTACTTTATACACCATTTATGTCTGACTAAGCATACATACCCGCGTTCAAGTGCGTACATCTAATGACATAACTTCAGACTATGCCTTTTCCACCTAGTAGTTACTTGGTAGTTTTTGTCTATGAATTTCAAAACTTTGCCAACAGTGCAAACCTACATCAGATCACTTTAACACAGTAGTCCTGAGCTCTATCCTCTGTGGGACTAGGACGTACTTTACTCTCCCTGTTGACCTCAGGTTTCAACTGTCACATCCACAGGCAACATAGGAGGGTTTCACTACCAATTTGTGACTCAGAAGAATCGGACCCGCCTAACAAGCCACAAAAAAAAAAAAAAAAAAAAAGTTGTGCTCCCACCACTCTTGCCTACAGCTATTTTGAAAAACAAGAGAAACAATCTGCAAAACATGATCTCAGAGAAGCCAAAATTCAGAAGGGAAGAATACAGCCAATCCCATTTTTGATCTATCAGCACAAAGCTAACTTTCCACTTGTATGGAAAAAAAAGAAATGTGATTACAACAAATAGATAGCTCTGGGACTTAGAGTTTCCTTCTCACCTCAGTTGAAAAAGACCTGCTGCTATATTTTGGAAATTTCCTAGTATTCCAAGAACATTTTTTCTTATGAGGAATCAGTTTCAAATAAAAAGCGAAGAGATATCAGGCCCGGCAATCCCTCTGCCCCAAGCACTTCTACACTCTCACATGCTGCTGCTCCTCCTTCTGTGTGCCTGAGGGAGGTTTAGGATGGGGGACAGGGGAGGGTGGGGGGAAGACACGCAGATTATTAACTGCTAATCATGTACACCCAGGCATCCAGCCATGAGAACGCATTCAGCATTTCCAAAACAAGAAGGCTCATGCTCGGGAGCACTGCAGCCTTTCCATGTGGCTGAAGGCGAAAAGCCATCCATACGGGCACACCTCTGCGCCTCCAGGCCCCTTCGTTTTCTGTCTCTCCCTCAGCTGCTTCCTCCTGGCCACCCACCTCACCACCTTCTTTAACCAACTCTCCAGAACACCCACCTGGAGAGCCACACGATGCCCAATGACCTCTGCAGCTCCTTGTGCCGACAGAGCCACACCTCTGCCAGGGGAGCCCAGCTCATAGCGCAGCAGGATGGGCCGCCTGCCATGGCCGTGCCATGGGCTACCAACCGCACAGGGCCACCGCAGGCAGTCAGCCCACTGCCACAACACCTTCACCACAGCAGCAGGCTTCAAACTTCACCTATTTCCAGGCACCTTTCCTGTGTCAGAAATAGATGCTTCTCAAAGCAACAGGTGATTTTGTCTAAAACTTTTGTCATCTCTTAAGGTAAGCATACTGGAACACGCAGGATGACAGGCCTGGCTGTGGCACGGCAGGCTACACACCACAGCAGAGCTGAGGAGAGCTGGGGTTTTGCAGCTGTCTGCACTTTCTAGGTCATCTCCACACAGCACAGCCAGCAGAGAAATAAGGCCTCAGCATACTTAGGAAAATGCAGCAAATTGGAATTGATCTGGTGATACGGGAACAAGAACAGCTGAGGACTGTGGACGCCGGAGTGCCCAGGGAGGCCCTGCAGTGCACGCCTCAGGCTCGTCAGCCATCTCCTCCTCCTTCATTACCCTGAAGGTACGGTTTAGATCGAGGGCGGTATGGGTGAGCTCCCCGAAACCCAGTTGGAATGCTTACTTAAAGGTCAACACGCAACGGTTTTTATGCCTGTATTTAGCAAGCAGGTACAAATGCAAACCTGAACAGTGATGTTTTAGAAAAGCAGTAAGATGGCAGTTTCCACAGAATCTAGAAAATCAATCAAAATCCCTTTAAAACATATCCTAAAGCATAACTGCTCCTTACAGCAAAGTGAAGTGTCTCATGAGCTAAATTTGACTCACTCCTTAGTAAGTGTTTGCCATCCACACACAAAATCCCTAATTCGCAACATAGGAATAACCTTGACTATGAATGAACAAAAACACACGCTGCACCTCCGGAGGAACAAGGAAACCTACATTAATTCAAAGTGGTAGGGATCACAGCACAGGCACCTAGCAAAGGCAAAACTAAAACCAAACACATGCTCATAGAAGTCTTTGCAAGGGCAGAGAAATCAGCTCATCCCAATGACTCTTTCATTATCTGGCCTTCAAACACACGATAGAAATGAACCCAAAAAACAGACTAAGAATGCCTCCTCCTGCACATTTTACACCCAAATATTCAGTGGAATTTGGCCCCAAAACTCTCCTAGGCTTCATGGAAATTCCAGCTATAATATTTCCCTTAAAACAAATAAAATCATTATCAGTTGAAAAAAACCTTTTTTTCTCGTTAATGGTGGGGAAAATAGAAAGCATTTAAATTCCTATCCATCAGAGCGCTGTTTGCTCTGACAGGTCACAATAGAGTATAACCCACTGTTTGGGATATATTTTGTTTTCTCCTCTGCACCTGATCTACAGAGAACAAGATACCATCTGTGGGAACGCATGACCAGATTTATAAAGGTAATAGCGTACCAAAACATTCACAAGGGGCTCTCAGCAGTGCCTGGGCTCCAAATCCCATTTGGAGTGGGAACACTTACCTCATGTTTTTCAAAAACAGCACCAGTCCTGCCTTTACTTTTAATGGTCTAAGTAGCTTTAAAACAAATAGTCAGGTCCTGCATCCCTGGGTTTACACTTAAACATCTCAAGTTTCAGAACTAGAAACCTCCAGTTCAGGTACTAGCAATAACTAAGACTGCCACATCCTCTTCTTTGGCAGATTCTTTTTTTCCAGTGCACATCTGAGAGGAGTTTTAGCAGCTGACGTCTCCGTAAAGGACTGGATGCTCAAGTAACAAAAATGCATTGCTTTTGATGATCTAGTCATAGAATCATAGAATTGTCAGGGTTGGAAGGGACCTTAAAGATCAACTCGTTCCAACCCCCCTGCCATGGGCAGGGACACCTCCCACTAGATCAGGTTGCTCAGAGCCCCATCCAGCCTGGCCTTAAAAACTTCCAGGGATGGGGCTTCCACCACCTCTCTGGGCAACCTGTTCCACTGTCTCACCACCCTCATGGTGAAGAGCTTCTTCCTAACGTCCATTCTGAAACTACCCATCTCTAGTTTTAACCCATTCCCTCTAGTCCTACTATTACCTGACATCCTAAAAAGTCCCGCACCAGCTTTCTTGTAGGCCCCCTTAAGATACTGGTAGGCCACTGGTAGTCCCATCTATCCTGCCGGATTCCGCCCCTGGGAAGGAGTAACGCCCAACACAAGTATAACCTGGGAGAGGAGTGGCTGGAGATCAGCCCTGCAGAAAGGGACCTGGGGGTGCTGGTGGGCATCAGCTCAGCAGGAGCCAGCAGTGGGCCCTGGCACCAAGAGGGAAAACCCCATCCCAGGGGGCATCAAACACAGCACGACTGGCTGGTCCAGAGAGGGGATTGTCCCGCTGCGCTCAGCGCTGGTGCGGCCTCACCCGGAGCTCTGTGTGCAGCTCTGGGCCCCACCATTTGAGAAGGATGTGAAGGTCCTCTAATGGGTCCAGACGAGGGCAACCAACCTGGTGAAGGGCTGGAAGGCATGTCCTTTGAGGAACGGCTGAGGACACTGGGTTGGTCTCCTCTGGAGAGGAGGCGGCTGAGGGGCCACCTCATTGCTCTACAGCTTCCTGAGGAGGGACGTGGGGAGGGAGGCACTGAGCTCTTCTCCCTGGGATCCAGGGACAGGACGCCTGGGAATGGTTCAAAGCTGCATCAGGGGAGGTTCAGACTGAATATGAGGAAGCATTTCTTTACCAAGAGGCTGGTCAAATGGAACAGGCTTCCTGGAGAGGAATCACGTGATTCCGTGAGAGGTGGTCTATGCCCCATGCCTGTCAGTGTTTACGAGCCATTTGGACAATGCCCTTAATAATATGCTTTAACTTTTGGTCAGCCCTGAAGCGGTCAAGCAGTTGCACTAGATGGTTGTTGTAGGTCCCTTCCAACTGAACTGTTCTATTCTATTTATAATTCCAGAAAGTCTCTAAGACTATTGAGCTTCCAAATAAATTGTACTTTCTAGCTACAGAATAAGGCAAGGTACTGGCCACTAAATCTAAGACACAGGCAATGCAAGATGTTAATCACAAGAACTTATTTTTAGCATGTAGTATCTTAACAATCTGGCACAGGGCAATAAATGAGTGCCTATGCCTTCAAGAGGGTAAGATCCTAGTTCACAAATGACTCAAGGAATGTCAATACCACACTGTAATACAACCACTGGTGTTTTAACATCTGGTTGTTAACCATATAAAATAAAATTCTGGATATTAGACAAATATCACCATCATTATCCCTTATTCACTTTCATTTGGTAGCATTGTTATTACCATTTGTGGCTGCTAGCAGAGAGAACGTTTGGAGATCTGGTTTGCAATGTTGGAAAATATCTGGTTTATCTGTTTGGAGGTGGGCAAAGTGCTGAAAAATGAAGACTGCAAAGAAGGGGGCAGTGCATACTGCAGCAACAGTGGTGAAGCTTTGCAGAAACAATGATCAGCGCTCTGATGCTAAATTCCAGGAAAGCTTTCCTGCATTATTGTCAGGTTGCACATTAATTTTCATTTTCTAGTTCAAGAACAAAACAAACAGAATCATAATCTCCTGTGCTCAAATAGAAGTATAGAGCAAAAAAAGAGTAAAGACCTGCATAAAAGTCTGTTCAACTCAACAAAAACTTGCATGCATCAGTAGGAGGAAGGGAAAGAAAGGAACTTCATTTGCCTATGTTTTAACCCAAGAGGGAATTCTGAGGCTGTTTCAGGGTTGACCAAACCCTTGTTTGAAGGTACAGCGTTTCTTGTGGCCCTTTACTCATCGCTGTTCTTCTCTAAAGTGCTACAATGACAGCATCAGGACATTATGACAGCAGCTTAATACTAATGCTGATAGAGATAGGTCATTTGCAAACTGTAGGCCACATTCCCTGGCATGCTCCAGTTGTGGAGCACTGTTTGTATAACCGAGAGCAACCACAGACCTTGTTTAGCCAGAAAAATCAAAGTGATTTACCATCAATATCCCAAAGCAAAGCAGGCAAAATACGCTAACAAATCTCCTTTTAATGTATGGAGATGGATATGACCTACAGAATTCAAACCTGCATTTCAGAACAAAAGGTCCTGTTTCAACAATAATATTTCAGTTCAAATCCAGAGCAGCAAATCTCACACACTAAGGAACCCTCAGAATTAAGGCTTCCTCAGCTACTTATTACATAGCATAGGGACAAGACAGGAAAAAATAAGATGTTGTCTGTCCCAATGATCTTACAACTTGTTCAAAAATCCTATTGCAATTACTGTGAAAGTACTTTCCAAAAGACAAAAAAAAAAAGCTACCCCTTTTCTAGCCCCAGATGCTGCTGTCCACTTTGACTGTACAGCACGCATCTGTGCAACAGTCACCACAGTCACTTAGTCTGTCATTAATGCATCTCCCAGCAGGCCTCATTACAGAAAAATATGCGTATAGCTCTGCTAATTATGCAACAGCTGCTTAATATGAAGGCCAGCAAATACAGGAGGTATCTGAAACAGCAAACCTCAGGGAAACACTTGTGTGAAATAACTTTACAGAGAACCACTGAAAAAGTGTTGGACTGAGCTCCCTGTTTTCCTTCCCTGTAACAAGAAGTTCCAATCAAATAGTTACCACTTGTCTACCAAGTTGCAGTCAAAACAATCTTACTTGAAATATGAAAAAGTGCCTTCAGTTGAAGACTGCTTTACCAGTACCTCTATACAGTGCTAAAGTAAAAGGGAACTTTGCCACTGACTGCAACAGGAGCAGAAAGTAGGAGACAGGTGTGTCTCCCAGGGTAAGTGAATTCATGAGATGTACTTACAGCTGAGCCTGGGGACTTAGGAAAAACATAATGAAACAGGATTCTATTTACTCTTAGAATCTTAATCAGCCATACTGCCTTTCACCCTGACGAATGAACAAATTAATGTACTGATGTTTTTTCTTGCTCTTTGAACAATGCCACACACGTACTAGAACGCTGTGGTGACAGGTGGGTTGTGAGAGGCTGAGAATTCGTAGCTCTGGTTTGACTAAGAACACTTCAGCAGCTTTAACCAACATTCAGATTATTCATAATAACACATCTTGATTTCCTCTCCCAAAAGAGATTCAGAGAAACATCATTTAACCCAATTAAACTTTAAATATGAAATTAGGCTTAAAGTAATACATAACTGAACAGTCCCCTTTGTCGTATAGGTATTGTCTGCTCTACATGTATATTGAAGACAGACCCAAGTACCCAACTCTCATCTCTGCCAAGTAACCTCTCCAATGAATGCTTGGGCTCTTTTCAGTATTACTCCAACTTTCTTTACCACAGCCTCAAACGCTAGAAGACACATACTGTAATCATAGATATGTTTGGCATACTAGATTGGGATTCAAATGAAAATAACTTGGAACAAAGCAGACATAACTCTGTGTGAGGCAAGCTGGAGAGAAGAATAGAAAATATTCACTGACAGGTGTCACATTCTTTAAGGGAGATGAATATAATTGTACCACAATTCAAAGCAGTGATTTATCAGACCCAGCCATAGAAGTCCTAAAACACCGTAGGTTATTGTGAAAATCAAGAACAGACTCAGCAGTCTCCTCTCAAAATAGAAATTCCTTTTTCCAGGTAAAAAAAAAAGGTATCTGAGCTGAAAGATCCATGAAGTATCTTTGGATTCAAAGCAAAAGAAGTGAAACAAGTGCTGCCCTTATGAAGTTAAGCGTAGCTTTGGCTGAACAGCTAGAGTAGGCTATAGCTGGTACACAGTGGCTGAACTGTGCTTTTGAGAAATCCTACATTTCTGTTTGTATGACATAAGTTTATCAAGGGGAAAAAAAATGACAGCCAATCATGATTATAATTTACATTTAACAGAAGTATTGGTTTTAAATCAAAGCATATATCTACACATAAAATATATAGTGAAGTATTTTGGATAATTGCATCACCCCAGGTTTCAGTTTTATGAGGCCTGTCAAGCTGCTTTAAGCATATTGTACTGATTTCTGGAGTTAAACATGGTATGCGCAACACTTCGCATTATCAAGCAGCTGCAGGTCAAAACATTGCACAATAGAATAAATTCTGCTCAGGCATAGTTTTATGATCTCATTCCACATGGTGGAATTTCAAATAACACATTTTCTGCCTTTCCAACGCAGGAGGTAAATCATGCCAATTATTTTACCACTTCTGTAATGAAATAAAGTGTTGGGGGTTTCTGTGAAGTGTTATCCGTATTGCCAGCTATCATATTTGCTCCCAGTTACCAACAGGATAAAGCGTATACATAATTGTGAGGAAATGTTATTCATGGACTTTGAGCCCACACAGGGATGCGCCCCATGTAATTTTATCATATCCTATGATGCTAAGATGCAACTGCAGTAATAAGATGGGAAAGGTGTATGGTTTTAAATGGAAAGAGTTTAGATTGGACATAAGGAAGATTTTTGTGGGGTTTTTTTTGTTTGTTTTGGGCTTTGGGTTTTTATGTTGGTGGGTTTTGTTTGTTTGTTTTTAACTCTGAGTGTGGTGAGCCCCTGGCCCAGGTTGCCCAGAGAAGCTGTGGCCGCCCCATCCCTGGAGGTGTTCAAGGCCAGGCTGGATGGGGCTTTGAGCAACCTGGTCTAGTTGAAGATGCCCCTGCCCAGGGCAGGGGGGTGGAACTAGATGATTTTGAAAGGTCCCCTCCAACCCAAACCATCCTATGACCTGAAGATAGTGGCTTTTTTTCTGGCTAGATGTTAAAAGATTCCCTGAAGTTTTCATGTTTCCTATAATGCATTTTGGTAGCACTGCATTTTTCATTAGTAGAATCACTGAGTGTGCAGTCTTCTGATTTGGGCAATAGTTTGGCACTTCTCATATATACATTTGATTTGATGCCATTTTCTTTAGAATGTTTTACTAGAACTGGATCAAATTTTTCAGTTACTTGCTAATGCTTGACTGTTCCCTGCCATTCGTAGCTCCTTTTTCCAGGTCCTTGAAAACAATTATTTTAATACCGAACACATTAAAAACTATTATTTTACTTTGCGTCTCTCCTACCTGCAAAGGAGGTCACAGAATATTTTTTTTTTTCCTCTCACATGGCATCTCCACCTTAAGCCTATGCACAACCCTAAAAAATTATTCTGTCATAGCAAAGGTCTGTGTTAAGATTTGAAGTTCTTTATAGTGATCAAAATCTTCACTAACAAATGTAAAACTACACTCCATGAAGGAAATTTTCATTATTAGCCATCTAGGATATTTAATGGACATCTCATATGTACTGTTTATACAGTTGTGAAATAGGTAAGTGGCCTCCATTTGCCAGTAAACATTCTCTTCAGACATCCACTTTTAAAGACCCAAGGAAAATATATTGCCCTTTAGACAGGCTATGTCTTCCAGGAGATCTAGGTGCATATAGTAGAAATGCATTCCTGATTGACAAGAAAGTGCACCCAGCTACCATGAGGACAAAAGAGCATTAGAAATCTGTGTAGCTTTGCTCATCAAAAAATAGAGCAGTTCTTCAATGTAGAATAGCTCCTTTGGAAGCAATGGTTTAGATATAGGCAATGGCATGGGTACACTAAGAGAGACAAGTCATGCTAAGCATAGATAAGGCTAGAATTAGGAACACAAAATGTTGACCAAGAGACAAGCATGTATTTATGCACTAAAAAGCCACGTGGAAGTCCACTGTCAGAAGAATATTTACTGACATGCAATAGAAAAAGTATAATATTTTGTCATATTACTAAAAGTAATGAGAAACATTAGGCTTGTATTTTTGTTTCCAAATCTAACAGCACTATGCTCTATTTTCTTGCGCAACATTATTTACTTCTCTGTCACCCCAAAGACCCCAGCATCATCAATAAAGAAAATACAATTATCAGCACAACACAAGATCTTCACGGAGCCCCATAAGTTCACAATATGACCCTATTAATCAGAGGGCTGCATCTGTCCCTAAAATTGTACTGACTCTGTTGAGTCTGAAGGCATGAAATTCTAGACCAGATCATGATTAATACTGTAAGACAAATCCGCTCTGTGTAATTTCTAAATCTCTTCCCTTCTCAGCATTAAAAGAACAAATAAATCAGAAAGTCCTGCAGGATGGGGGGAGGGAAGAAAAGGGGTCAAATCTAAGAAGATCTCAATACAGTCTCAAAATCTACAGCTGGCTTAAGAAAAAGTCATCATTTTTGTAGTGTGGAAAATCCTGAAAATTAAGAATTTCCCTGCCTAACAGAAAAGAAATGGAAACTTTGATATTTCTCTTTTGGAAATATTCAAACTGTCTTATTAAATTGCCCTGCTATTGTGAAATCAATGCATCATTGTTGAGAATACCATTTTGATTTATACACTACGTCACACTTAAAAACGTGTCAAAACCAAGCATTTCCATCAAACCAAGCACTATTTAAATGTTGTTGAAAACTACAGCAAAAGATTGCTTCAGTTCACAACACCTGTGAGTTTTGTGAGGGTTTATTTACCAAATCTGACATCAATGAG
This sequence comes from Dromas ardeola, assembly GCA_013398915.1. Lineage (NCBI taxonomy): Eukaryota > Metazoa > Chordata > Aves > Charadriiformes > Dromadidae > Dromas > Dromas ardeola. The sequence goes on along the minus strand of VYZM01002668.1, from coordinate 39,839 downwards.
TTGTTTGACAAAACAGCTTTTCCCTCAAACCAGGACAACAGCATAAAGAAAAAAAATCTTAATAGACAGCAGCCACTCTTCCCAAACTTCCACTCTCAAGCTGATCTACAGAGTTGCAAGAAAGACTTCCTTCCTTCAGGGATAAGGAAAGCAGACTGAAGAAGATGCAAACCCTTGTCAGGTTGGATTCTAATATGCAGTATCACCAAATGTACATTTAATAACCAAATCATCATTGCATGCTACCTCTGGAAAGGACTCTCCCGAGTTTGGGTTCTGTGGCCCCACTGAACCCAGGCTGAGGTTCAGAACCTCATCAGCATCTCTGTACCTGCTGATGTTCCCCTTGCAGCAACAGAGTAAGGCACCTAATGCAAATCTGCTCCCTATTCACACTGGTATACCCGATTCTGTGAGGCCTATCAAAAAGGAAAAAGTATGAATGGACTCAGGGTGTACACAGCTGGGGGTCAGTTTCAGCTCCTCTGCGGACAACAGAAACCTGAGCAAAAACTGTGCAGTTCAGCACAACTGACAATCACTACTCAACAGCATTTAACAGTTAATAGCTCAGTGAACTGTTAATATCAATCTGTTCCACCAACACTGAAAAACAGGGCACATGCGACTGAGTATGTTTAGTTACTCCCAGTATTTCAGTGATATTCACCGTTCTCAGAAGTCCCTACCACAAAAAGGAAAAAACACTTCAGAAAGTTGGTACAAGCTTGTTGGTACAAGCACTAGCTCCTATCTTCTGTCCATTTCAAGGGATCAACTAATCACCTGTAACAGAGCAGATGAATCCACTTTCCATTCTCTGAGTTCTCTGAAATCCACAAAGTCCCAGGAGGAAGTTTCTAGGAATAATGTAGCACCTAAAATATTATGGAAGGACTATCAGGATTTCTTAAACAACCTCGTTTGTGTAATCACCCGCATTCTACTGAAGAGGAACTTGTCACATGGGCAAGTCTGTTTATCACCACTGAACTAGTTGCTTATATCTGAAATTGCAATTAAAAGAAAGGAGCTTTTATTTTTCTTGCCGATAGGAAAGGTCTCACTGCATCTGAGCTCATTCTAAGGGTCATATTTCAATTTCAGTTATACTTTAATTTTCTGCTTTCTGAGGGCAAGGGCAGATAGGGACCACAAGTCATAGACTCTCCTCCCAAAGCCACTTCACTCTGCTCAAGGAGAGGGCAACATTCGTTCTGCTGTGAAGTGGATTTAGCTAGAAACTCTAATTAGTCTAAACTTGTTTTCTTCAGGACCCAGAGCCTGCATTTCAACTCTTGCCAAGATAACGATTAACATGCTAATTCGGAACGCCACTGACCCAACTCTCCACCAGACAAGGCTGCTGGGATTCTGATTAGGTAACCCTAACATAGCGGTTTTTTCCAAATCAAGACTGCTGATCCAAGCACCCTGGCTCTAGAACCAGAACTTTGGAACATAGCAAGTCAAACAGCAAATAGCAAATCAAGCTGTTATGCCTTCACATCGGCTGGCAAAGTTTGATGGTGGTTCAGGGATACAAATTGATATCCACCCCTACATCAGACAAAAAGACAACTTCTTCTGCAAGCTTCAGTCAAACAAAACTCTGTGGCCTTTAGTAGTTCTTCCCTGTGTTTGCAGGTTCTTAATGCAAATTAAGAAAACTAATGCAAATACCGGTATGAAGGTCTTTCATCCTCAGCAAATCCTTGTGGCCTTTGCTTACTTCACCATCTCTGCCAACAATCTGCAACAATTTTGAGAGACATTTTCTACCCCACAAAATGGTGAAATTCCCTTGGAACTAGAGGAGTAGTTCCAGCACTTACTTCTGGAAATTTCATCCCAGTAGCTATACTGGATTCATGCTTGTTCATTGATCTAGTCTTAAGCAATATTTTTAGGAAACAACATTTCCGCATGAGCCAATTCCCATCGCTGCAACAATTCTGTTCACTACAAGGGGAACACCATACATGTTTCCCTACCTCTCCAAAACTTGTCTCATTTTGCTAGTGGGATTTGAATAAATCCAAAATTAAGTCTTTGCTTTGGTTTTTATTTACCAGGTTTCACCTATGCTTCGCGTTGTTTCAGAATAAAATCCAAGCCCTAATTATTGCATTCCATGCTGCGTGTGTTATGTCACATAACAGAATACATGATTAATGAAAATTGTTATTAAAAGTATGATTTCTATTATTTTAGTATGAAATAATAATTCAGCATCCCAAGATCAACCCAAAAACTCAGCTCAGACTTGCTGCAAATATTTGCAGCATTTATACAATTCTGTTCTGTATTTCTTTTTATAGTCAGAATGTGGCAAATTTCACATGCTAATAGATTACATGTGTTTTATTCCACCAAATGGTGACAAACGGCTCTTCAGAACAAATCCTAACCACCCCCTGCTTTTGACTGTACAAAAATCATACACTTGTAGTTTGATTTTTAATCAATACCACAATGATTTTCAGGAATATTAAAATACCTTCATAACTGAACTCGCAATATCCCCTGGGTTCAGGGCTGTGCACAAGGAATATGGGATGAAGCTCGTGCTGCTAGGCTGCTCATGCTAAAATTACCATTGGCCCTTGCTCTAAAACATGAACCAAAAAACTCTACCCAAGCTGCCGGCGGCTCCATGGAAACAGTCAAAAGGGGACAGAAGCATTATTGTTATCCACAGCAAAGCTGAGGAGATTTGTTAAACCAATATTGCAATATTCTATGGCTAAAATACCATCTATCTCTTTCTCATGCAGTTATTTCCCTAGAAGTTGCCATAACACAATGCACACTGAGAACACTACCAGTGAAAATACAAAACCCTGCCCTATCCTGAAAGGAAACAGAAATTTTCTGGAATCGATATTTTTCAGAATGAGATGTACGTGGACGCAGGTGAGACACAGTATTTAAGAACGGCAAGATTGTCAGGAAAAGGATGAACTCTATCAACCTGCCCAGCTCACTGCAAGATGGGGGTCTGAGAAAGCATTTAAGCAGTTTTGTACTTTGAGCATTATTCGAGGCCCATTCTTAGTTTACTAAAAAGACGGTTTTTTAAGTGTATTTTATGCAAGTAGAGTCACACTCAAGCACTGGTAGAGACAACACATACAGCCTGAAAAAGAGCCATTGCCATTGTGGTTATCAGACTCACCTTTCTTTGATTTTAACAAGCCAGCAAAACCATCTTTTATTTAATTGAAATGCATATAAACAAGAAAACAACAAACAGTGAGGGGAAGTTCACGCCCCGTATCTTTTTCCTGGAAACCCTTCCTTTTCTTTCTTTCTAAGGCCATAACTGTGATTATCTGTTGTCTTACCGGTATCAGAGGAGGGTATTTTACATTCACTACTAAAGACTGACAGATATTTAAGTAATTTTTCTATTTAAAGAAAGACGGTGAACTTGTGAAAGGTTTGCCATTTTTAGCTGAGCTCCTACAGCCAATAAAAGTAGATACTGATGTCAGAATGAGCAAGAAAAATCTGCATTCTGGCCTCCCGCGTTCACTTTTAACAACATAGATCTCTATGATGAATCGTTTTCTTTTCTGGACACCTTCTTCCAACCAGATCACTACCTTATAGCAGTTTATCAGCTTGCAGATCAATATAACTTCGAAACATTCATTTCCTTCTCCCACCGTACCTCTGTCAATGCCTTGCAGAACCTCATGGACACATTGCTCTATTTTCCCATGTCCTATATCCCTTGTGCCCTTTCATTCAATTTTCTGATAAAAGAAAATGGATGTTCCCATTACCAGGGAAGCTTAGGAAAAACTAAGCCAACATGAATTACAGTTTGTCTCTTCACATCAGCTTTTCAGCAGAAATGTATGTGAATATCCCATTAGCCATTTCTATCCATCTTTTAGATTCAAAATACGTTTAAAAATAAAAACATTACAAACAACATTCACTGAAATTTATAGAACGATTTTTAGCTGAACTGTGCTGCTTTAAAAGTGAAAGCATCAGCTAATATTGGTCAGGGGAGCCGCATTCTCCTCCCATATAACCAGTTGATGGGTTGGATTCTCAGCTGCCAAAGGTGAAACACCACCCATTAAACCCAGACGAGATGCCAGTTCATACAGTACATGGCAAAGTACAAGGTTTCACTTATAAACCATTCAGAATACTGTCCTGAACACACAGATTTCAATTAAGGATGCATCTGAAACCAGAAAAATATCTTACGGTAATTTCAGATTCCAATAGGCATTAAGCTATTGTATATAATTTCAAATCAATTTCCAAGGACAATGCTTACATCTTCATTGGGTTCACCTAACACAGGCTGCCACGCACCTCAGCGACACGGACTGCATGTTCCAGGAAAACTGCAACATGTAGGTCATGCTGTGACCTACAAAAATACATGACGCAATTCAAAAGGGATCTGCTAACACAGAGCCTTGCAAACAGAGGCTGGATACCACTAGGTCAGTAACACTCACCGTGGACTACGCGTGGATGTTTATCAGTTGGGCCTCTGAAACACTGCACACACCATAAGCTTACAGGTTCATTCCTAAAAGCCTTTCCAAATTAATTAATGCAACCTTTTGCTTAGTTATAAGCTGACAAATAGTAACCAACACAATTGTCCTTTCAGCTGTAAATTACTCAATGTACTTCAAGTGCAACAGTCCCCATATACTCTTTGTTCGCCTAAGAAAGATTATAATTAGAGATGGGAGACAAGAAGGGAATCTTACTAAGGGTTGTATTAAATTAAAGCAAATTCTCCTAGCAGATTCTCCAAAAATGACTGCATCTTGTTTTGTTCCTCACCAATGCACAGAGATGGAATATAGCAGCTTGCAAAACCTTAAATATTAAATACAAATAAATACAGTGTAAAAAAACCAAAACACTTATCTACAAATAACAGAACTTCAAGAACAAAAATAACATTCATATTAATGAAAATGTAAGTATATATTATGTATTAATAAAATTATTAATCTTTTAAAAAATCCTCACTAAAATATTTGTACACCAAGCCTACCCCAAATACATGCAAAACAATACAGCATTGATTCTAATTAACTTCTATCACCTATAACATTTGCATACACCATAGAAATAAATAATGAAAAATTTTTCTGCATTTTAAAAGAAAATGAACTTAGTGAATTTTAACAAACCAGCACACATACAAAAAAAAAAAATCCCAAAGCCCTGACTCCCCCATTTCTCCCAACTTTATTTGCTTACTCATTATTGATTACCGTAAACCACCTGGGACCTCAATGCAATTTTCAACAGCTGTTTCTTCTTCTTTTCAGTTTTAATTTCCATGTTACTTAGACCTTTTGTTTACAGTCCATGCAGCGTAAGATTTAACAAGTCTTTCCCCTAAACACTTAAAAGAATATTGTAATAAACAATTTCAACAAAATTCAACAAATAGCTTGACAAAGGGAGTACAGGTGTTAAACAGTAACTGAGATACTACCTCCTAGGTGTAGATGGGAGGAATGCATAAAGTGAAAATGGGAGACAACATGCATTTTAGCATCAGCTGTTCTCAATTAATTCAAATAATTCATTTTGTTATTTTTGATAAAATAATATGAGATAATGTTATACTTTGCATTATCATTTTTAACATAGAAGAAGACCTGGCATACCATAGCAGCTGTTCTATCTAAGCAATTTTCTCAGGTACATCAGTTTGCTTCATTATTCATCAGAGAGTTAAATTTCATCCAAAGTTAGAAATGGAATTGTGGTCTATGCAGTCTTCATTTGTATTCGTTATTTCTTGGTGTTTGTTAAACAGTTAACCAGGAGAATTTCATTATGCAGCTGTTTACTAAAACGTTTGCTGCATTCATTTGCCTCTTTCTTGTTTAACTACGCTATGTGGATGGTCACATATATCACTTCACTCTGCTTCTCTTCTGACAGTAGCTGATTCAGACTATTTAACCCAGGGAACTGGCTGTAATGTCCAAATGTGATATTCCAGATAAAACACAGGTCCTAAAGTTTCCAGGATGCATGACAGTTCTCAGCTACCCACCAGTGATCCAAATGCATGGCAAGCAAATCATAGAATCACAAAATGGTTTGGGTGGGAAGGGACCTTAAAGACCATCTAGTCCCCTCCCTGTCCTGGGCAGGGACCCCTCCCACCAGCCCAGGTTGCTCCAAGCCCCGTCCAACCTGGCCTTGAACCCCTCCAGGGATGGGGCAGCCACAGCTGCTCTGGGCAACCTGGGCCAGGGGCTCACCACTCTCACAGCAGAGAATTTCTTCCTTTTATCCAGTCTAAATCTTCCTTTTCTCAGTTTAAAACCGTTCCGCCTGGTCCCATGGCTCCCCTCCCTGATCCAGAGTCCCTCCCCAGCTTTCCTGGAGCCCCTTGAGGGACTGGAAGGTCTCCCCGGAGCCTTCTCTTCTCCAGGCTGAACCCCCCCAGCTCTCTCAGCCTGTCCTCACAGCAGAGGGGCTCCAGCCCTCCCAGCATCTCCGGGGCCTCCTCTGGCCCCGCTCCAGCAGCTCCGTGTCCTTCTGCTGTTGGTGCCCCAGCGCTGGAGGCAGCACTGCAGGGGGGTCTCCCCAGAGCGGAGCAGAGGGGCAGAATCACCTCAGAAAATCACACAGCACGTAAGTTTTCGTGAGATGAACTGAAAGCCTGCATTCCTGAAAGCGCTTGCATGTCATTATTTTTCCTTTAAAGTTCACTGGATCTTTTAGAATCCAAACTGCAGACTGTGATCCACCCTGTTTTTCTGTCATTTACAAAGAGGCTGTATTTACGCTCAATTAACTTGACAGCAATCGGTGTGGCTAGACCATAGAGCTTTTTCATGACTCTTCCAACATGCTGTTGAAATTTCTATTTAGAGCCCCACCTCCTGGACCAAAGGTTTCTAGTCCTTGTATTTCAAAGGAGAAATTCAAGTAGACCTTAAAGATACAGAAACTAGAAGTACTACAAAAATTACATTTTTCTACCCTCACGGATTCTGGATCTTGAGCGCTGATGACACAGAGAATTGCACAGAAGTAGATGATTACTAAAGAGAAGGCAGCAGGGAATCCATCTCTGAGGATGAGAAAATATATTTGTTATAACCTGGTAAAGACCAGATCTTCAAGTGATAGAGATTTACAGAGGAACTTCGAAGAGGTTACCTGCTGGTCAAACCAGGACAGAATTAGAGCAATCTATTGAAACACATAATGCAATAATAGAAATAATAGAAACACATAATAACACAATAATAGAAACACATAATGCAAACACGCCATTGTAAATTCAAGTAAAATAATTATTTTTTTAAAAACAAAAACAGCTGTTTTGCAGTCTTGTAACCCAAACATTGCATTGCCATGCACAAAGCTTAAAGAGAAATCTGACGGAACCCAGAAGATACAAAGAATGACTGACTAGAAAGTGATCCAAAATTCAGGTGCCTGGTAAGGACTATTTTGCCACCTCACAACTTCACAAAGCACAAATATTGACCACAATAAGAAATGACCATGACTCAGTAGTGAAATCCAAGTCATAAGTATCTTCTATCCCGTAGTTTAGTTAAAAAGAAGAGGGGAAAAAAAAGAAGTTATCATTAACAAACTACTTGGATTTCAACTGCTCAAGTTACACCTGAGTTATACCAGCCTTATGACAGTAGAATCCATCACCATGTCTTTTTTACAGTTAGAGGACTATTTTTATACACTTTTTAAACCACAATATCAACTGTCTATCAAATAGATGAATAGAAATCGAAACTGAAAATTATTCTGGGCATCATTTTACCAGTTATGTTTCACAGCATTTTCCTGACTTGAATACTCTGAGGTCACTTATCCTTTGTAATGACAGACAAATTATGCAGCATCTTTCCAACTACATTAAGATCTTGATAATAAAAGGTCTAGCAGAACCCAGCCAGACCTAGCTACATTTACAAATTACAATAGCCAGCCACCTCCTTAACACATAACCATGTTTTAGCTGTACCGTATGTTCAGTTCCTAAGAAGTAAGGTACAGAAGTTCTTACTCAGAAAATTATTTAGCTGGGAATGGCCTCTGGAAGCAGAAGGATTATCAGAAGCCACTGAAAGGTGACAGGACCAAGGTTATCAGAAGGGAGGCTGAGGCAATGCATTAGGATTTGCAATATCACAGAGCCTGAGGTTAGGCTTAGGGTGGACATTGTGGAAATACCTGCCACAAGTTCACCTCTAAGGTGCTCTGGACACACTGATAGGTTGATGTCCTTCTTGTACTGAGGCACCCATGGTGTCTTTTGATTGCCAAAGAACTACTTATAGAGCACCTGTATCTTGCACCCTCTTGAACAATTACCAGCTAACCACCCTCAGGCTTCACCAATAACATAACCAATCCCAGAGAACCTCTTAGAATCACCCCATATTTACCTCACTCAGGCACCAGTATGAACCTGGTCAGCTGCCAACAAAGCAGCAGGCCTGGATTTAAAACTCGTATGTACAGCAGCAGGCCAGATCAATAGAAACAAAACCTGAGTCAGAGCAGAAGTAATAAGCCTCACATCGCTGCCTGAAAAGGGAAAAAACATCCTCCTGATGGGCCACCCAGACGGCTGGACGAGCCCTGGTATGCGCACCAGTGTAGAATCTGACCCAGCAAACAGGCGACACTGAGAACAGGGCTCCAACGTGCCACCTTACAGCGACACGTAGCACAGTATCAGAATGCAAATGCTCTCAAAACCACATGTTATTCATTTTTTCCTTACAGGGGTTCAAATTAATCTTTTAAAATATATGTCTCCATGTTCCCAGCCTATGCAGTATACTCAGCATCGTCTATGTATCTGCATTCACAGCAAAAAATAAATCCCACTACAGATGAGTACTGAGCGCCGTCAGACGGCCCAAACGCACCATCCAGCTCTGTCCCGAGCAGCCATAACGACACCGCGGGGCGGCGGCCCAGCCACGAAGGGCTGCACCGC
>VYZM01002668.1:0-17095 GCA_013398915.1 Dromas ardeola | reverse complement strand
GGGCCCGGGGCCCTGCCCGCCGAGCGGCTGCTGCCGGTGCCGCTGGTCCCCCCGCGCCGGGGAGCGTCCCCTTCGGGAGCGGGGAGGGGAACTGCAGCAAAACAGGGTGCTTTGGGAAAGGCTAAATTTAGGGTTCTAAATGCGCCTTCGGTTCCTGAGGTGCGGGACTGTTTGTTTCATGCCGGCTTCCCCTCCCTCTTTTCTGAGTTTTGCCTTTTTTTTATTCTATGGTGGTTTGCACCTGCTTTTTGCATGCTATCTGAATGCTATTAACTGTTTGGGCTTTGCACCTTTCCACTAAGGTAGATAATTCTCTTTCTTTAACAGATGTCTACTAATGTTTTTTGAGGCCACAGAGTGAGGAGAAACAAGGCCTAGAGAAATCTAGAAGAAAGGCCTTTCAGAGAAGTCTGAGGAAGGGTTAGTACCACAAGAATGCCTTTTGGAGGGCTTTCCCCCAGTTAGCAGCAACTGGAAATCTTATTTACTGCTAACTGAGTGTTTGTTTCATTTATTTTGAATTTCTCCTCTCCTTTATGTAATTAAAATTTATCTGGTTTGAGCCTTACACTGGCAATGCCTGCTGTTGGATGAAAGCTGGGGAAATGGGCCCAGTAGCACTGAAGGATCATAATCATTCTGAGATCACGAGATGCCATTCTTTCTTGTTTCTAGCTGATTAGTTCTGAGGTGACAGCAGAAATACTTGTTATGTAGTGTCCGTGCTACCTTGCCCTCAGGCTCTAGTCTTTAAGGCCGTCTGATTGTATCTTAATGGGGTATTTCAATTTGCCTTTGTATTGATAACACTGCCTAACATTTTATCACTAGAAAATTTTCACTTACATACTGCTACTTCCTGTGCTAAAAATCATCATTTAAAAACATTAAAATACTGGTCTTTCAAGCCTGTTATTTTAACCCAGTATTTTCCTCTTCATTCCAGCCTCTGCTTATTTTCCTGTTGCATTTTTTCTGTGATGCTCTGGGAACTTCACTTGAAGTACATTAGAATGTAATTTAATTCTGCATCTTTTTTATGGTGTTTGGTTCTAACACTACAGAAATGTAAGCACTTGTTTTGGGATCCACAAAAAAAACCCCACAACTGTTGCTCCACAACTTCGTAAGCTTTTCCAAAAAAGTAATAATAAGGCTTTGTGCTTATTCCAGTATCAGAATGTCAGCTTTAATCCTCTCTCTCTTTTAAAAGATAAATTAAGAAAGAATACTGTGAAAATTCATTTTGTATGTCATTTGCAGGTTAGACTTTTGTTTGTCTCTGATGGTAAGGGCAGTATATTCTTCCTATCATGAAAGTGTCCTTCACAATCACTTCTTTTATTACAGAAGTGACTTGAATCAGAGGACTCAGTGTTTGAATTGGCTGCAAGTTCACCTGGTAATGAAAGGGGTGTAATTGATTAGTGTGATGTCACCATACTTGATTCATTATTATCATAATGAAAGATGTAATTTTTTTTTTTTTTTGTGAGCCACTGAATGTCACTATTTCCGAATGCAGTTTAGATTCTAAGGCTACCACCAGCTCTCGGTTGGTGGTTGCTATGACAATTTCTAGGTTGTGACTATGCTGATCTGGAACCATTTGTTCTGGAGCAGTCTTTGCTGAAGTCAAGGTTATCAAGACGAGCAAAGCGCATGGGGTGATGGTGGTGGGATCACTGAGCAGGGTGCATGGGATAATAGGACAGGAAGGGATCAACAAAATGGGGCTTAAATGAGGTCACCTCCAGCACTTGCATGTCAGCAAGGAAGTGCCTAAAATGCATCATTATGGGGAAATCCCCCAAACCCCTTCCAAGAACTCAATGCGCTGGGAAGCTTCTCTAAAGTGCCTGTACAGCAATGTACAGGTTGTTCTACAAAGGCTGACAGAAATAGGAATAGCCCTGTTTATTCCTTAAGTGGGAAACGATGGGTTATTTATAATGTTGGTCTTTCAAATAGACAAAGCAAATTAGTCCATTGTTTGAAGTCTGATTTTAATATTACATGTCTTTTACCTCTCTTAATTTTAACCAAATATGTTGTCAATTCAGTCGTAGCTTTGACAGAAAATACTTCTATTACTCTGCTGGCCTGTATATCCAAGATGCAAATAAAAACTTATTTGTTATTCATGTTATTACAAAGATGAGTCTAGTCAACACAAAATGCCCGACTCGTTTCTCATTCCCTCTCTTCTTGCCCCACCCCAAAACATGGTTGACTCAGAATTTTTTTCCTGAAGATAAATTTTTGTTGTCCATACAGTCTCTTTTGTGTTTTCCATATCTGGGGGCCAGCTGTTAGTGGGCTGTTCTGTACTCCTAAATTTTGTATTTGTTATTTGTTTGATAATTACATTGTTTTAATTTAAGGCTGTTTTTACAAGAATGAGTGATTTTTTTTATTATTTTATTATGTTTGTGTGTGTGTGAGGTCTGTGAAGTAATTTTATCAAAGTCTGATTATCTTCAGTTTTGGGCCCACTGAGTATTGCATGCTGTTTTGCTGGCTGGAAACTGTGACAGTATGCTTGAGGTGCTCTATGAGATTTCAATAAGAAATACAGAACCTTCTGCAAAAATGCACAAAGTGCTACTTACTTGGATGCTTCCTGAAACCTGGGCAAAATATGTCAGGTTCCTGATGTGTGCCACGTGGGCAGCTATGCTCTAGCTGTTCATATGATTGCTCTCCAGGTATGACATACTGAGCTGTTCGGTGAGAAAACATGTTTATTTTTTGGTACCCGACCAGATGGGGTTGCGTGTGTGTATAGCGATCACTGCAGGAGTCCCCAGCTACTGAAGTCGTTATTTGTGGTTCCAACTATTCAGCAGAAGGTGGCGCTTGGGGCTCTTGCTTGAAGCAGCAAGAAAAGGATGAAAGGGAACTTAGTTATGGCTAAGAGTTCAATAATTCAATTGCTCAAGACTTGCTTCATAATGAGAACCCATAATTCTTCCTGTCATTCCATTGTGCAATAGATGCATCTTCTAAGTGACACCCAGGACTGGCTTTTAGAGCAGGGGACTAATTAAATCCTCTGTGCATGAAAACTAATAATATCTTAGGGAGACGCAGATTAATTTAGCTGTATTCATTGGGTGCTGTTGGAAGAGCAGGAGCTAATTCAGCGTCGCATTGCACAGGTACCTGGGTGAGACTGGCTCCAGTCCCTCACAGAAATGTGGTCACAAAACTAGTGAAGGTCAGTGTCGGGAGGGGATTATGTCCATCATACAAGTGGTTGTGTAGATAGTTACTTTAAAAGGGTTATTTTTTTTCTCAAAGTTAAAATCTCCAAATGTACAGCTGATGCTCAATGAAATCCAATATAAGTGGCCTTTGCCACATCAAGTGTCTTGCCAATACAGGGAATTTCATCTGTTGACAGTTGGAGAAAAGCCAGACTTCTGCATTATCTGAATTCAACTTCTCTATTATGATGCTATCAAACTGTGCTTTTCAACTTGTTTAAAAGAAGTCAGCTATGAGTACAGGTTCTTCTATATTTTTACACTGAGAAATCTGATGTTCTAAGAATTTCTTTTCTGCTATTGGTTGTTGTCTCTATTTAGCACAGTTAATGCTTTTGCTTGTTGTACGTTCTGCCAGGACATCATTAAGGTTAGAGCTTGGAAACCATGTGACCCTAAAATGTGAGGGAAATCATTTATACTTGATTTACATGAAGACTGAAGAATAAATTTCAGAAACTGTGGATAGTTTCAAAAGACAGGAGACTGCCTGTCAGAAGTGAAAAAGATTACCCAGAAATTTGTATCAACTCTGTGACACTGTTTTTGAGTTCCTGACTGTGGAATTACTTTTATTTGTTTAGGGGAATTCTTGTCAAACTTCTAATCCCATGGATACTAACTTTTCTTACTAATATCCTTTATATTTCTTCTTTCTAATAGTGTTCTTGCTCCCAGAAACAAGAGTTGTATTTCTGTCTGCACTGTATGTGTATGCTATGTTAGACCTCTCTAAGTGACCTTTGGATAAAAAATAATAATAAAAATAGTAGTATGAATCCTCTTAAACTGTCTATCCTAGAACTGGGGTTTGGATACTTGAGTTGTACTATTTCAAGTGAAATTTGGAGATACCTTCTTTAGAACTATAAACTTTGCTATATATGTGTATGTATATACATATATAAATATTCAGTCCTTGTAGCGGTCCAGATGTTTCTCATTCTTCAAGACCGGGACATGGGTTACCAGGTTATGGATGCCATTTCAAAGACTGCTACTAACGCCAATGGGAGATCCTTGAACAATTTCTGCCTCTTGAAAAATTATACCTCAGAACGTACTTCAGAACGCCATAACGTGACAACAGCACATTTTTGGAGAAAATTCTTTCTCTGCTAAAAAAAAAGAACTTGGTAGGTACTTGCCATATTTTTGTAACTGTTTTGAGCAGAGCTGAGAAAGGATTTGTTTGGTCTGACCTTCTAGGATGTATTCTAAACAGCTTGTTCAATGAGCTGATTAAACTGCATCATCCTCGCATGATTCCTCTGTGAGATGGGAGAAATGGTACGATCTATAGATGCTGTGGATCTCAGTGGATGGTCCCTGCAAAGGTGGGAGTCCCACAGAGGAGGAGGCCAGAGCTGCAGCAGAGAGGACATGCCAGCGCTGCCAGTTCAGCTTTCTCAACTTTAGCAGCAGGGGGGGTCTGGCTACGCTTGTTCTGGTTAGACACTTCTACAGCATTTCTGATTCCAGTAACCTCTCTGCAATGCTCCTCGCCACACCATCTTTTTCTTCAGAGTGGATGTTAAAATGATGGGGGGAGAGGTACAGAAACGTTTAAACAACTCAAAGGTTTACAGAATGCTCTTAGACAATGGGACAGGGCTTTGAGCAACCTGGTCTAGTGGGAGGTGTCCCTACCCAGGGCACGGGTTGGACTAGGTGATCTTTAAGGCCCCTTGCAACTCTAACCATTCTATGATTCTATGACCTAAGCAGTGGGGACAGGGACCCTGCAAGGTGTGGAGGGTGGAAGGAAGTAGGGAGTGGACCTTTGATGTGTGTGGAAAACAGCTGTCATCTTCTCTTGTCCTTTGGGGTACTGTGGGGTTTTCAGTGAGGCTGGTATGAGGTAGTGAGTGTGTTGGCACAGGTAACTACTGGGGATGTCTGCTGTTGGCAAGTTCTTTGTGTGGGGTATCCTGCACTCTGAGAAACAGTTGTCAGAACCATGTAGCAGGGACTGGGCTACAGCTCTGGGTTGTTGGTGGCCTTGTGACATTTACGTGTTTGGCTTTTCTGACAGAAACTCTTTTCATACTGGTTCTGGTGTGGTTATTACAGTGAAAGTGGCAATCTGACACCGGTCCCAGTCGTTCTGGAGGTGATTACTGGCAGAGTCATTAACAATTACTTCAGGTAGTGTAAATCTTTTAAATCCAAGACAGATCTGTGAGTGGACAAAATGGGAACACTGTGAATAAACATGAAAAGAATGCAAACCCACAGGAAGCGGAAGAATTTTTTAGTATAAACTGGAGATCTGACAAGTGATATGAAATTAAGAATGTTGGGGGAAAAACGCAGAACAAAGCTTCCTGGTGAGGTGTGTTAGTGTCGACGGTGATCCTGTTGGAACAAAAATAGACACTCCATGCTGTGAAATGACACTTGAAATGCACTGAAAAATGGGATGTTAGGATCTGCAATCTTTGGGCAGAATGGAAGGGGTGGTTTTTAATACAATTTTTCCATCTTCAATCTGTGATATGTTTTCCTGCCCATTATTTCTTCAGGTATATACCAGTTGTTAATGTTGTACATCATATATGCTGGATAACAAAAACAGGGAGCCATTTATTAATGATGGGGAATTGACTGCAGGATATCTCATGTGACAAAGTTGCGTTATAGTCTGCAGTCATAGTGCTGACCAGTACAGTCTAAAATGTCTGATGTCCAGAGCGGGTGTTAACATGAGTGATGGAGCACAGAATATGATCTCTTTTCCTGGCTGTTTGATGCAATGCTATCTACCCTTTGCCCTTAGGCAACAAACGGTGATGGAATACACTGCAGGGGAGGTTTATAACTGCCCTGATTGAAAACAGACATGTCTTCATTACAGACATGATAGAATAATATTCACTGCAACAGTTGTTTACTCTTTTTCATCAGAATTTAAATGACAGGTACAGTGCAGATAGTCCTGGAAAGCACGTAGTCCTTGCCCACAAAATTACAGCGTGCGTAGCAAGGCAGCAACCTTTCATACCTTGCTTGTGCACCTGTGTTTTGTGGTATAGAGATTAACTTTGTGTCCAAGAGGAGAACCTAGGGTTGTGATAGCCAACGGATTTAATGTGGCTGTAGTGTGGAAGTAAGGAGATAGACAAACATCTTGTGACCCAGAAGCTACTCTGAGAGAGTTATAAGTATTGTATTCTTCATTTGCAGTATGTGCGAAATGAGACGGGGAACGTTTCAAAGCTGAATGATGTGTTAAGGTGCCATTTGGAAATCTTTAACTTTCAGCTGTAATAACAACTTCATTGGCATCTGAAATAATTTCTCTTCTGATTCACAGCAGGTAGCTGTTCTTCTGTCTATACTGTTTATCATCTGCTTTCCGGCTTCAAAACTGAATTCCAGGAAATCTGCCTATGACTCAAGTAATACAGCATTATGACATCAGAGTAGGCTTTTGTGTGTTGTCAGTAATGTCTTTTTCCCTCTCTCTTGCTCAGATCTGAATTGCTTTCTTGGGAGGTTAATTGAGATGAAGTGACATAAAATGCCTCTGAGGACCCTGGAGTCATGCAGCAAAAGTGTTTACTGTGCCTGAATCACTTCTCTGTATCTGAGAAACCTATTGACTCATGCCATATATTTTCTGTTATGAAAAGATTTTATTTAATTGGAGCTTCTGATGAGCTTGAATGCAGTATCAGCTATGCATGCATAACTAGCCCAAATGCTCTGAGGAAATCGGCATGCAGCGTTTGCTTAGCATATCGTCCACTATGACCCCCTAGATATCACAGTGAAACTGTAAAGAACCATGCAGGTTCTTAAGGATTCTGTTATTCAGGACCCTTCAGGTTGTTGCTAACTGCAGTTCTGACTTAACGGAGAATAGACGTGCTCCCTTTTCAAGAGACCCAGACAATTGTTTTAACCAGTCTTCAAAAATTATGGTTAGGCTGAATTGTAAGAACTAGATTAGTTTGGCCTGCATTTGGTACACTGCTGTGCACCCTACAAATCATTGATGAGAAGAGAGACTGGAGGTGGTACGTTGAGTGGTGGTCTCCACCTGGTAGGTGGGCAGTAGGGATCTGCGCCCAGTGGGTACTGAGATTCTGCAGTTCCACTGGCACTGCCGTCTGACAGGGGTCAGTGCTGTTAGCTGAAAAGGCTGGTCCTGTACCATCCATCCTTGTTTTCATGCTAATGACTGCGTACCTAGGTGGTAAGGAAATAACTAATTGGGCCGAAAATCCATATCTGTTTTTTCATGGGACCACTGGAGTAAACATAAGAGTGAGGGAAGTGAATGTGCTAAGGCAGAACTGCCCCTTTTGTTATTGGTGAAAGTTTATGCTGAAAACAGTAGAAGCTATTGATAGACAATGTTTTTTCTCCCCTCCCTCTATGATCTGAGCATGGAAGTAAAATAGTGGTCAAAGCTGCTGGTAGTTTCCTTATGCATCAGAGCTTTGTTACTGAGCAGATACTGAGCAGTGCAGATTTCTAATGTCAGGAAACTTCAAAAGTTCTTTCTACAAATCCTTATTTATACTTGGTTTGTCTAGGCATTTTTTCCCCTTTTTCACTATCCTTACTGTTTGAGAAAAGAGGAGGATATTTTATGGTGATCAGCAATCCATTACTGTGTTTTAAGGCAGCAGCATTTTATACAAATTAGAGTAGTAATTTTGACCTTACAAAATACATAAATGACCGACACCCAGAGCTCCTCCTGCTTCTAAGAGGGACTTGTGGTTGCTCAGCACGTCGCAAAATCAGAATGCTGGTAGCATCATGGAGTGCTTCCCTTGACCTGCTGGCAAGGCTCTTCCTCGTGCAGCCCAGGATGCCCTTGGCCTTCTGGCAAGGGCTAGCTCTTGGCTTGTCTTGAGCTTGGTGCCCACCAGGACCCCAAAGCAGCTTTCCAGCCGGGGGGGGCTCCAGCAGGTTATTGGTGCGTGTATTAAGAAAGCCGTTTTCTTTCTGATTCGTAGGCCTGGTGGTAGAACGAAATTAAAAATGTTTTTTAGCAGGTTAGGTTCTATTGTGGTGGTGATAAAATGAATTTTAATTAACTTTCCAGTATAGTTGTGGTGACTTCTCAAATTTCACCAGTTCTTTTGGAACTCAATGATCTGTAAGCCTTGCTCAAGTGAAGAATTTCTGAGGACATTGGGAATATCCAAGTGAACAACAACACTAGATTACAGGGCTTTTATTAACCTGTGCTAATTGGATTAAAATTCCTAGCTTGTTAACTGAGCTATGCTGATTCAGATGGAAGATAAAGTAGTGCACATGTAGAATTCTACCATGTTGATGAATTGCTGCAAAAGTGGTTTCTGCTGTCACTGGATCTGATACAAATGTAAAATTTTATTTCCTTGATGTATCAGTGTATCATATTAGACATCCTGAGGAAAATGAAGTTAAATATTACTAAAGTACGTTCTGCACATGATTGACTTTATTTTCTTTAATTGAGAGTGATGCCGTTCTGAAACAAAATTTAGTACATCTGATTGTCTGATGCTAGCAGCATTATGATGGATTAGAAAGTCCAAGAAACCCAATAGTGACTACTACGGCATAGATTGTTTCCAGTTAATTTTTCACAGGTCGACAGAAATTGGGGTATTAAGGACCTTCAGTTTAACTGGTGGTTTAACTCCAACGCTGGTATGTTGAGTGTTAGCTTGCGTCATTGAAATACATAATTTAATAATTTCTGTAATCTATGCTTTTAAACTGTTTCTGAGAGAATTTTGTGAATTTCGTCTAGATGCCCAGGTTGTTAAAGTTTTAAATATATATATACAGAATATGTCTCTTCGCCCTTTTAAGTGCAAGAAATATAAAAACCCCACAAACCGCACTAGGGTAATATAATAGAGATGCAATATAAGGGATTTTGTAGGGATGTTTTTAATGATTACTTTGTTGTTCTTATCATGAAAAGTTAGGATGACTCCTGATCATCATGGAGGTGCGTATTAAAATACAACATTATAAAAATTCCTGGTAAGCATCTTGGTTCAGGAAAGGAAAATAACACGTTTTATACCTTTACTGCCAGTGGTATGTGATTTACTGCTTATCCTCATTTTGTTTTATTAGGTGCTGACATGATCTGGAAGAACTTTTATAGCACTTGGTGCCTTCTCTTCCCAGGTTGCATAGTGGCATTTGGTCAGATGACTGTTAATGATTAAGTTAATAGTGATTTAAACTATTACTGCATCTCCTCTGGAATATATCCCTTCACCTGCTGAAGGGTGACAGTTGAACATACATTCTCCTCCCGTCTGTTCTAACTAAAAGTGAAACAGGTTAAATTAAATCACCATAGTGTTTCAGCAGACTAAAAACACGTAGCCATTTTAAGGATACTCTTGTTTTAAAATTGCTTTACCTTGTCTGAAGCCTGTCAGGGTAGATAAGTAAGAAGATTCTGTGTTCAGAGGCAAAGACGAGGCTTTTCGTGCTCCCTGAACCAATGCTTTCTGCCTAATTGAAAACTGAAACTAAACCAAGTGCATGGATTTCTGCTTAGTAAATTGAATTTTTCCTAATAGTCTCACTTCAAGGAATGTTGGTGTCCTGTCCTCCTTCAACCTCTTGGCCACTCTAAATAAAGCGAGCTAAAAGAGGTCTGTTGGTACCTAGCTCGTATAATTAATTCAGTTCTACAGACATATCAAATTAATAACTAGCAAAGAAGGACCCAAAGAGGACCGATTCTAAGAGTCTGGAGTTTTCTGTGAGTGACGGGTACAATAAGCAGGGATGATTGGACTGAATCCAGTCAGTCTATAAATGGAGAAGTCAGCGCTGGTAGCATGTCGCAGGAGTGTAAGCACAAGATTTATCCAAGGAACATTTAATTAAACTGGAAGGTAATGGACGATGGAGTGTGTAGCTCTTCCATCATAAAAGTACAACATTGCTTAGATGATTTATTACTGGGGAGAAATAATGGCTTCATGTTTTTCCGGGACAGTGCTGTATAAAGTTTGAAAGCTACACAGGTTACGTTGGTATAACCTTCAGAATTTTTATTATGCTGAGTTGGTTTTTGGACTGTACATCCAAAAGCAATAAATTCTGGTGGCCCGTGTGAAGAGTTTGGGGTGCTGTTATTTAAAAAGCATGTTTGACAAATACTACAAAAGTCAGTAGTGGAGCAATAGGTTATAATCCGATTCCTTGTGTCAATGTGTGTTTTGTGACTTGATAACCAGTGCTTGATAGGCATAACACTTCCTTAATATACTGTTATGTCATAGTATGTTGTCTGTTAGAATACTTCTGTGGTTCCCTAGAAAGACTTGTCATTCTTTTTTTTCTTTCCCCTCCGCCTGTGATTTGGGTTTTTTTGGTGGAGGCGACTTGGGTGAATGCGCTGCTTGTCAGCTGGAGTTGTACAGTGCTGCAGATTTATGTTGTTGGGCAATTAAGCGCTTTGTATCCTATAGAAGTTGCAAAAGGGGAAGCTGATCTTTGCAATGCATTTTTCAGGGTCATAATTTTTAAAAACAGTAGTAGCTGGGGGTTAATTAAGCAATACCTTCAAGTTTACACAGCAATAAGGTGCTGTGCAGTGAGTGAATGTCAGTTTTCTTCCTAGACTAGGCTGTAATTGTTTTCCAACTAAAATCTCCTTCTCCTGACAGTCCATTGTGCAATGAGCACTGCTGATCCTTTACTTTAGGAACATTTTGCTTATTTAAAGAGACGCTTTTCTGTACACTGACTTCAAAAAGTCCAATAGAAAACTACTCTTTCTGTTTTACATTACACAGTAATTAATAT
This sequence comes from Dromas ardeola, assembly GCA_013398915.1. Classification (NCBI taxonomy): domain Eukaryota; kingdom Metazoa; phylum Chordata; class Aves; order Charadriiformes; family Dromadidae; genus Dromas; species Dromas ardeola. The sequence goes on along the minus strand of VYZM01002668.1, from coordinate 6,035 downwards.
ATGCTCTCCAGAACTTTGCATGACCCTTCATATTTTCCATTTTCTAGTATGTGGGCTTTCCTTATGAAACCCTTCTGCTTTTTTTTTGACCATGAAGTCACTCTTGTCATTTAGTACGTTAGACAGATTATTACTTAGTTCTAGAGCATCAGAAGGTGTTTTGATCACTGATTTTGGCAACAGGGTAGTGCGTAGGTGAGCTGCCCCCGTGGAACCTCTTTCAGCCAGACGCGCACTATCCAAATCACTGAGACAAGGCACTGTGCTCTGAGCTGCGCAGTGTCACCAACAGAGGGGGGACAGGACACCAGAACTGGGTTCATGTCTCTGTCTCCCCCAGAACTTTTAGAATTGGGCTGTAGAAGCCATACTGTCAAAGCTGTTCTACCTATCGAGACTCCCTTCTTTCTGAAGGAATCTCTGCTTCTGAGATGATCAGAAGTTGACAGGGACATTGGGCACTTCTGCTTTGAATGCACTTAGTATTTCTTACGTGTAGTTAAAATTCCTGAGTTGGCTTTTAATTCCGATTTTTGTATTCTGATATATCTCTGATAATGGTGTTTTTCAGTCTGCTATAATGTTCCATGCTATCATGTTTACCCATCTAACAGCAATAATGGAAATCCCATGTTACTGCTGTTTTCTGCCTTACAGATACTGGTTTGCCTTAGCAGGTTGTGGATGTTGTAATCACTGTTGTCAGTTTTTAGTGCCAGTCAGCACTAGCTGCAGTATTGCCCGTTCCTAGCCGGTTATGGAATGTAAGTATCTGTCAAAATATTTAAACTACATATTCTCTGGCATTTTAGATGTAGTTATTGTTTGCTTCTATTCTGTTTGAGATCTCAAAGCCCTAGGTTGTACACATCTGTGTGATGTGAACGTGACCCTTGTTTCTTTTAGTACTGTCCTTTCATAGATCTACTCATTTCTTAACTTATTAGATAAAACATTTCAGAGGAAAGATTTGGCTTTGTTTTGTAGCATCCACTCCGTTGAACAGGAAATTTGTAAGGTAGCTGCTGCGTGCTACCTTTAAAACAAAGGTAAAGTTCAATACTGTAAAAATAACTTCCTGGATAGGTGATAGGGCAGTATTACAGTTTTACTTAGGGAATATACTGAATGGAAAGTGTTTTAATTTTTTGTCGCAAAAAGTGTATGCTGCTACGTATAATATTGCTGTGTCAAATTTCATACCAGTTATGAGAGTCGTCGATTGAGTATTTTACACTTGCCGATTTCAATATCGATTTGTATTCTCCACAGAGGTTATAAATTCAGGGTAAAAGCTGTCAATCTAGTGTGACTGACAAGTTCTTGATTAATGAAGCCTGGGGCTGAAATTGCAAAACGGGGGAGGATCTGCTGTTGCCGGTATGGAGATGGCTGACTTTTACAGCATGGAGCATCTGTATGTAAAGATGTTTTTCAGTCACTCTTTCTTAAGATAACTGTGAAAATAGCACTATTAATACATGTTGGAAAGCCAGTGAGGTTTTAATAGAAGTGTGTGTGGCTTTTCCAGACTGTGGGCTGCCAGTGCCATTTGGGAAGGCTTCTATGTTAATCTGACATCTTGTTTAGCACTGATAACACTAGAGAGTCCAATTAAAGTATTTCAAGAAGACATCCCCATACAAGACTACATTGATTGTCCGCTAATGTGTATTGAATTTTAGCTAAATACAGCCCCGGGTGCTGTGCTGGAAAGCAGGGGAGCTTGCTGTCCGAGCTCTTAATTCCTTTTATATCGATTTGGCTGCTAATGATATAACCTTCTACTCTAATTAACTGACATCTGCATTAGGCTGAACAAGAGCCCTGTGCTTGAAGCTGTCCACTTGTTTGTGTTATGAAATGTGTCGTCCTTTTATGTTAGATGTTGTCCAGATTAGCTCAACCTGTGCAAAATAGATCATCTAAAGGATTGGCTTTTCTTTTAAATATCTTGTAAAGCAAGTTAGTCTTTCTGTTGTCTCCATTCCTGCCTACATGTGCAGGGTGTGTGTTTCTGCTGAGCCTCGCCAGAGCTGGTTCACTGACTGTATGCTTTTCTAATCCTTCTCAATGGATTATTTCCTCCTTTGACTCATTTGGGGCTGCTAAGAAAGGTGCAAATTTAGATGAAGATGGGGTATGAAGAGCTGAAGATAAATGAGTCATTTTGTATGTCTTAGGTCATGAAGCAACCGTGAAGTAAATGACTAAATCAAGCCAGAAACATTGCTGGATTGGAAGGGGTAATCTGTTTGTGAAACCATATTGACAAATATACAAACTGCCAGTTTTCAGATTGGGAAATTATGATTTCAGCATCTGAAAAATAAAATGAATGTTTTTAGTGCAAAACTGGTCTTGCAGCACTTAATAAGTTAAAGCTTCTAGTTTACAGAAGTTCGTCGCAAGCAGCTCTTTTATTTTGTTATGTGTGCCGTTGCCACTTATGTGTTTACACGTTTGCTTCAGGAGAAGGTTGTGAGTCTAACTAGTAAAGATGATGTGAAGTCAGGATTCTGTCATGTTTTTCCCTCTGTGGAAGCTTCATACTCAGTGACAGGCACTACAGGAAGCTCGTTTCTCTCGCTCTGTGTATGAAATGTTGAGTTTTTTCTTTGAATGCTGTTTGAGCCTCTTTTTCTGTATTGTTTGTGGGGTTGAACCATCTCCTAAGAAGTAGAGGTATGTATGATTGCATTTCCAGTGTTCAGGTGGTGGCTGTTCAGCCAAACTTGGCAGCTAATAACTGTTTAATGATTTCTGTGTCAGTGCACTTCTGAAGCTGGTGGCTATGAGGAGAGATGAAAATCAGTGCTGAGAGGGAAAACTCTGGCAAAACTCAGCTTCAGTCAGCACGTGCTTATGTCCCTTAATGGTCAGCACATGCAGAATCCTCAATGGGTTCACAGCATTTTCCATTTCTGGCCTGATGGGGATATTGTTAGGAATACAGGCTTATTTTTTGTGTGTGTGTGTGTGTGTGTGTGTGTACACACACACCCCCCACAACATATATATACACGCAGGTTTCGTTGGTTCCTTTGTTTAGGGAGCAAGTTGTTTCCCATGTTATTCTAGTCATATAATGATAAAAACAATTTCTTACTCAGTACTCTGCAGATTCCAAGCCTTTCCCCTCCTTTCTCTTTACTTCCTCTTTACTAATTAACTACCTTATTGCACAGTACACATAGCCTTTCAAAAAAGTGACTAGAGCAAAAAATGATTATGTAAAAACAAGAAAATTCAGGTTAAGTAGGATGTAATGCATCAGTCTTGCTATTGTATTTTTGCTTTACACAGGCTGAGAATTACTGGATGTAACAGCATCGCATTCCAACTTCAGTGCTGGATTTTTTTTTGTCTTCCAGAAAAATCTCAACAGAAGCTGAGTGGCTTGTACTTCATGAGTATCTGAGGACCTGATGGTCACCATCTTGTCTGAGAACTGGAATTCTCTGGTTAGAAAGCAGGCATTGTCCTTTCCAAGAGAAGGCTTTATTTTTTCCCTAAGGGGAAAATACACAATGAAATTTCCAGTTGTTATCCAGTGTGGAGAGGTCAACTAGGACAGCTTTTAAGTTATACTAATAATTAAATATGTGCCTAAGTTATTGGTGAAAGAGGGCAGAAGTGAATTTCCTAGACTGCTGTGGTTCTATTTCACTGGCAAGTAGAGCTCAGGAAACTGCACTTAACACCTGGTCTACAAATCTTTTTATTTTTTAAGTCTTATTGATTCCTAGTTATGCTCTTAGGCATATATTGAATAATTAATTTTACTTGAAGCAATGCAACCAGTCCTGATTTAATTCTTGATCCGTCACTTTTGATTTGCCACAGACTTGCATGTGTAATTACAGCTGTCGCCTTCTGTTAATAGAAAGTCTGTACCTGTCATAGTAGCAATGATGATATATTCTGCTAGGTCATGGCATTGCTTTTGCATAATCTGGTTTCTTTCCAGCCAGTAGCTATGAGCAGCAGAGGAATGAGGAAACAGTGCAATCCAGAAAATAGAGGAATATTTAACAATTTTTCAGTGTGGCAAAAGGTTAGCATGAGTCCCAAAAGGTAGGTTTATCAGCAATTTTAAAAGAAAGGTAATTGGCAAGGAATTATATAAGGTACTTGAAATCTGTGGTCATCAAAGGGATCTAATGAAGCTGAAGGAGTAGGCAACATGATTACAGATGAAATTTGGTGTTGGCAGATGTTAGAGAATACTTACAAGAAGGAATCATTGGAATACTCATGCTTATGGGGGTCTATATTGCTTATAACCACTTAAAAAAAATCCAGGTGTCACTGTGGCCAAGACGATACAGACTTCTGCTCAGTGAGCAATAGTAGTGGTTAGAAGAGAAATATCCATTTTAAGATTTTGGGTTAAAACATTATCACATGGCTGTGTAACGTTTGACAGAACGTGTTCCTTAGCCCTTAATTAGCTCAGTTCTGTCATAGTAGGATGTGTTATGGTTGAGCTTAGTTTGAAAAGCTGTGTTTGTATTTTTTGCAACATACCAGATTATATGAACTTTATGTCAAAAGCAGTAGTGAATGATTAGATTAGCAAGCGTACAGACCATTTTTACTTGTGTCTTTGTGGCATTGCTGATTGAGGATATAATCAGAACTAAAACATAAAAGATATCTGAAGAAGAAAAATTATTTGGGTCTTAAAAGAGGGTGTGAGACTAAGTCTTGGAAATGTTATGCCTTAACATAGGCAACTGGGTTCTGAATTGAAAAGTTCATGCTTGAAAATCTGAATTAAAATACAGAATCAGGTGGATACCTGCGTGATATTATGGTATCATGAATAATAGTAGGATTTCTGGTGAGGTCTACTAACTGAGATAAGATCTATCAGAAAGAAATAATGATAATCTAGTAAATTGTTCAGCTTTTCCCTTTCCGTACCATTTTATTGTGCCTGATTAACCAGATGGAAGATGTAACTTGGTGATGCTTGAGAACAGAGGCCGACCTTCTAGTGTCAGTGTTTCAGCCTTGTAGAGGGAATGTTCGGCTTATGTAGTATGAATAGAACAGCTGAGATTTTACTCCCAACTTTTTAGTAAATTCCTTCATGAGAAGTCATAATCTCTCTCTAGGGACCTTTCTGTGTTGCAAATATATTTAAAACTGCATTTTACTGTGCATTTGCACTGTGATTTGTATTTGCATATTAAGAATGAAGTGTTCAGTGCCCTAAAAATGCGCTTTTGATGTGATACCACTGCAGCCCCAAGTTGGATGTAGAATAGCAATCGGTTGTGTAGTGTATTTGTGGACCTCGACTACTTGTGCATTAAAAATATTGCACAAGGCTGGATTGAAATTGAGAAAAAAGATGGGAAATCTCTGAACTAATTTCTGCTAGAACTGCCATAAAAGACGCACATGCTCTGATTTGGAATGATGGGAGTGAAATCCAAAGAGCTTGAGGCTGGAAGAATTAGCTGCTAATCTCACATTTCTACAAAAAAACTGAGCAATTCCTGTTTTATAGCCCTGAAAATATAATGGAGCCCTGGGGATCACTGACACAACAAGCTTCTGAGAGCCACTAGCACTTAGCAAAATTGACTTCAGTTTATCAAAAGATTCTTTAGGGAAGAAAAAAAAACACCAAAAGCAAAACCCCTGCTGGTCTGGAAAGCTGCAGAACAAGTAACTGTGTGTAGATGGTTAAAGAAATTTCTGTTCCTTGCAGTGGGGCTCAGTGACCTACAATGATGGTATCTAATGGCCAAACTTAAATAGAAGGAAAAGTAATTTAAGTGCTAGACTGGTGGGGAAAAAAAGTGAAAGGTAGGAGAGTGCAGTGGCATTTTGCTCACCCTTTATTAAAACATTTCTTGAGCAAGTTGTATATGAATCTGCAAACACATAAGAGACTACAGCAATAATAGGTGCAAAGAGAACAGAATTATGCAGCATACGTGATCTGGAATATTAACATGCCCCATTATGAAGAAACATTTGCCATTATTCTGACTCGTTGTCGTGGTTTTGGCTGGTTT
>VYZM01002667.1:35754-102467 GCA_013398915.1 Dromas ardeola | reverse complement strand
TTTTTGTGGGGAGAAGCCCTAATCCCTATGTGACTGTTCTCAGGTGTTTCCGTGGTTTCTAGTGCATCAACAACCCCTATGTCTTTGCTGTCACATGCATTTCCCTCCTGTCACTCCACTGAGATGGCAAAGGTGTTGTGTGCATTAGTACAGGGACATTTCAAATGTGCTCATTGCGGACCAGACGGAAGGACTTTGCTAGCACACCATCCCTCAAACATTAGTGTGCCACCCCCAGGCTTATCTCTAGTAAGCCTGGTTTTATCCCTTTCCCCCTTCAAATCTAGTTTAAAGCTCTTTCAATGAGCCTGCTAACTCCTCATGTCACTCAACTTGTTGATTTCCTCAGCTGCAACTTACACGCCACAGACAACCTGCCTCACAAAACTCTCCCATTTAGTCTGCAGGTCTTCTCCAGGAGATGGAGAAAGGTGCTTGAAACACAGACCCATGCTCTGTTACCATGGAAGGAACAAGAGAGCAACAGTGGCTACTCCTATGGGTGGGCTGCTTTGTGCAGTCTTCCCCCTTCACCTGCAGAACCAGAAGTCCAGACCTCCAGACCAGGAAGTTCCAGTCCTACAGCACCCACTGATACTGTTCACCTCTAACAGCTAGGTGCGGAGGCCAAGTTTAGCAGCTACAGACAGTCTGCATAAAATCCAGAATTCATCTTCATGAGCCAAAGATGAAGAGTCAGTGAAACCATAGGCTATGCTTGAATATTTATGGCGTTTAGGGTCCTGTCCTCTCTCACACAATCACGTGGAAGGATTATGCAGTAACTCCATACTTCACTAACACTGCCTCAAAATGTTTTTCTTCTCTTTTTTTTTTGTTTCTGAACAAAACTGAAAATCATTGCTCTTGTAGTGAGGTGTAGCAGCACAGCTGGAAGGAAACCAAATCTTTTCTATTATTAGCTTTCTAGAAAGGTATTATTTTACTACTGAACGGTATGTTTTGGCCCATATTGAGCTTTCCAAGTGTTAGAATATTGTATCAGTAGTGGTAGAGATAAAAGAAAAGATATCCTGAACAGCTAACAGATTTCTGTGATGTGATTGTCTTAAAAACTTTTAACGTACTGGCAAGGCTAAATACAGGTTGCAACATCTTAAGATACAATAATTTTCAGCTCTGCCACTACTGTTCTTCCTTTTAATAGACTGTAAACATTTCCCATGATACGAAATGGAATTTTTTGTAATTATATATACAAAAACTTATATATTTATAAATATATTATAATGTAATTATTCTTCCGTTCACAACTTTAGTAATTTCTTCCTTGTACAAAACTACATTCTTGTAACAAATATTTTTGTCTGCTAATCACATATAAGCTGCGGTTATAGGAACTCTCTGCAGGAAAATAAGAGACACAATGTGAGGATAAAGGGTTTTTTTGTTTTCCTTTTTTTTTGTGTAGCACAATACAAACTCAAGAGGCGTCAGCTGACTTCTGTCAAAAATAACAGCTCCTGCTGTGCAGAAAACCAAAAGAAGAGAAAAAACCCCAAACATTAACTGTAGAAACTTTTTAACACTGAAAACTAACTAATCATGTGCATTGTAAAGGTTAGTAAAACAAAGCACATATTTAGCTTACTTTATTTCAGGAGTAACAATTTCTGCTGCTAAACTGTCTGAAGGCTCTTGTCTTCCCAGAGGCATCAATCCTGGGTGAGGAGAAGCAAAAATTTAGCAAGCAGACCAGTAACTTCTTTAAAAGACCAGAAGTAAACATTGTTCTGGAAGTTTCCAGTTTTAGAGCAATGCTAGAAAATTGTCAGCATAGTCAGGCTACAATAAGACGGTAAAGCACAATTTCATTTGGAGAATAATAATTGTCTCTGTCTTTATCCATTCTGATAAAGTAATTTTGTGGTGTATTTTCTGCTCATTAGCTTATCTAAGAACTACAAAGCTGTGCAACATCACACATAGAAATAAATTGCAACACGTGAAACATACACACATTAGAAAACTTATTATCTCTCTAAATAAAATTATGTACCTACACAGAAATCTGAAATACATTATAAAATAACACACTGGGCAGGAGACTAAAATTTCTGACTGAGTGAAATAACAGTTGAAGTTTTCAAATGCTTCAAAAGTTATGAATAGTCGAAGTAGTTTTTCACTGCTGATCTTAGAGGAGCTTAAATTTATTCTGTGCTAAATAAAAGCGCATTCAATACTCTCCAGAGAAGTCCTGTAAACTTTAGAAAAGACGCATTTAATCTCCTTATCTGCACTTTACCTGTTGTGGTGAGTTGACCCTCCTGAGCTTGTACACATCTGAGCTCTTCAATAGTTTCTTTCAAAGAATCCCTTTCTGTTCTTAATCTCTGAATAATTGGAAAGAGAATGCATATCAGTCTTGGCATTACAAGTCCATCTTTAACAGTACACAAGTCACAAAAGACACAGCCTTCAACACTTCAAAAAGAATTTAATGCAACTCTAGAGTTAATTTTCAAATTGAGGCATCTCACTCTGTTTCATAACAGAATAAACATAAATATTATATATTCCACATGAACAGTGGTTTTTTTTGAGAAGGGTTGCTGCTCTGCATTACACTTATGGGGGTAAAAATATCAGGGTATAAGCTTACAAAAATTAAGATATTAGTGAAACAAAGTTCTTGTACCAGGTAGCAAACAGCATCCACGGGGGCTACCCTCTCAGCCATCCTCCTTTTCCCCCTCATTGTGGCTGATTCCAAGGGAAAGGGAAGTGAATTAAAAGACTTTTCCCTCACCAAGAAACCATGGTTTATCCAGGAGTGAAATAAAAAGCAGATGAGTGCACAGTCAACATAACAAACAAACTGCATTAACTTCACTTTGTCTTTCAACACTGAAAGCGTGTGCAGCATTTCCATATTCCCTTCCTCCTGTGTGTCAACTGGTCTTGCCATTCACCAGCATCTTAGCTACGGAAGAAAACTAGTTGCTTGAGGCTCAATCCAAAAAGAACTGAAGAAGAGGACTGGACCACCTTGGGATCTAGATGATGGGCTCTTCAGTAGCATCAGGCAAATACTCTCTCAATTTGGTACAAGCCCCTTTTGGCAAAAAATGAGAACCTACAGATAGCATAACGTTTTTGTCCAGAAGGTTGCCAAGATTCAAAAATGAAAGGAGGAAATGGCAACTATATAAAGATCCAAGTTATAGTTTGCTCCAAAATCAGACGTGTCCAGTATTACTAAAAGATCCAGGACAGACATTGGCTCTGTGTAGGTATGGAATTATGTTAGCTGACAGCTCCTTGCATTTCATCCTATTAGCAGTTTGATTCAGATATATTTTATATTTCAGCCCAAATGGATCCAGGACATGGAACCACTTTGGCAAAGAACATTTTGGTGAAGTGTGACAGAGGCTTCTGCTGTATTTCTGAATCCTGCAAGGTGAAGTCTGGTGCAACTGTCAGAACAATCTGAATAAAGCGTACATTCTGTTAGCACTGAGAGTCATTTCAAACACCCCACAGGTGAAAACACTGTTTTTACCATAAATACTACAGAAGAATGGCCACACAGAGGAGTGCTCAAACTCAGCTGTTGAAAGCAAGGATTTTGCAGTCTGCTACCATCAGTCAGAAAACACCAAGTTGATTAACCAAATGCCAGAACATTTTAATGAATAGAAAAAGCTCTAGGGCTTCATTTGTACACTGCAGACAAAATCAACTCATCACATTACCTTAGTTCTTATCATACAACACACCACAGAAGTAAAATTCCAAGCTATGTAGCTGAAGGTATCAAACACGCTACCACACTTTGCCAGAACACAGAGACAAGGACAAAATTAGTTTCAGTAACTGTTTCCAAAATACACCTGACAAGATACCACTACGTAGCTTGTGACCTGTGGTGGGCAACCTTACTGGTACATATGTGACAATGGGAAACAGAAAGAATAGGTAACACAGGTAGTGAATCACTAATTCAAATGTTGAGAGACTCCATCCGTAATCTGCTCCTCACAGGTGCATATCCATTCAGAAGAAAGTATTGAAAAACAACATGTGCCCCCAAAAATGCTATTTGCCAGGGAGTAAAACAGAAAACTATATGACAATGGCTTGCAATTCAGATCCTTTGTGCAAGATGAAATGGTCCACCAAGCAATGTGTAAGCCACAGACACAATCTTACCATTGGCCAAACATAACAAAACTGGAAAAACAAACTTTAAATAAAGGAGCAGGAAAAAGCACAGTACAATCTGAACGGAAGGGCAGATGGAAGTGATATCAAGGACAAGTGTCCACTATAGTTTAAAAATTTAATAAGATACGGAAATTGAAGACCTATGAACAGAAAATAGCTGAAAACTTTCATTTCAAATGTTATTCAGTTCAAATGTTATTCGAGTGCAGGGGCTGGAAATTTTGGGAAGGAAACATGACTATTGAGGGAAAAGCCTACAGAGATTCTCACAGATGGATAGATGGACTCATACTTAAAAGAAGCCTAAGAAATTGTCAGCTTAAAGTGCTGGCCTTGGTTTGAGATAGTTTGAGGCACCTGCATATACATTCCTATGAAACAAGTCAAAACAGTATGGTGAGAAACAATAGTGAGCAAAAGAAGCCTGAAGGATCAGTCTTGGCAAGAAAGGACAGAGCAATTAATTGCAGAATCACTAGCTGCAAATGACAGCAAGGAAGGGAACAGAATAGTATCCATCCTGTGTGTTCCATGTTGGCAGTACAAGATAGATCAACAAGAAGCTGCCATAAAGGCAAGATCGCCACAAAGGACACGTCCCTCTACATGACTACTAAGCTTCTTGCTGCAGTAGTCATGACTCCAGAAAGAGAAGCACGCTGATGGTACCTCAAAGAATACTTTAGAAAAAATGCAACAGGAGTATAGTTCTAGGATGATACTGCAGAACACCTACTTTAAATAGTTTTTCAGAATACATTACAATTACCCTGGGTGATTATTAACCTTCTCTTGGTAAATGGTCAAAAAACAACTTCAGATCCCAAACATGAAGGCTCTTCCTCTTAAAAATGGGTTGCATATGTTTTTGTACAGTCACTTTATTCCATGCTGTACAGCTCTTAGGTTTAGAAAGGATCTTGTACACAAACATAAGAAAATTTTAAGTGAAAAAAGACTTCCTAATTTAAAAAGGTTGCTGTAAATGGCTAACTATAATTACCATATCTCATGTTATAAAGGACATAAAGTTGCTATCGCTACTACCAAAAAAGTAACACCTTGGCACTTACATCTTTTTCTTTTTGAAGGCTGTCTACTTTTTCTTTCAGTCGTTTGCATTCATAATCTAATTTATCAGCTTTCTTGGATTCTTCAGATAACCTGTTTTGTAGTTCAACTGCCTGTGAGAACAAGAACCAATAATTTGTCTGCAAATATTAAAACAAAATACACAAGACAAAGTAGCCAATTACCATGCACCATGAGTCATGTTGTAAACAAGTGAAATAGTTACCTATAGGACATACTAAAAACTGCTTTCATCAGTTGTTCTGTGTTTCAGCAAAACCAACAGCAGTCAAATATTAGGTCTCAGCACAAGTAAAAGAAGCAAAAACTGTGAAGTATTTTCAGTACATCTGAAAACAAGAATTTAAGCCCAAGCACGGTTTACAGGAAAAAGCTATACAGTTCTGTGGATCAAAGAGCTTAGGAAAAGTAAAAAGCTCCTGCATTCTGAGAAGCCTAGGAAAAAGAAAAAATCTCTGAAGAAAGCAAATTATCTACGCTTTTGTTAACTCCATTTCACAAGCCTCACTTGGAATTCAACCACCACAGTTTATGCAGTCAAACATTTCTTAACCTGGGATTTTCCTAACCGTTTTTAATGCACTAAGATAAAGATTCAGCCATAGGCTCATAAACAGTTTTTTGTACTTCAGAAGCAAACATAGCTAATAAAGTTGAATGTATACTTTCCACTACAGATCAGTAAAGAGCTTTGAAATTAAATGAGCAGAAATCTGAAAGCTGAGCAGAAATGATCAGTGAACAGGAGGCAAATCAGTGAAGTCTTGCCTTTTCAAAACTCTCAGCCTTTACTAGCAAAGGCTCATTCTCAGAACATTAGTAAAGCTCATAATGCAGAGAGCATGGAAGCAAGTAAGCTGAATAACGACTGACCTGCAAACACAAAACTGAATGAAGACTCAGCTAAAGACATAGAGCTTCTTCTGAAGCAATTAATAAGAAGGCTTTTTCATGACTTTTAGATTACAGAGAAAATGATTAAGTTAAACTGTGAAGCAAAGCAGTAGCCATACCTACATTAAGACTGTCTAATGGTTCTAATTACCTTTTATTTACGATGTATATAGCTATAGCAAAATAACTACCAGGGCTAAAAATTTGTATGGTCTTAAGTCTTAGAAAAGGACTTTGCTGCTGCTGCTCTTAAATTAAATGCTGCAAAAAAAGCACAGGCCTGCCATTTCTGAGATTATCAGATTAAAAAAAAAAATCAAAATGTTAGATATGAAAATATTTCATTTCTCAGGTGTGAAATCTATCACCGGGCCTATCAGACTAACTGCAGGTGAAAAAAATGCAGGCCTTCACCTGTGATTGTGCCACTGCTTGCAAAATAGGTGTATTTTCACCTCAAATGGAAACAAATGCATTAATGTTTGTAATCACTCATGCCGTGGTAATGGTATGTAGAAAAACACAGCAGGATATAAATTGTCCTGAATCAGGACTTGGGAGTGTATAGAAAGATATACAGTTACATGGTAATGCAGAAGATTAAAAAAAATGAACTGCCATCACATTTACTGAGCATTATCTGATGTGTGGAATGAGTAAAGCAGGAATCTCGCAGCAAAGAAAAGCAAGACGTACTGTTAAAAATATATCAGAATGCACATGCACAAAGGGGCTGAATTAAAGTTACAAAAAATAATCCTGGAATCTTCACATTTCAATTCTTCATGCTACAATAAAAAGTTTCTTAGAAAATGCTTGTGATTGCTTTCAGAAAAGTTAGCAAAACCTCTTAAATAAATAAATGCTATTACATCTCCCAGCACAATACACCACCACTAACCTCATCTCACAGAAACTGCTGGGTGGGGTGGAAATACAATTTCCTTGCAGATCACTATAGGAGTTTGAACGAAGCACTTTCATCTGCAGAGCACAGAGCTTCTATGCCAAAGAAATAACTCCTCTGATAGTGTCATCATGAGTACAGTTGGATCCTTCACACACCAGACACAACACATTTCCACTACAGGGACACGCTAGTGCTCAGAGGTGACATAACATCAGAATCCTTATACCCGGCTTAATTCTTACAGCACAATTTAGTATTCCCAGAAATTAATTTCGTGACAGCTCATGATTTGCAGGCAGGTCTCGAGAGGAGCCCTGCCTTACAGACACTGAAGGCAAACACACTGTGTGTTCATTTTGAGGCACTGCGTTTAGGTGAAGAAAACTCATATCTGTCACAAAGGTTTATTCCAGTCTCAGCCAACGAAACAGTTTTGTATAAATCAACAGCTCCTCAGACATGAAATTCCACCCACAAAAAACAGGGAATGATGAAGAAAAGGAGTCCTTTTGCAGCACAAATGATGGGACTGCCCTTTTCAAAATTCTTATTATTGGTGAAATAAGAACAATCAGATGCAGATGTCAAGGTTACACAACTATATCACATGCTCAGCTGTTTAATGGAGCGAAATACTTCTTGCAAGTAAACATGATACTACTCATGTATGAAAGGCCATGGCTTTCTACATTTACTTTTCCCTTTGATTGTCTGTTATTTCAACATTTTTCTTGTCCAAGTTCTTTTTTTTCTGGTGGAATCACTTGGACTGTATTTACAATCAGCCCATAGAGGCTGAAGCTGGTTGTTTCAATAACTAAGATGGCCAGATGCAGGAAAAAGCTATCAAATCTTAGGGACACACATTGCTCCTGGGCTTGCAATGTTGTTAGTGGGTTTTTATGTATTTTTATTCTGCTGTAAACTGACATATAAGGACCTCTGTGCCATGAACATTCAAGATTATGAGAAGGCAGAAATACAGAGCAGGCACTACTACTTTAACAAACCACGTTCTGCCTGGCCCTGTAACAAGAATCACAGAATGATGTCATGTCAATGTAGCGTAGAAGCAGAGAGAAGATTAAGCCCATCTTCCACCTTTACAGAAATAGAATCACATGGCACTTTGATAAGCAGGTGGCCTTTCACTCCAGAGAGTGTGCTGGTCACATGTTTTGTACTCTGCTGGGTTCGTATACACAACAAGGATGACATGTAACCTTCTCTCTTCATAACTGGACAAACTAGAACCTTAAAAAGAAGCGGTTACTTAACCACTTACCTCAGCTGTGGTGCATTCCTCACTGCTGGAAATTTCTAAGTGAAAAGTGGATACTTTTTCTGAAAGAAGAGGCTCTAATCCAAGCCCCACTACTGAATACAAATTAGGACTAATTTGAAAAGAAAAAAAGACCTTAACATCCATTGATTTTTTTTAAAAGTAAGAAATACTGCTTAATGGCAAACTAATAGAAACTTGAAATAATGATAAGAATTGCAGGAAATAAGGACAAAGGTAGTCCCTACAAAACATGGAAGTCTTCTAAACACAAGGAGCTGTTTGTTCATAATTTCTTTTTTACTCTGAGGCATTAGCCATGTTATGAAGATAAAGTGTTGAACAATACAGAGAACTTGCATTGATGATATCTGTTCTCACCTGTCTCTTGTACGTTTCCAGTTGACTGCGTGCTGCGTTGGCCTTCCTTAGTTCTTCTTCCAGGCTCACGGTATTCTGCATGTACATTGTATTCTTCTCTTCTAGGAGTTTCACTTGCCGTCGCAAATCACCCAAGTCTTCCAATTTCTTTTTGTATGACTCTACCTGGCTTTCTAACTTGGCTACCTTATCAGAAGAATGCCTGGAGGGACAGATTTGTATCAAATTTGTACTCTGAAAACTAACAAAATGAAATGTCCTGAAGCTTTCTCAGTATTTTGCCTTAATGTGGAAGACATTCTGAGACGCAACAGGGAGACCAAGAAAGCAATCATATCCTCCTATTATTAATGTTTTCACTTTTAAATTGTCTTCTTCCCTCCCATAATTATTTGTCAAGTCAAACAGCTGCTGATGAAGGTACTTTTAGACACTATCACTCTTTCAAATACAGCCTTCTTATCTGCTTCCAATCTTAAAATAATAGTTAAACCACCTTCACTCCCACCCATTTCCTTTCAATTCTAAATCAATCCCCAGTCCTGCATTTTACAAGGGTAAAGAATAAAATTTTCTGCCCTTCAATTTGATTCAATGATAGCCAGGAATAAAATCATAAAGATCTATCTCCTGGGCAGCACATACTTGGTGACATGGAAGTACCGTAACAGCTTTGGAACCTGATTCCTTCTTGTCTTGGTTTCTGCTGGGATAGCATTAATTTTCTTCCTAGTAGCTGCTGTGTTTTGGGTTTAGTATGAAAATAATCTTGATAACACATATTGTTTTAGTTGTTGCTAAGTAATGTTTGTATTAGTCAAGGATTTTTTTAGTTTCCATAGAAGCTGAGAGAGAGCATATACAGGACAAGCTGGACAAAGGAATATGCCATACCATGAACGTCATGGTCTGTATATAAATAAAGGTTGGTCAGGGGACAGGAATGTGTGATTGGTGCTCAGGACAGACTGGGCAACCCATCATCAGGTGGTGAGAGTGACTTGTGTTGTATCACTTTATTTTGTATATTCTTTTACCATTAGTAGTAGTAGTATTTTCCTCTTCTGTTACTGTTCTATTAAACTGTCTTTATCTCAACCCCCAAGTTNGGAATGGGAATGAGCAAGTGGCTGCGTGGTCCTAGTCACTGGCTGGGGTTAAACCATGACACTTCAAAAACAAAAGGAAAAGAAAAAAAAAAAAGAAGCACCAGGCCCCGTTCAAAACATTTCAGAGTTTTTTCAGTCCACCTGGTGCATTGCCAGGACAGCAACAGCCTTCACTCCCAATCAACAACACCCCCAACTACTATTACTGTCCCCTGTTTCATTTTAGAACCAACTGATTTACAGACTCAATTTCCTACGAAATCTGAAGAATCCTCCATTGAACTGATGATCAATTTATGGAACACTGGGGCAAGCCAAATCTCCTTAATCCCGAATGAAGTGCAGGGCTTCTCTCTGGGGCAAGCCAAATCTCCTTAATCCCGAATGAAGTGCAGAGCTTCTCTCTGGGGCAAGGAATTACTCTTTGAACCCATGCTGCCCACACAGATAGTTTATGGAATTGTGCAGCCTGATGGGCTCATTTCTTATATTAATGACAGAAAAAGTAAAGATAGATAGCCTTGGTAGAAAGCTGCTGGTGAATTAGAAAAGGCAGTATGAAAATAACCCTTGCTAGACTTGCTAGAGGGAGTGATACAGGCGGGTAGTGGATAACTGTTCTGAATAACACACGGCAGCAAGATGCCGGTACTGAAGGATTATGTTTCATAGTAAAAGGGGCTTCCCTACCCTGCAAACCCCTAGTATCATCAAGTCATGACAACTTTGGGTATTAAAATCCAGTGGCGAAGAAAGGTGTAATGGATGTTGTTCATATTAGCATTCTATGAGGAACCAAAAGCACCACCCAAAGTCCAAATCATGCAAACCCAAGAAAGGAAAGTGTCTAGTTCCCTGATGAGAACAGATGCCCAAGTCATGATGAAGGTGAGTAGAGAATACTCAAGAGTCCAGTGAGTGACTTGTTATAAGATGGTGCAGGATTGCTAAATTTACAAATAGTTATTGATTAGGTACGTAATAAATGACTAATTTACTTAAGCACAATTGTGTGGTGGTCTATGTACTTAACTGGAGGATCCGAAAGAACCTTGGCATTGAGAAAGTTTTTATATTAATATCAAAATTATTTAAACAAAAGCTACTGAAGACTAAGTATGAAAATTATATGGATTAAAAGTTAATAGTTAAAAAATGACTAATGGAACAGAGTTTACCTGAGTACATCTATCTCATCCTTCAAAGACTGAGCCTCCTCTGCCAAGGTAGTAAGCTCTTCTGTTTGTTGTCTCAATTCAGCAATTTCCTTTTCTAGTTCTTCACAGCGTATTCGATAGTCATCTTTGGCAGCTTCTAATCTGTAGAAATGAAGTCAAACAGAAAATAATTTCTCAGCTTCAACCACAGTTACCTTTCCTCATCATCATCCTCTCAAAAAACACATGAAACAACCTTCTGGTGCAGTGAAGGAGAAAAGCAGCCCAATATGCTTATTCAAAAATGTAGAAGCAGATTGACTTTTTTGAAGCTCCCAGTTTGGTATGAATCTTTCTATTTGGAAGATAACAAGGTAACGTATGTTCTCAGAAAGACAAATCCTGAGGTTTTTCTGTCATAGTAATTTTTCACAATAGAAGCTCAAGCAGGAATTTCCACCTTTTTTCTTCTTGGGGGATACAAAGTTTGAGCATAATGTTTTTATCCTAAGATACTGTTCAGCTGTTCAACTCCTATACACCTTCAATAACATTGACCTGATTGTCAGATGTTCTAAATGCTGTAGAGCTCTCACCTAGGTGGTTTAATTTATTTATTTATTTGCTTATAATGAACCTGTGCCCACCCAGTACCTTTGGAAAACCAAGTCATACATTAGGTACCTAGTTAGCAAGTAAAATGCTCAAGAAGACCAACATTTCTGGAGTGAACTACTTACATACAGTATACACAGGCAAAGCTGCATTAACCTGGCAGTGAACAAAGGGAATAACTAAGAGAAACTTTGCCAAAGCATTTTGAAGGAACGAAAGAGGACGCAACCTGGAACATGAACTCCTATTGTCATTTTTGATCTGAAATGAAAATAAAAACAATCCAGAAAAGGACCTATGGGCCTGGAAAAAAAAAAAAAGAAAAAAGAAAAAGGTATTCTACCCATTATTTCAAGGAGTCCAAAAAGTATCTACAAGAATGGGGATAGTCAGTAGGTCATCTAAACCATATGCAACAAAGATTTGGATTGTGATAGACCAGAACTGTCAAAGGACATAAAGAGGCAAGACTAGAAGAAATCTGTTGTACCACACTGGACATCAGTTAGGCTGTACATATGTCCTGTTTGGTCAGTTAGAGCTAGAGAAGGAACACACACAAATTGCCATTAGAAACCACATGCTATGAAGGTAGGGGAAGGGGGTAAAGGAGGTTGGGAGATGAGTCTCACATGTGAAAAGGGTTTAGAATGACCTTCAGAACCTGAAACAAGAGTCAACAGGCAGTGCTGATATTTTGCATATGGGGAGAAAACTTGTTCAAACAGCAACTGATAATAGGCTCAGGTAGGAATCGTGCCAGAGCACAGAGATGAATAAGGAGAGATAAAAGGGGACATAAGAGAGACATCACTACATTATTCCTTTACATGGTTGATGTATAGAAAAGAGAAAACCAGGCACTAGCTGCTGTGAAACACTGAACATTTTTCAAGAAACTGAAGGGACAGGGTGTGTCTGAACATGCAGGAAAGAGGCTTCGAAAAAGGAAGTGGAAAAATGGCAAAACAGGTGAAAATAAAAAAGTCACATGGCAGATGACATAACAATTAGGAAAGGACAACCATAAAAGGACAGAAAGAGAAGAAAAGCTGCTAGTGTAAAGAAATACCATAGTTTCACTCATAAAGGGTAAGAAAAGCACAACAACAAGAATGAAAATATGATGAAGGGCACCAGCTTTCTTCAACAGAATAAGCTTACATAGCCCGAAAGCAACAATCAAAAGGACCAGAAAGGATATTTAAAGAGAAACTGCATTTCCACGTGTTGAGGAAATGCAAATTAAGAGCAGAGCTCACTTAAGGGTGATCTCCATGTTTCAAATATGAAACAATTCGTTTTCAAACTCAGAGAAGGATACACTTTGCTGCATAATAACACCACCTGTAGTACTGCCCATAGCAAACTTTCAGCTAGGAATTCCTACACCTTAAAAATACAATCAGATTAATTTATATAGAGGAAAGCATGCTACTTTTCATTCTCACTGATTTTGAAAAACATGGGTGAAATGATCGCACACAATTCAAAATAACTTCATAGAACAGAAAGTGACATGTATACAGCACTTCAGCATTAAGAAATCATGCATTTTTTTATGCTGGAGCTTGTAAAGAGGTAAATCTTAACACATACATCACTGTAAAAACTTCAGTAATGTGGTTATACCATCCATTATACTAATTCATAATTGACAGCAGGACCAGAAGTACGTAAGTCATGTTGACAGCTACAAACAAACAATCTAACCAAGTGTAGCTTTTCTACCTGAATGTTTCCTCTTGGAGTTGTTCTAGTTGTGTCTGCAGCTGCAAGTGCCTACGACCTGCAGGGCTGTTGGGATCTTCAATAGAATCAGATTGATTTAAACGTTCCATCAAAATCTGGTTCTCGGCAAGCAAGCTGCTCTTCTCCTCCTGGAGGGCTGCAACCTGTTGTAATAAAAGCATAAACTGGAATAACTGAGCTATCCAGCTATAGAGAGCAATTTTATTTTCATGTGCATAATAAAGTATCGATACAACCCACAAATGGAAACACATGGGCTTCAATAATCACATTTCACAAGAATATACTGTAACATTAATAGGTTATTCAACAGCTATGTGATGTAACCAGCATACTGCAACATTAGGGGCAGATTTACCACACAGAAAATGGAACTGTTCTTAACTGTATTTCACACAAGCATCTAAAGAAAAAGTCTTAGTTATCATCGAAGATAACTTCATTATAATAAAGTCTGCATACTTTCCCAACAAATAAAACTAGCCCTCCCCAGTAAAGCTGTTAAAACTGATTTCCAGAAGAAACAATGCCTATCAGTCACACAGAATATCCAAGTCTGGATACCCAAGGGATGACTGTGCCCTTCCAATTTTTATTTTTTTTTTACTTCAGTGGCCAATTGCAAGTAGACCTGAAACAGGAACACAGACCCAAAGATGACTCAAGTTTCCGCCAACATTGTGAAAACAGGCAAAAATGCACAGAACTCAAAGTGCTGCAACTCAAACTGCAGCTAAAGCATGGGTCCATGTATTACTAAATAGAAGAGAATTAACATGCAGGAGGAGGAGGGGAAGAGAGGGAATGTGAACATCTCAACAGAAGGAAATGCTTCAATAAGAGTTTGAATCATCAAATACACCACAATGAACCATGACACACAAATTATCTTCAGTAATTCTAACAGTTACAGAACTGCTTAGCAAAAGCCTGAATTATACTCCAAAGTAAGGTTGCAAAGGCAATGCCTTCTGGGGCTCCCACTTAGCACTCTTCATGTCTTCTGGATAAAGTACACTTGATTAACAGTAAGGCTTAGCTGATAGACTACAAGTAACTTCTGATTGAGAATTAACTCTCAATTGGAACTATTGCAGCAGCATAACCTCTATTAGTTCTCTAATTAGTTCTCTCCGCTGTTGAATGAGACAGAAGCCATGGTGACGAAGGATGCAGAGAAGGCAGAGTTATTGAATGCCTTCTTTGCGTCGGTCTTTACTACCTGGCCGAGCCCCCAGGAGTCCCAGGCCTTGGAGAAAGTAACGGGGCAAGAGGAAGACTTTCCCTGGGTTGAGGAGGATCAAGTGAGGGACCAGTTAGGTCAATTAGATATTCACAAGTCTATGGGCCCTGACGGGATGCACCCGAGAGTGCTGAGGGAGCTGGCAGAAGTCATTGCTGGGCCGCTCTCCACCACCTTTGAAAGGTCCTGGAGAACAGGCAAGGTGCCTGAAGATTGGAGGAAAGCCAATGTCACTCCAGTCTTCAAAAAGGGCAAGAAGGAGGACCCGGGGAATTACAGGCCGGTCAGCCTCACCTCCATCCCTGGAAAGATGATGGAACAGCTTGTTCTGGGCGTCATCTCAAGGCATGTGGAGGAAAAGAGGGCTATCAGAAGCACTCAGCATGGATTCACCAAGGGGAAATCATGCCTGACTAATCTGATAGCCTTCTATGAAGGTGTGACTGGATGGATAGATGAGGGGAGAGCGGTAGATGTGGTCTACCTTGACTTCAGCAAGGCGTTCGACACGGTCTCCCACAGCATCCTCATAGGGAAGCTTAGGAAGAGTGGGTTAGATGAATGGACAGTAAGGTGGATAGAAAACTGGTTGAAAGACAGAGCTCAGAGGGTCGTGGTTAGGGGCACAGAGTCCAGTTGGAGATCAGTGACGAGTGGTGTTCCCCAGGGGTCAGTACTGGGCCCAGTCCTCTTCAATATATTCATCAACGACTTGGATGAGGGGATAGAGAGCACCCTCAGCAAGTTTGCTGATGACACAAAGCTGGGAGGGGTGGCTGACACACCGGAAGGCTGTGCCGCCATACAGAGAGACCTGGACAGGCTGGAGAGTTGGGCGGAGAGAAACCTTATGAAATTCAATAAGGGCAAGTGTAGGGTGCTGCACCTGGGGAGGAATAACCCCATGCACCAGTACAGGTTGGGGGCTGACCTGCTGGAGAGCAGCTCGGTGGAAAGAGACCTGGGAGTCCTGGTGGACAACAGGATGACCATGAGCCAGCAATGTGCCCTTGTGGCCAAGAAGGCCAATGGCATCCTGGGGTGCATCAAGAAGAGTGTGGCCAGCAGGTCGAGGGAGGTCATCCTCCCCCTCTACTCTGCCTTGGTGAGGCCACACCTGGAGTACTGTGTCCAGTTCTGGGCTCCCCAGTCCAAGAAGGACAGGGAACTGCTCGAGAGAGTACAGCAAAGGGCTACCAAGATGATTAGGGGACAGGAACACCTCTCTTATGAAAAAAGGCTGAGGGAATTGGGTCTGTTTAGTCTGGAAAAGAGACGGCTGAGGGGTGACCTTATTAATGCATACAAATACTTAAAGGGTGGGTGTCAGGAGGATGGGGCCAGGCTCTTTTCAATGGTGCCCGGCAATAGGACAAGAGGTAATGGGTACAAATTTGAGTGTAGGAAGTTTCATCTCAACACGAGGAGGAACTTCTTTACTTTGAGGGTGGCAGAGCACTGGAACAGGCTGCCCAGAGAGGTGGGGGAGTCTCCATCTCTGGAGACATTCAAAACCCGCCTGGACGCGTTCCTGTGTAACCTGCTCTAGGTGGCCCTGCTCTGGCAGGGGGGTTGGACTAGATGATTTCCAAAGATCCCTTCCAACCCTATGATTTTATGATTCTATGATTCTAATGCAAGAGCTGAACTACACAGCTCAACTCCTTCCTACCTGAATGAAAATACAGTTTTGTTATGAATCATCTTAATACTGGCAACATTGCATCAAGATAAGAAAACAATGAAATTCACTCTGCTAGGACAAGTAAAGCAAAATAATTACTGTGCAATTTTCATCTCCCTTTTAAAAATTATGTTTTCACACTATACTTATTGTTTTCAGCTGCCTAAAAATTAACACATATCTCTCCCACTTCAAAATTAATATGCATAATATAGCAAACCTACCTGCATATCTAACTCATGACATCTCTGGGCGATTTCTTCTTTTGTTGCTAGTGCTTCATTTAATTCTTCTGTAGTTTTCTTCAGCTACCATAAACAACAAATATTTACAGTTTCATCACTCTGTGTGAAGCATCTAAAAACATTCTGAATTACATGACTGTAAAATTATTTTTACACTTAAGTAAAACATTACATTTTTTGAAAACTGAGGCAATTCTGCTCTTACAGAGAAACAATGAAGTAGACATGATAACTGTTCAGTTCATGTGACAGTAAAAAGTAAATATACCTAAAAGTAATATTTGGTTTTACAAAAATATATCAGAATTATCTCATCTCTTCAATGAATTGAGTAAAAAAAATCCTGAAGAACTTGGGTATTAAGAACTCATCAACTTTGTACATAAAAAAAATTGTCAATGCCACTTTTCTTTACAGATGCAAAGAGTGCGTAATTTCACTTTTCAATCTACTGTTCAAATACAGAAAGGACTGGAAGGTGGAATACAGGGAATGGACAATTAGGATAAAATCTCTCTAGTCACTGTAAGCTATTCTTATTGCACAACAGGAATACAACTAACATAGTGAGGGCATGAAAAAGGGCACTGAATCTTGTAAGCAGTAAGAAATACTCAGTTATTTCCCTTCAAAGGCTTTATGTTCAATGATATATATCTTGCAAGTTTGCATATAAATGCAGTTAAGGTAACATAAAAAACATAGCTACAAGAAAATTGGCCTGATAAAACAGGTGCATGTGTATTACGTATATAGAGATATAGATACGTATTATTATATACAATGAATTTTAGATGGGCTTTCAGACGATGGGAATCATCGCATCTAATTTTTTCCAGTTTATTTCTCAAGGGCCTGTAGACAAACAAAATTTAATTCCATCTGCCAGAATTTACATACTTCTGCAGAGAAAGTATGATGGAGTAACACAGGGAACACCACAATACTATACTTCTCAATGAGAAAAAAACTGAGGAAGTAAGACAGTGTCAGCATGAGGTTAAGCTAGTAAAAAAACAATTGGTTTTGCATACTCTTTACGTATATCAGAGAGAGAAGGATTCTTTTTGAAAACTTCTCTTACATATTGTAACAGTTCCCAGGACTGCTTTGAGGATTTTTGAGCCACATGTATGGGCTTTTTTTAAAATCTATTTTGGAAGTAGGAACTGGCAAAAAAAGTTTTACTTAAATACTACACATTTTTTCATCCTTCTTTCTCAATACCCAAAGATTTGCAGCAGTCTGCAGTTTGGCATACATACAGCTAGACTTGTTTTCCAAATTGAGTTTTTCTCTCATTAAATTCACAAAATGGGTAAAATCAATTTGTAAAGCAATGGACTTTAAATACTGAAATTTAGTTTTCCACCCCCTATTTGAATTTCCCACAAACCCTTTCAATATTAAAGAAAAAAAATTACAGATTTCTTAATAAAGCAAAATGACTGGCCACTAATGTGCTATGATTGAAGGAAAAGAAACGTCTAGTCTTAGATACCTGCCGATCAAGGTCAACGTAAGCATCATTTCCAACAGAGACTGGAGACTCTTTACTCATCAACTGCAATTAGATTACACTGGATTAGAAAAAGCAAGGATTTATTCTTATATTAAAAGCTAAGCTTCAATGAAATAGTTTTGGAAGCTTCAATCTAACTACATTCAGAAGTTTTTAACTTCATTTTTATATATGACATATTAAAAACAAGTACAGAAAGAAATCTTCAACATTTATGATGTTTAAAGCACTATAAAAGAAATCTTACATAATGTCTTTTTTTTCTGAAAATGCACATTCTTTATTTGTGCTGAAACCTACAGTACACTCTGCTAAGCGTTTTGCTTAGCAGCTTCACAGCAGCTATCAACACACCATGCAACACCTGCCTTTAATTGTTCTCTGCCAGTGGTTTTCATTTTCTGATCACCTGGAAGTTCACATCAATTTACTTATTTAACTAAAGTTGGGGAGCTATCTATCTCAGATAATTATGAAAAACAAAGATGATCAAAATTCCTGCTCTGGAGTTGTCTGTAATTTGCAAATTTAAAAAGAAAGTTTATAGATAGTACTCCTGAAATGAGTATTAGAAATCCTTGTATACTAACCTATTTTATTGCAGGAATGGCTGTTAGCAGTTTCAGTCTAGCAAACATTACTTTCAGCCATGACTACTTCTTTTTTTTTTTTTTTTTAAAAAAAAAGCAAGCAAGCCCTCTAAATTGACTGATGTTCTCATTGAAAGATAAAAAGCTGATAAGAAAGTACGTTTTCTTTCAGTAACCCACTGATCAACCACACAGCTAGTTAAAAGTTAAATCAAATGTAACAGAAGCTGTAGCCCAAAGACCTCCTCCCACCCAACTCTGGCAAACATATTAAGGTAAAGTTACTACCGAAAGTTTTAAGAGACAAAAAGGAACAGCCTTCCAAATGAGAAATATATTGTAACTAACTCAAAACGCAGCCTTACAGAACCACACTGATGGTTTCTGTTATCCTGCCCAAACACAAAACGTTTTATGAATTCTCCAATGACATGATTCATGGAAGTTACAATCAAAAAGGCTCTATCCTAACCAAAATCAGGGCAAGATTTCTTTCCTAAGGCCTCCTGTCCATCCTGGTTACTCTCTCCAGAGAAGGGCTCCTTTATTCCTTTCAGAAATCAGTGCTTTTGCATTACTTTTCATTGGCAAAGTTCCTCAGATACACAGCACAGAGCTTTCATTTCTTCTCCATCCTTGCTGTTTATACCACTGTGTACAAGAGAAAATCTCTGTTTGACATTTACATCATTCAAATATTTATACACTTTGTTTCTCTCCCTTTCCCCACCTCCTTAATTGGGATTTAGCCACATACTCCATGCCTAAATTCATCTATTTGTCCTCAACAGTCCTCCCAGACTTTGACGATGTGTGTTGCTAACTGATGAATTCCTTCCATTTTGCCTACAACTTTACAACGACAAACTACTCTGAAATGAAGCGTTCCATGAAGCTCAGATTCTCTGTAACAGTAGTTAGAAAGTCCCTAGCCTTGGAGCTGTCCCCTGGAAAAAGAAGTGTCATTACAAATTCGTATTTAATTTAGGGCCATGTTTTCTATGTTGATTATCATTTTGCCATCCAAAACAAGAATTTCCAATCCCTCTCTGCTTTGTGATGTTTATACATACTTCAATTACTCCATTTCCCTACTTCCTGTTTAAATGCTTTTCCAGATGATTAACAGGGATATCCACACTAACCAAATACTGAACTCTTCGCCCTATTCTATATCCCACAACACTGTTCACAGAGACGCTTCAAGTAAGTTTCACCCCTTTAGCCAGTACTTTCCAAGGGGCAGGTCCCGGGCTGCATGCAGCCTACAAGGGTGTACAACAGTATGTCCCTGACAGCCACCACCCCTTTCTGTCCCTAGCTCCACTTCCTCCTCAGAAACCCAGTTCAATGGGCCTCCCCAGGACTTACTGTGGGAGGAACACAAGAGGCCGCACAACCCACTAGAGGCCACTGTGGTATTGCTGCTTTCTGTGAATTACCGTAAAGGAATCGGGCTGAGGCCAATAATATAATCCCTTTATTTTTCAATGGCTTTTGCCATCTCTCCTAAAACTTCCTATCCTTGAAAACCCTTAGCAGAAATGTCCAGAAAAGAGGACATTAGCTAGGAAACATTAGGCAGTGGAGATACAGGCTGTGGGTGTAGCATGAATATTACACAGAATTTGTGAATTTAACTCCACGGAGTGCATCAGGAATGTCATGGGAAGTATGCATGGGGCACTGAGGGTGAGAGCCACAGACATGTGTGCAGATGACTGACTCAATGCAACAAAAAGCATTTTTCAATCTTACGGCCTGTGATATGGTAGGGATGCTGAAGCAGAAAACTAAGGGATTGTGCTGAGTGCAGCAGCACAACCAGATAAGGAACAAGAACAAGATTGCCAGATTACTCACATATTTTGCATATTTAGAATGAAGACTTGAAGTAGCGCAAGCATTTGTTCAAGTAATCAAAACACCATTTAAATTCAAAAGAGCTTATTTTGTGGTGAAGAGGTCAGTGTGGATTTTAAATGGTACAATAACCTGGACAACATGACAATTTTTATAATTCTTTGTCTAGTTTTATGAGAAGCAGTTGTCATTCCCTGTTAATCCTTTACATCTACACATTTTCATGCTCATAGCGTTGGCACAGTGTCTTACAAAATACTTGTAGATCTGCTAATTTTATATTATTAAACCCTTCACTTTTTAACTGCTTTGCTTGTGAAATGTGAACAAGTTGTGTTGTCATGGATACATAAAGATTAGGGAAGGGGTAAAACTACCACAAAATCTGCAGGCATGAATAACCTG
This sequence comes from Dromas ardeola, assembly GCA_013398915.1. Classification (NCBI taxonomy): domain Eukaryota; kingdom Metazoa; phylum Chordata; class Aves; order Charadriiformes; family Dromadidae; genus Dromas; species Dromas ardeola. The sequence continues at coordinate 81,529 of VYZM01002667.1, read as the reverse complement.
AATTATGAGTGTTTTTTTCCCCTACACATGATTTGCATGATTTTGCAAATGCAGCTGCACCACCTAGTTGATGTTAAAAGCTCAAAATATTTGCTTTATCTGAAGTGTGTCCTCTAAAGTTGCTAATAACAAGCTCATTTAAGTGCCCATGAAACAGTATCAAAATCCAGCTTTTGTATTCCAAAGGTTGTGGGTTTTTTTTAAAACATCTTTTTGTTTGTTTCCTTTTTAAGAATCAAGGCTATGTATTACATGGTCCTTTAATGCAGCTGGACCTCCTTCTTCCTCCAGACCCACGGAAAAAATTTTCTGTCATTTCCTAGCTATTCAAAAACCACTTTTACTTCAGACAAGATGAACCTTTAAATAGTCAGGACAAAATACAGGGGGAGAAAAAAAAAAACAAACAAACTAAACAACTTCTACTTTGTGGAAGTAACACAGTTGGTATTAATCCAGGCAGGAAGTACCTTCTGCTATGGACCCCAGGCAAGTTTTGACACTACCTCTAGTACTTTGCTGTTAAGGGCCTACTCTGACTCTCAGCAAGACCTGCACTGATACCTGCTAAGTGATCAAGTTTAGAGACGTTCTAAACAGCAAAGGCAAACAATTTCCTCAGCTCACAACTCATCAATAATGAACTTGACTGCTCAAAGAAAAGACTTGGAAAATGACAGCAGAATTTCCAAAGGATGTCAAGGAAAGGAAAGGAAAGAGAAATACATAATGGCCAAAGCAATTTCTGTAAGAAAAGACTTTAAAAAAAATCTGCAAATTATGAAATTAAAATTATACATAGTAATATATTAATTGCAAGTAATAATAAATTATAATATTATAAACAGAATATAGGAGTTTATTTTACAAAATATGCAATACATAATTTATAATTACATGTAATATTTTTTGCAATATTTTTGATAGTTATATCATTCTTGCTCTTCCTCTATCTTGTGCACAGCTTGCATTTAGAAATGCACATCTGCACATTAAAATCTAAGAATCTAAGTGGTGGCAACACACCAGATCAATTTGACCACACTGAAAAAATAACAAAAAAGCATTGTTCAATTTATAAAACCTTTATGGAGCAAGAGGCATATTTTATTTTAAATAAGTGAAAAAAGGAAATGCTGAAGAGTCACAAGGTACTAAAAAAACTGAAACAATAAAATAAAATTCAAAACATAAAATGCTCCTTCCGTTTAAAAATCAGTTTCTTCATGCAAAAAAGTGAAAACAGGGCAGAGGCTTGTTTCTACTGTGCCTCATGAAATATTTTCATGAGTAAGATGATTTATGAAAACCAAAGAAGTATATATGTGCTTTGCTGAAACAGAAAAATGGATTACATAATACATCAGCAAAGTTTAGAGAGGTCTTTTTACATACCTGATTTTGAAGAAAGAGTACCTGCATGTCAAATGCTTTGAAATGTTTGGATTAGGTGACACACCAACTTTTCAAATATGCATATATAGCTATTTTCCTAGACACTTTATTTTGGTGTCTCCTACACACTGCTTAGCCCAAGTCCCTTGGATTCTGAGGTCTACTTAGTTCAAGAAATAGAAAAAACCTCCTTAAATCCAGTGAAGTTTCACCAGACACAGACTGCATCTCTGAAAAGACCCTCTGGATCTAAACTCATTAGAATCACAGAATATATCAAGTTGGAAAGAACTTATAAGGATCACTGAGTCCAACTCGCCGCTCCTCGCAAGACTACCTAAAACTAAACCATGTGACTAAGAGCATTGTCCACATGCTCCTTGAACTTGACAGGATTGTTGCCATGACCACTTCCCTGTTCCAGTGACTGACCACCCTCTCAGTGAAGAACCTTTTACTAATGTCCAATCCGAACTTCCCCGACACAGCTTCACACTGTTTCCTTGCATCCTGTCGCTGGTCACCAGAGAGAGATCAGCACCTCCCCCTCCACTGCCCACCTTGAGGAAGTTGTAGGGTGCAATAAGGCACCTCAGCCTTCTCTTCGCCAAGCTGAACAAACCAAGTGACCTCAGCCACTCCTCCTAAGTCTTGCCCTCGAGACGCTTCACCATCTTGGTCGGTCTCCTCCAGACACACTCTAATAGTCTAGTGTCCTTCTCACATTGAGGTGCCTAAAACTGCAGAGTACTTGAGAAAGGGCTGCACCAGTGCAGTATAGAGTGAGACAATCACCTCCCTCAACAGGCTAGCTATGCTATGCTTGATGCACCCCAGGACACGGTTGGCCCTTCTGGCTGCCAGGGCACACTGTTGACTCATACTCAACTCACCATCAATCCAAAACACCAGATCTCTTACCACAGGGCTGCTCTCCAGCCTCTTGTCCCCCAGTTTGTACGTATAACCAGGATTACCCCATCCCATGTGGAGAATCCAGCACTTACTCTTCTTAAATTTCAAATGGTTGGTGACTGCCCAGGTCTTTAGTCTATCCAGATCTCCCTGTACGGCCACTCTACCCTCGAGGGAGTCCACAGCTTCTCCTAGTTCAGTATCATTGGCAAACTTCCTTAATGTACATTTGATTCCTGTGTCCAGACAATTTATAAAAACATTAAAGAGCACTGGCCCTAAAATTGACGATGGGGGAGCCCCACTGGTGACCGGCTGCCAGTCTGATACAACCTCATTTACTATAATGCTTTGAGCCTGACCCATCAGTAAATTGTTCACCCAGAGTACTACAGACTTATTTAAATGTAGGGTGGACTTTTTATCCAGAAGGATACTGTGAGAGACAGTATCAAAAGCTTTGCTAAAAATCAAAAAAAAGCACATCATCTGGCTTCCCTTGGTCAGCTACATGGGTGACCTTGTCATAAAAGGAAATTAAGTTGGTTAAGCAGGATTTTCCCCTTGTGAAACCGTGTTGGCTATGACCAATGACTGCTCTGTCTCTCGAGTGTTTTTCAGTAACTGCCGGAATAACCTTCTCCATAATTTTGCCAGGCACTAAAGTGAGACAGGTCTGTAATTACCAGGGCCTTCCTTCTTTCCTTTCTTGAAAACCGGGACAACCTTTGCTAGCTTCCAGTTGCCTGGGTCCTCTCCAGACTCCCAAGACCATTGAAAAATAATAGAGAGAGGTCCTGCTCTTTGTTAAGCACCTGAGATCCTCCTCTTGTGGTTCTCAATGCCTTGGATTTCTAAGCTGCTTGGAAGGCAACATTAAAACCACTCAGAACTGCACCAGTACCTGAACAGTACGCTTTTTGATTCACTGAGTTTCAAAAATCTGTTCCAGAAGAACAGACCCTTGTCCTGTGATTTCTCCCCATTTCTACTCCACATCCCTAAGAAAAGGCACAAACACTAAACAAGTTCAATGCCTGCTCATCAAATCCCAAAAATTGCGGGCTGCTTCAGATCTGGCTATTTTATCAAACAAAGGAGATTTTTACAAAAATCACACAGATTTTCAACAGAAGGAGGGAGGATAAGAGAAGGTTTACTATTTTAAGACAGTGCAGAATAAAGTGATGCTGAAAGTTGTGTTTAATAAGAGAGGACATTAGAAAAATCCACCAAAACATTGTGTTACAGTTAAAAAGAATGCAAAAGTAAAATATCAAAAAACTCAGACAAACTGATGCTTGGCAGCACTGACTGGAAAGTGATTTAGCATACGGATTCTTTCAATGCTCATTTCAAAAGTCCTCTCTGCAATTTTACAGATAGCAGTCAACACCCAGACAACAGTATATCTGACAGCATGGGTACAGCATTGGTCAAACTGATAATTGCAGACAAGGTCCCTGTAGGCTCACTGACATCTCTTTCTCTATTCAGACATTATAGAAAAGTGTAATTGCTCTATAGTTGAATGTGGAATTTAGTTTCTCTTGTTCGGTTCAGAAGAAACAGGATTACCAGTGATTTCCTGCTCTCCTTAGTGGCCTGCCCTGTAGTAAACCTCCACCTATAAAGACTGATAGGCACTTCACTTATAGGCACTTTGGGCTCCTCAGAAGTCATGTGAGGGCTTCATGGCTATAGTGGTCACTAAAATTGTGGTTTAGTTTTCACTGTGGTTTTGATTTACTACTGAACAGCACTTTTACAAAATACACTGCAGTATACTTACTAACTTGTAAAAACGTATTAGCACAAATATCTTCATCAGCCTACAGCTGACAAAACAATACTCGCCTATCCATTTCTCTTTCTTTTGTCCAGTAAAAAATAAATAAATAAAATTAACAGTTCATGGAGTTTTGCAATTTCGAAGTACAAGTTTTGAAGAAATTCTACTGTATTTGGTTGTCTAGTGCACTTCAGGAGCTACAGGGTGGGAAAGGTAAAGGAAAGGGAATCCAATATAAAAAACATCTAGAAGTTTCAATCTTCTAGATTTAAAGAAAAGTGGGACATTCAACCAAAGTTCCCTGACATAAAGCAAGCTTTACTGATTCATTTTTCTAAGGAAAAAAAAAATTTTTTTTCAATGTAAAATGGCAAAATCTATGCCCCTTATTTTCTTTACTTCCAACAATTTTTTTTCAAAGTGGGAAAACGCATACTTATGTAAAATACTGAAAGGCTGAACTTTTACACACTGTGGGCATCCCCGCATACCTCCTGAATGGCTGTCATGACAACATGTTGAACCGATTCTTCCATCATCATTATGGTCTGGATGTACTCTGAAAATAAGAGCATTCTGCAATGTTACTGTTGAAACTAAAGTCACTCAGAACACGAGGTCAGAAGCTGCATCCTTCCTACAAAATGAGTAGGTGCCACAGACGACACTGAAATGCATAACCACCAGTCAAGTCCCTCCCCAACAAACTCAACAAGACTTTACCAGAAGTCTGTTCAGATATAAATACAGGCTCATTGGAACTCTGCAACAATGAAAAAATGTACATGACTGTCATTCATTTTTTTTCCTTCCAGCATCTCACACTTTTGAAAGAACTACTTCTACTCCTTTTCTCACCTTGTTCCCAAACTATTCAGGGTATACAAATACATGATCCATGCATAGGTTGTCCTTTTCCGTAAGTTTAACAATAATGTCTTGTCTTCCTACAGCATCCTCATTTCACGGCATTTTCATATCCATTCTTGGTTTCTGTTCTTATTTCTGTGCTATATCACAAATAAGTCCCCTCCACTTTTTCATTCCTCACCTATGTGTACATGTGAGCTACACAACAGATAACATGTCAGATGACACAGTGGTTAGAAGGACAAATTCTGACATTTAGAGCAAGTCAAGAAGTTTATGATTTGTCTAGTAGCATATGGTTTCCAGTCAGATATGATCACCTTTAGATGTGACCTGTATTATTTTAATGATTTGCCCAAGAGGAAGATGCTGGGAATCAGTCACTTCGAAGTGATTAATTAGGTCATCCTAAGTATCACACAAAGTACATAAAACTAGACTGTTCCAATATTTCAAATATGTACATTTTTAATGTCCAGACTGAAAGAGTAACAGAAACATAGGAATAAGACACAATTCCCACTTGAGGATGCCAAATAGTCACCAAAGGAAGGAAAATAATTTTACATAAAACAGAGAGGATAGGAGGCCTAATAAAACAGTTATTTATGTACTCATGGGAGATAATTACCTCTATTTTAATTAATACAGTGGCCAGACTGTCCTGGTTAAGGGAAGAATAAAAGTAGTTTCAGAGGGAGAAATTAAAGTGATTTAGACACCCGAAAAAACTGGAAAGGGGAAACTAGCTATTAAAGCTAAGGCGCACCGTGGAAGAGGAAGACAAAAGGTCTGAAACCCTGCTGCCATTTTGTCAGAAAGGAAACCAAAAAGAATCAAAATCAGGAAGAGACAGGTATTTCATGCAATTTTAATGTAAATACAGTAAACAGTTTTATTTACCCACATGTGTATTTTACAAATACATTCCTATGCTTCCTGTTTTAAGTGTTAAGAATAAATGTTTGTAGTTGCTTTGTTACCTTAACCTGTCTTGAAGTAAGTGTAATTTAAGGTAGTTGGGTAACATTAAGACACTGTGCACCCAAGCCAAGTTTAGAGCATGAGATTTGGGACACTTCAACAAGTGTCTCCACTACTCACCACATCCTCTGTGGCATCTGCAGGAAAAATGAATGGGTCCCTACCTTACCTGTGCAGGTCAGATAGACATTTGGTCCCATGCGACTCAAGAGAGGCAGAAGTCTCTTTCAGTGACTGCTAAAGTGGGATTCACTTGCCTAACAGATGCCTCAAGTGAAGTTTTGGATGCCCTTGGTCTTCAGCTGCTGCCCAGAAGGGCATGGTTGCCAACCCCATTCAAAAGTGTCAGAAACTGCAGTGTTCCAAATCGCACCAGACATATCTTCAGATCAGCCCCCAGTCATACTGATGGCTCTTGGCCATGTAGGGAGATGCTGACCGGAATGCACTCCCAAAATCGAGTCTCAAAGAACAGTGCAACAATCACATTTTTTTGATTCTTAACTATCCCAAATATAGCTCATAAATGGTTAAAGGGTGGGCCAAAGAATTTTTCTTTCTAGAGTGCCTTTTCAGCTCAGCAAACAAAAATTGAAAATATGTATGTTGGAAGCAAAACCAGTTCCACAGTTTCAGGCTCCAAAACTAGTGAAGCTTATAACAAAACAATAGTTATTATGACAAAATAATGTCATCATTGAAAAAAAAAAAACCAAACATTAATTTCTGACAGCAACAGAGAAATATAATTTTTCGCCTAAGTAGTTACACAACAAGCTAGGTTTTCATTCACTGCCTCGGAGAAAACATGTTTTCAGAATTTAGTACCTTGCTTCTGTTCACAATTCACAGCGCACCCCAAAATAAGCTGAAGCATTCTCCCGAGCTCCGCAGCATCAGCATGCTCTCCAATCAGGTTAACATCAGGAAGGGTGAAGTCATTAATCTGTTGCCCCAGAATCTGCACAGAGACCCAGTACATACATATCTGTATCATATGCATACACACACATTTCAAAATACAAAGACGATTCAGAATCAACATGAGCAATTCACTCATACTTTAACATAGTTGTCAATCCACCTTTAAACAAACCAAATCGCCTAACACACAAATATTAAAACACAATGCTTGACACAACTAATATTTGGGAGAAGAAAAATCTGACCGTCTCAACTAATAGGCAGCTATTAGTTTCAAACTTAGCAAGATTTTTTTTTCTTCAAATAAGAAAGGTAACAAAGTCAGGCTTCCATGGTGATCAAAAATATATAGATAATGAAATTTTTTCTAAAGCATTCCATTAAAAAACCCTAGCACCTAAAAACACCTTATGTAGCATAAAATATTATACACAAATCTCACATTTTTTACCACTAGAAAGCCAGAAATTGAAATATTTCACTTATACATGTGTCTAGCACTGATGGATGACAAATACAAGACAGTAAAAAAACTCCATCACTCAGCCCCACATTTCTAGAAAATTTAAGGATATTTAGCAAGTCTCAGAGCTAAGAAAGCTAGCTCCATGGAAGAGAATTTGACGTAGTAGTACAATGCATAATTAAACAGCCCACATGCAGAAAGAAAAAAAAAAAAAAAAACAAACCAAAAAACCCATGTGACTTACAATTAATGTAATCTGATTTATAATTAAGAAGGATTTACATTAATGATTGTCAGTAGAAGGAATTAAACAATTCTGCTAAATTGTTCATAAAGAGCTTTCAGGGGGCTGAAAATATGAATATGAAATATGGAATTAAATACATCCCTGACACATTAATTGCAGATAAAAAGAAACTGTCAGTTCTTAAGCAGGGTGCAATAAAGAAACAATGACTATGGAAAGAATCAGTCATTTGTTTGCTGGATGCTCTTTTTTGTGTTAATACTAAAGAAAAAACAGAAAATCAGGTAAAGGTAAAATATTTAACTGATGTGTATGATGAATATGTGCAAATCAAGCCATTAAAAAGTTTTCCAAGGTTGGGCTTTGTGGAATTGTTGTGGTTGAGTTTGCTCTTGTTTTATATGGTGGTTTTTGTATTGTGGCATTATTTTTTTCTTAAACAGCTTTCTTAAAGAACTAACACTAACACTACTAAAAATCTCTATACTTTAAAGGACCCAGATTCATTCCATGTTGGAATGAATCCATGTTGGAAAAGACTTCCTTCAGGTCATTCTAGAGAGAAAATAAGATTTGAGAAAATAAGATGTGAACGCACCAAGCATAATGGGAAATACTGCCATTGTATATAGACTGCGATAATACAGTAAAACACAATATTCTTTGAATTATACAAATCTGATATGTGTCTACATATTGACCTGTAGTACCCGAATTTCTTTCAAATGCAATGCCAGCTTTAAGTTAATACTACTACAATGGCTTCATAGTTACTGATAATATAACTGCTGTTGAGGAAAGCTAAAGGGAAGAGGCATATCAGCAGGCACTATGAAGAAGCCAAGGATGAAAAGGTGTAAATAGAGGATTTTGAAATACACAAGATACAATTTTAATTCACCACCAACAAAAAACCTGAAAGAAATAAGAAAATGAAGGACAGACTCTGCAATAAATATCTTGAGAAGAAAATTTTTTCCCCCTTTTAAAAAAGATAAATATAAAAAAACCTTTACAAGAAAACGGAAGTTTCAATTTCAGAGCAGCAGATTTCTGCAGCAAGATTACTGGGCATAACAAAGCATGCAAGCTATAAACAGGTAACTTTGCCTTCTTGTTCTTTCATACCATAAATATCAAAGACAGCAATGTAGGATAGCTATTAAAAGATTGTTCTCCTAAATGCGATACAAATTTTTTAATTTTTGAAGATGAACAAAATTAGCTTATATACTTTTCAAAGGCTTTTAGTTACATCAGGCAAAATCCACATACATTCACATCTGTGTTTTTGTAGGTAACTGCTAGAAGAGAGAACTGGGTTGAGGAAAACATAACCAGGATTCAATTCAGATCGTCTCCATTATCACCCCAAGCAATGCCTCAGCCATAAAAAAAAAAGAAACCAAACAAAAATCCAGTCAAATTTATAAAGGTACATTACCCCTGCAGAACTTAATCAGATTGAAACAGCTCAAAACTTGCTTAGTAGTAAAGTTTTAATACCAGAAACTTAATCATCATACATACCAACTATCTGAAAAGAAGCTGGCATCGCTTTGTCATTGTGATACTAATTTTCTATAACAAAAAACTTACTTGTTTTTTTCTAGAATTGTCAGTTATGACAGCTTGCTTACCCATCAATTTTCAAAATTTATTTCAACGTGGATACCTAACCATTTACTGAATATGAGCTTATGAGTCTAACTTTTTCTTTCCGAAAATCTGTTTATTCTTAAAGACTTAAGTTTATTAACAAATATCTTCCTCTCTGAAGTATTTATATATCTTCTGGTCCAAAGAACAAAAAATGCTCTTTATACTCCCTCCTCAAGAGAAAAAAATAGGAAAGAGGCAGTTTTCATCTGGAGCAGAGGAGGAAAAAAAATAAAAAACATAATAATCAAACACAGGTACTGTTAAAGTCCATCATAAGGGCATAGTCAGCAAAGACATACTGTTTGTATGTGCCGTGGTTTTGGCCGGTTTGGCCAATCGGAACGACAGATGGCCCTCCCCCGCCCTCTCCTCAGAGAGGAGAGGAAGAGATAAGGAGATTTACGAGTTTAGAAAAAGAACTAAACTACTTTAATGAAAATAATAAGAAAAAAGGAAATAAGAAGTAATAAGAAAATAGTAATAATTAAAAAAAAAAAAAAGTACACAATATATACAAAACCGTATCCAGCTCCCAGGATGACGATCGCGTCACCAGCAGACACAGAGAAAGTCCCAGACTGGAGTCAGCGACGGACAGGAGCTGAATTCCGGAACTAGAGTCAGGAGTGCTCGGATCGCGATCGAAGGCAGACGAACAGACAGGGTCCTCCTCAGACGTCGGCCATTGAAGAAAATGCGAGAGAGAGCCCCCTTGTCCCTTAGCTCTTATACTGAGCGTGATGCATATGGGATGGAATACCCTGTTGGTCAGTTTTGGGTCACCTGTCCTGTCCGCTCCTCCCTATAGGTGTGACCCCTCTACGCTTCTCCACATCCAACCCTCTAATGGGACAAACAGCGAAGTTAGCTGACCTTGGTTGTTATAGCAATAAGTATAAGCAAGAGCCTCTGTGCATACCATTCCTTGGTATAATCAGGTCTTATCACTCGGAGATACTGTGAACAGTTTCTGAACAATGTGCTGTTAATTTCAGACTTTAGTCAGTTAGAAGAGGCCCAGCTAAAAAGTAAAATTACAAATCAGAAAATTGGTTCTGTTTTACCTCAAACCAGGACATTATGACAGAATTTGCACATCAGACTCCTCTGGAAGCTATGAGTATTCAGGAAAGCTGGTGAGAGGTTTTAGAGAAGGCTAACAGCTGAGAACAGGCCATGAAACAGTTTGTATACTGTCCTGGTCTGGGGCAAAGCAGAGCCATCTTTCTGTTCAGCGAGAGGCTCTTGCTCACGCTTGTTGCCGTGGCAAACAGGGTCAGCTAACTCAGGTGTCTACCCTGTGGAGGGGTCACACCTGTGGACAGTGCAGGTGACCCAAACTGACCAATTGGGTGTTCTGTCCCATCTGCCATCTCAGTACAAAAGCTGAGGGACCAAAGGGGTCAGGTTGGCTCCTCTCCAGTGGGCTCTTCTTCAATGGACGTCTTTCTTCAATGACTGACGACTGAGGAGGACCCTATCAGCTCGTCTACTTTTGGTCCCCATCAGTGTGTTTCAGTTCCCATTTGTCACCAAGTCCAGTCTGGAACTTCCCCAGTGCCTGCCAGTGACATCTTCCTAGGAACTTGATCCTGTCTTGTATATATTTATTTATGTTGTATCTATTTCATTATTTCCTTTTTATTTTATTATTAATATTTCATTGAAGTAGTTTAGTTTTTTCTAAACTCATAACTCTCTTTATCTCTCTTCTTCCACTCCTTGGAGCGAGAGGTGGGGGAGAGCATCTGTCGTCTTGTCATTGGCCAACCCGGCCCAAACGATGACACATATCAAATATTTTGCAATAAAAATTCAGAACTTAAATCAGTAGAATATAATTTACTTTAAACAGGATAACTAACATATTTAGCAAAAAAGGAATGTAGATATAAATTACTTGAAATGGTTCTTACCTCATGGTTGTAATCCAGTATTCCTTTTAAAATTTTCTTCAGGTTGCTTACCTATTTGACAAGAAGAAGGAAGTAGAATAAATGCAGGGAATAAATTAGAGAAATTATTAGAAAGTAGGCAATCACAGAAGAATTACACAAAAGAATCATACAATTATATCTATTTGCACAATGAGACCTTCTGCTTGAGCAGTTAAATTTAGAATCATGAAAGTTATGCAATAGTCCCTTATGATCAGACTTCCAGACCTGATCACAAACCTTCATTAATTGATAGAATCCATTTAAATTTATGAAAAACATCGTATTGTCTTAGATAGGCTTTAGAACAAAAGCATGAATTGCTTTTGGAGTACTTGTTGATTTTAGGATTATTTTTTGGACCCAGAAGTTGAAACATTCTTTTCCTCCTTTCTTCTCTTAAAGTATCCTAGTGATCTACTTTCTGCAGAGATAAACAACTTCTTCCAAACCAAAACCAGCTACTGCTCAATATTCTCCTTTATTCCCAACCTATGTAAGCTTAATTTATTAACTTTCTCATTAATTATTCCTCTTAGTTCTTTAATTTTTGTTCATCCCCCCCCATCCCAGCTCTTTACAATTGAATGTCTGTCTATAGTATCAAGGCAAAATTCACATTTCTCAGTGATGCCTGCACTGCCACACTAAGATAGCTTCTGTTCACTTGCGCAACCAATGACTTAGTTAAGTGTCTCTTGCTGTATAGAATCTATGCCACACTTCTCTACTACTGTGAGTACTGCTCCTTTTCCAGCAAAAATCCAAAATCCACCTACATCAAGTCTCTGAGATAAAGACTGCATTTGAAATTTATAAAAATGCTCAATGGACCTCATAGGTGATATTTAGAAAAAAAACCCCAAACTTTGCTGAGAGTAACTACTACAGATTACCACCAATTAATGTCCAAGTATTTAAGCAAGGAATTCAGATAATAATAGCATGCTGTGCACCATTTGCTGTGACAGAGGAGTGGCTGAAGGTACTGGGGTTGATTGGCCTGGAGAAAATGAGGCGCAGGGGAGACCTCGTCACTCTCTACAAGTACCTGAGAGGTCAGTCTCTTTTCCCCAGTAACAAGTGATAGAACAAGAGACAATGGCTTCACAGGGGAGGTGTAGACTGGATATTAGGAAAACTTTCTTCCCCAAAAGGGTTGTCAAGCACTGGAACAGGCTGCCCAGGGAAGTGGAGGGGTCACTGCCCCTGGAGGTATTTAAAAGACATGTAGATGGGGTGCTTAGGGACATGGTTTAGTGGTGGACTTGGCAGTCTTAGGTTTATAGTTGGACTTGATGACCTTAAGGGTCTTTTCCAACCTAAATGTTTCTATGGTTCTATTAAGTCTATAAACAGGTTCTGCATAGACTGAACCTGACTGAATTAAGATTCACAAAAGGCTGTTACCAACAACAGTAGACATGGCAGCAAACTGCAGACATATAATGAAGGGAGAGTGAAAACTCTAAAACCCCAACTGTCTTCATAGCCCACAGTAACTTCTATATTCTTGATTACATTCCAAAAATACCCAGCTAGGAGATTATGTCCACTGACAGAAGTCATCTATCTTCCAAAAGATCTGAGGAAACACTACAGGAAACAATTAGGAAACATGATACTGAAATCCAGGGACAAACTTAACACTTCACCACAGTCAATGGACAAAATGAGGTGATGAAAGCAAAATCCAATCTCTTTTCTAAGAGAAACTCAAGAAAGGAACAGACTACACACACTAAAAGATCCAGCCATAAAATCCAAAGTGATAATGGTCTGATTACCTTATTCCTATTAACCTACTCCCTTTTGGAAACAAGTGGCAAAAGCTGACCACTTATTAATACATAACTACATCCTGATTGTCTTCATAATCACTGAACTTTAAGTCATATAAGAAACAAAAATTCACTTGGACTTGAAAAGTGACACATTGAATAGTCTGACAACCTAGAATGAGAACTGGAGATGCTACATGATAGCAAGTATGTAACAACATCTACTCTCCCTCTCATAATAGTATAATAATTAGTTTACTCTCAGGTTTACACCTTCTAATCCCAAACACATACTTTTTCTGTAATATTACACATAACACATCATGTGTCTGTAAGAAATACCATTATCTTCTAGCTGTCTGCCCAAAAGCAATCACCACCACCTCCCAAAGGCTATGCACAGTCATAACCAAAGCCTGCAACAGATTTAAGAATTTAAAGAAATGTAAATAATTTGAGGTCAAATCACCACAAAAAATACTGCACTGATTGGAATATAATTTTCAAACTTGATTCATTAAAATCTTCCAGTTTGTAATTTACCTGAGTTTGCTGCAGAAAGTGCCACAGAAATGCAAAGGCCATGTTGCAGAATTTAAGTCCAGTTTACCGATGAAAACATTGTGAGGAACCTTGAACATAATCCCAAAGAATGAGAAATAAAATGGAAAGTACCCACCTACAAAATACTTATTTTCCCCTTTCCTTGTAAGCATTGTTTGAATTAAAGTCCCTTAAACACAAAGAGTCACCTTCCTCCATATAACTTTCATAGAGCTTAGAGTTAAGATGCTGGAACAAAATCAGTATTGATCAAAATCTGTCATCAAAACTAACATACGGGGCAGCATCATCGGAAAAAGAAAACATCAAACTGAAAAAAAAAAATCTTGTCTTTGAGGTCCTATTTTATTCCACTGTCAATCAGCAATAGTAGGATAACTTGCTTTCAAGAGTTAACTGTACCATCTTTGTATCTGGCACATAATCAGGCCATTATAAGGCTAAAGCAGCTTCTTTATAGACTGGCTTAAACTTAACAATGATCTTCAGTATTACTCAGAGGGCTCTTGATTTTTATTTTTTTTTTTTAACTTATCAGCGGTGAATACACTTAGATGATTCTACTGCCACTGGCAAAGAATCATCATGGGGAAACTACCACAAACGTTTTCTATTTTGAGATTCAACTCAGTAGCTCCAGTAACATTTGTCAGGTCATTGCATAAGTTCTTAAAAGGAAGACTTCAAACAGAGATGAATGAAAATGAGCAACAGCTCAAGAAAGTGTTAAAGACAACCAGTTACATCAGAATTCTAAATCACAGCAGGTGGCAGTTGTTCAGAATTTTTTTTTCTCTTTTTCTTAAGCACACAGGGAAAACCTAACTATAACTCATTAACAAAGACCATTAAATCATGCGATGACAGAACACAACAGATAGAATTTCCAATATCGATCACGACTACAAAGCACTGTATTATCCTTTAGAGATCAGGCCACAATCACATGGGACACTTATTTGTTTGCATCAGCAACCTGACTTCCTCCTTTTCCATACAAAGCACGTACACTACCCTCCCAATCCCTTTCACATCTATTCCCTGCACCCGTACCTCTGTTGGAAAAAGACATGAAACTTACTGAGAAAAAAAATAAATAGTGGCAACTATGCTTTATTCCACTTCAAAAGTTGTTGCAGCTCACAATAGATGGGTTATTATTTCTAGATAAATCTCTATTCATTTTCAATATCTTTTCCATCTGTCATTTCCTGTTTTATTTCCCCAATCTCCTATTACCAAGGAGAGGATGTCTGCTTTGAACTAATGCATCCACAAAGGCAAGCTGTATGTTATAATTCGTTTTCTGAACACCTAAATTTCACTAATATGCACAGCAGAGATGTGTGGATGTTCCTTATATTAAATGATCATTACCCTCTCAGTTTACAGCCATCTTGGCAGTAGTATAGTACAACATAGTTAGCACACACTGTTCAGTATGAGACAGCCTTTTTACATAGCATTAACCTGACAAACTGACTGGAATGAAAGCAGAGATGATGTGTCCTGGGTTACTGAAGGCAACACATGATCTGGCAACACTGTACAACTTCATGTTTGTGGGGCTTTTCTCCTATTTTTTTTTCCTCATCTGTTATATGAAATCTCTATTTTTATTTAATTACAATTTACTTACTGGTTCCAAACCGAGGGTCTGTAAGGGTAGTCCACCTAGATTTCTCTCTTTATGAATATACTTGAGCAACAAAAAGAAAGCTTTATAAAGTGGACAATAGAAATGCCCTTAGGCTTGTGATTGCTGACAAAAAGAGCCAGTCCCCATTTCGCATTTATTCTTATTTCACATGTATGACTGAAATCTTGTTTGTGATGAAGACTCTGTGTAAATTGACTTAACCTTGTACATTTCAGGTCCTGAAGTGTCTGAATGGGAACCCCAGTGTTCTGAAATGCTGTTCAACAGTATCTTTCCTGGGTAACTATGCACTAACGTATTTCCCTTCACACAGATTATAATTAAGAACCTTATAACTTCTGGAAGTGTTGCTAGGGCACACTTGGAATTGGTGATAGAATTCTTAATCACTCAACTTCAGATATTAAGGTACATTCATTAAGGTACCTATTCTTCCTGCACTTAAAAGGAAAGCCGGAGGGGGAGGGAAAGGAAGGGAGAGAGAGTGTGCATGCATTGCTCCCACCACATACATTAAGTTTCTGCTTGAAACTCCATTCTGCGGGAGCCTGTCTCTTCACTGTTTATAAATGGAGCCTAGAGAGAGATGATACCACTAGCTTTGGGGGTTATCCCCCTCCAACCTGTCTTCTGCAAAAAGAAATCCCAAAAAGAACAGATACAGACACTTCCTTGAGTTAAGTAAGAAGGAAAAAAAATAAAATGTGTCTCTGAACACAGAGAGCATTCCCACATTAAACTTATATTTGGAGACATTGTTGATTTAGGAATTAAGGGTATATCGAAACAGAATTAAATATATCAGTTGCTAATTATCTTTTTGACAGAAATGAATGATGGCTTACAATACGCCTATAATCTCTGCTTCTTGCTTGCAGAAAAACATTCACATGACAGGCTTCCACTCTTATCAGAAAAAAACCTCTAAAAGGCAGCTGATGAATAAGCAATCCCTTCTCTTACAAAGGAACAAGAAAGTAGCAGAAAGATGATGTTGTACAATGAAAACTAGCTTCCATTACTCCATCAGTCAAGCCAACTTGCACTGTAGAAGAATTCAGAGCAAACCTAACTGTACTACTGCAGGGAGTCAAAATTTATTTTCAAAAATCAAGTTTGTTTACTTAGATTACAGCACTTTCATTGGTTATTCCACTTTGCAATATTGTATCAAACACAAGACATTCAAACTGTACTAGCTGCAGAAAGTCTAGTGGCTTCTATTGTTTGAATGAGCTATTCAGTAATGGAACGAACACAGCTTGCTACTATAAACATCAATAAAATTGTACTTTAAACTTATGCTGTAGTCTGAATGCCAAAGTGAAAAGTCCAGAAGAAAAAGTCAGAAATCGAGCTGAACAATGTATTTCCTTCCTTTCCCAAGCTAGGTACAGTCGCATTGAATAGAACGGAATAAGGGAGCAGGGAGGGAAGAGGGGGGAAAGATGTCAGTTTTATCCCATCAACAGTCAACAACTTATTCTGTAATTGCCAAAACTGACATGTGTGTATCAAATAATTAACTGTTTAAATTTCTGTTCTGTTACTGGTATTCCCGTATGACTTGACATTGAACTGTTCTTGTTTCTTGATTAGGGAATTTCATTCCCGCAAAATCTTGGCAACAGAATTCTTTTCTATACTGTTTCCCAGTTTCAATAAAGGTCACTTTATCTTCAAAATGCCTTTGTCTTCACTAGTGTGTTCACAGTTTAAACTTTGACTATATTAAAGTGTTTAGTTGTACATCAGGAAAGAGATGCATGTTTGCTTTCCTTTTTATTATTTTTTTTAACCACAACATAAAATTGCAGTTAGGGCAGCAGTGAGAAGGGTTTTTTGTAGCCCAAGGGAAAACAAACTGCTATGTACACTGATGTATGCTATGCCCCAGAAATTTTAGCCCCAAAGAAATAACAACATGTTTCTCTACTAAACACAGCAGACAAAGATCATGTCAGCTGTAATACACAGAATGCTTGCTGAATGCTTCCTACTTTGCAAGTCCCTAAGTTCTAACATTTCCCTTTTTCTATCCTGTGCATTGCTCAGTCTCTCAAGTCAGACAGCCTGCTCTGAAACCAAGAATATAACAACATGCCTGTGAATTTATACATTTGTTTTAAACTGGTACATCAAGAGGGAAATATTTTTAGTAAGACTGCATTCTTGCACTTATCATAAAGTGAACTGCTGAACAAAAGAAATAATGAAAGTCGAACCACATATTCTTGCTTATTTCCCAGAAAGGACAGCAGCCAAATAAAAGTTAACAATTGCATGGTTGAGTCTCTCTTTTAACAGTGGTTAGGAGGGCTGTATCAAGCCTATGCTAACGTCTACCACACCCTCCTAACCACTGTTCCACAAAGTTGAACTACCTGCACATTACATTTTGGTGTGTTTTTTTTTTTTTTAACTTATTTCCCCTATTAGACTGTATCCTTTATGTGGTTCTTAATACCAAGAGCTTGTACAAGTGGTGACTATTACACCATATGATATTGGAGGCAAAGAGCAACCATGTTTAGCAACAAGAATATAATCCAGCTCATTATCGTGACTTGTGAGGTAGTGAGACAACCCAATTATTTCTCACGGTGCTTTTTAAAATATGAAGGGAAATCTGTATCATCGAGTCATGCAGATGTTGCCTACATTTTAAAATCTAGTGACAAACAAATAGAAGTGCACAGATTGAAGTGTTTCTACAAGCCAGACTGTAGATGATGGATTGACTGATAGCCATTTGAACAACCAGATTACTAATAGTGTTTATTCACATATAAAGAAGAACTGTTGGCAAAGCATAGGATTGCCTTCCTGGTTACAAAGTAGGAGTTAAAATAACACATTTGTGCCTTTTAGTATTCTTTATGAAAAGGGAAGTGGTATATAAAGAATTTATACAAAAAGCTGCAGTACACATCTCTCAAACAAAATTGTAATAAGTCTTTAGTTCTTATTTACATGATATATGAAAAACAAGAAGGAACGACATTAGTAAGAAACTGAAATTTGACCTGACGTTTTTCCAACCTCAGTCACATAAGGGAGTTACTAGATTGCTCAGCTTTTTTTTTTTTTATTCACACCTGCTAAGCCTTAGTATCTGCCAAATTTGTGGTAGACATAAAAGAAATTTATCCTTAAAGCTCCATATAAGAGTTACAGAAACTGCTGCTCTGCTTTCAATCAGCTGAAATGCTATTATAACAAATAGTTCTTAATTTTTTGTTTTCCAAATTTAACAGGCAAGACTTCACTATTCCTTAGAAAAAAGCCACAGAAATATTTTAGAGAAAAATAAAACCTTGTATGCAGCTGTTCAGTTGCAATTCTGTATGCTTCTTTGAAAAGTTCATTTAAAATAACTGCTCTACAAGCAGCAGAGCTAACAAAGCCTGTTTAGGGATCATGTCTTTTATTCACCAGCCTGTCAATATATCCTCATCAATCTGCCCACATTTTTGCTGGCAGCCCTGGCAGACCAGCAAAAAGCAGCCCAGACTTGCATGTGGCTGGCCAGGCAGCAGAGACCATGCTGGCAGGTCTGCTGTCCAAGTCAAAACATAAACAGCAGCAGTATACTCCACGCTTGTCTCAGGCGGCACTTACCTGTGTGTCCCTTCTATTCAGCCAGTGATGTTGATGAGCCTGTAAGTACTAGAGCATTTCACAGCTGTAGCTTGTCCTCAGCTGCTGAGAAGGGTTTTGCTCGCCAGAACAAAATGGTTTTATCAGAAACATGAACTAACAGACAAACCATCACTATTTCGTTTCCCCAAGTAGTCAGGCAGGAAATGGCAATTTAGGTGCATATATCACTCTCTGAACGAATCTGGTCAGAAACTACACTAACATCTGTATGTGAAACTATGTTCTTCAGGTTTTATAAACCAAAAGGATCCTCAGCCGTACCACTGTAAATTCTGTTGCCTTAAGGTTTTCAGAGAAAGTACGAGAATACCAAGTAATACAAGTGACCCAGCAATTAGACTGTGGTTAAAAAACACGCTGGGTACAAACAACACAGAAAAAACAACTTCCTCGTGTAAAGCTCCGTCGCTGTGCAGAGCTGATAAAAGTAAAAGGAAACAACACTTTGCCATTTTTATTTAAATAAATTGCTTGTTATTCTGCTATTTTTATGCAGCTGCTTCTCAGAGGTCTTTTTTTTAATGCTACTTTCACACTTCGCATTTAAAAAAATCTTTCATTCAACATTCAAAAAACAAAGATAACTGATGCATAAAACTTACTTTAATATTTTCTTTTTAAATTATTGAAACCTATTTACAAACTCAAAATGCCTTTTCTTCACTAAACAATGCAGGACTATAACAACACAAAAAACAAATAAGTGTAATTAAAATGGTCTAAAATTCAAAATGCTGTATTATAAAGCAAGGTCTTAATCTGGAAGTATGCTAATATTTAGATACAATATTGTATTAATATCTGAAATACAGATTTGCAGACAAGCGAATTAAGTCAAATACCTTTAGCCTCCAATTATCCCCAACTTCTGTTTTGATCCTGTTCAGCCAATTTTCATCAAAGTAAGTCGGATCTCTGAAACACAAAAAATGTACTCATTAAAAACAGGTTACAGAAACTGTGAGGATGCCTTAGTGATTAAGCCCCTACCTCAGGCTGAGGTTATTTAAATGACTACCTCTGTATCTGACACATGGTCTGTATATAGTAGTTCGGAATCCTGTTACTACTCACTTTTCTAAGGTCTCACACTCTGTTGACAGCACAGCTTCATTTGTGTGCCATGAGTAACTAATACTTTTGAGGAAGCTGCTGTACTTGGAATGCATTTTGCCAGCTTTTCCCTCTGTACATTCTTCTTCCAATTTATCAGCTGGTGCTGGAACAGTATTTGCTTGCATTTACTTGAAAGTGTTACAAAAATTATTACTTTTCCACATATTATAGATCCCCACTGCTATACACTGCTTACGACTACTCATCTTCTAAATAGAAAGCTTGAGACTGGACAATACATATGTTGTCTTTATACAATGAGAAAAGTTGAAAAGTATCACTGAAGTTAAGTATTTACTACTGAGAACACACTTTACTATTATTTCATCTACCAAACACTATCAATTTTTGCAAATGTCTTTTCATGGTAACCCTAAACAAATCCTTTTATGAACACCTTTGCTTAAAAGCTTTTCTACCTTCTGCACTTTCGATGAGGCAATCAAGATAAAGAACACAACACTTACTGCTTGTAGAGTATACTTGTATTTCTATAAACTTCTTCCCTCTCTTCCTTTTTCTCACAAGCACCTTCTATAAGTTGCTTCAAGACAACTCCCAAGACTCTCTTGCCCCCAGGTTCCAAGATCATCTAAAAGGCTAACATTTTCTACTGTTCACTTTAGTCGAATTTTCCTTATATCATACAGAATTTTGGAAATGCTGTGGTCAGAACTAAGGAGGTAGAATGCACTACAAATAACTGGTTTAAAAGGAGTAGGTCAACACATTATAAGGAAAGGCTCACATTTCATCCAACATATACAGTTAATATACTCAGCGGGAAAAAAAATTACCTTTTTTTTTTTTTGTAAGCATAAGGCTCTTAAGAGTCAGTGTGACTGGCCAGGTTAGAGTTTCACGTGAAGTATTCTAATTTCTGGATTTACATGGCCACATTTGACACTAAGTAGTATTAGATTTACTGCTGTATCCTCTAGAGATAGAAGGGTTCTGGACTGAGCTATTTTTTTAAGGCCAAGATGCCATGAGATCTTTTGGCAAAAGCTCAAGAAAACTACGAATGTGTCTGGAGATTCAAATGACATTTATATCATATATGCTGTAAACCAGCAATTACATCAGTACTTATATTAGGGCACAGACTTTGTGGCCACATTTTGTAGCTAATGCACAGTATCTCCTGTACTCCATCTTCCTCATAATGTCTTCTTCACAATGCATCAAGATTTGCAAGCAAACCGTGATACAATACACAGCAATGGAGAAAGATCACAAACTGCAATGTTTCTCTACTGACACATTCCAATTGCTATTTTTACACAATCTGTTACAGACTCTGGTGAAGATTACGGCATATTTCTTTTCCTCTGACATGGCATCCGCAAACATATAGCTGGAAGAACAGCTTTAATTACTAGTTATGTTGATGACTCCAAATTACTCCCATTCAGTAACAGTGCACAGATGACAGAATCTTAAAACTATGAAACAGAAAAAGCAATGTCTTATCCAGAGTTTCATCTGGTTTTGAAATAGATGTTTTCAAATAGCTTTCAAACGGCCTCTCTGCCCTCAGAAGACAGGTAAACCTTAGAATGAAATTGATTTGAATACATACAGGATCTACTAGAGATGAAGAGGGGTCACAGTCAGCTTTTACAAATGGCTTTCTTTGCAAAAAGTTTTAAATCAACTAACTTCCACTTAATCACAACAAAATCATCTGGACAGTAATGAAAAAAATGAGAGTTCAAGCCCCATGTATCGTCACTTAATTCCATTTGAGGTGTGGCGTTCAAAAAGTACCCTGGTATCTTTCAGATGGGTCTTCTGGGAATTGCCAACAGACAAGTGAGCCTTGCTTACAACAGACACACAACTATAAAGTGTTTACGCAGCTGAGTGAGAAAGCAGGTAAGCCTTATTACCTGTGCTTCACCAGCAAAAAAGACCAACGGGACTTTCATAAGGTCTCTCTCTTATAATTTTGAGGATTGCACTTGGTCACTAACATCTCCAGCTGCTTCAAGGCTGCAGTGCCATGAATATATGCATTCTTGACTTACCATCTTCATTGTAAATAATGACTCCAAGAAGCAACATAGGTAAGTATAAACAACAGCCCACAAGCAGAAGTGTATTTGGACTTACTGGATAGCTAATATTGCATAACTGATTTTCAACAATAAAGGCATCCACTGAGGAAGAGTAATAAGATCCCAAGGTCAGCTCCAACTCATTCCACTTTGGAAGCTGTACTTCAATAGCAACTAAGCAGCTTATTTCAGCTACTACTGCAATAAAAGTAATGCATGAACCAGCAACTGGCCTTCACTGTCTTGATGGAAGTCTTGGGCTACCTACACCTTTATGTATGTCATCAGACATACATAAGGTCCCTGAGAATTAAATCTAAACTCAGCGTGGTAGTCCTCTCCGACAGATCCCATTTGTTTTTTCTTTTGAAGTATACAAAACTCATGGAAGCATCCTAGGGTCCAGCAGCTGATAAGGAATGCACTCTTAATCATCCACACGTAACAGTGGTCAGAATGGTACCAACAATTCTGTTTACAGCACCTCCATGCAGATTACACAGTAATTAGAAGCATATTCCAAAACAATTTTGCCAGGAATACAACAAGCAAAAAAGCAATAGGTTGAGTATCAACACCAAGCAAATCTATGATCTGTGATCATGCTTTCCTCATCCATAAATCACCTCAGAATCATTCCTAGTTTGCCATTATAATTTTATTTCTGTCCTCCAAAGTACAATTAAGGTTCAGAATTAATACCAACAACAATACTTTCTCTATATGAGAAACTAAGGAAAATCAAATCTGAAATAAAAAAAAATTCCATTAGAATTTCTACAAATACTTTTTTAAAGGAGCTTCCAGACATTAGGTCATTCACAGCCCTTGCTGCAAACACGTCCCCCTCTGCTGAATTGCCATAGTTTGTGCCAGACTGGCCACTGAGATGAACGACAGATGTCCTCAAACCAGGACATGACTCTTTAGAAATCATTATTCAATCATATTCAGAGTTCTTTAACTCCCTTAGTCCATGTCATTAAGAAAGATGCTGTCATTTCTTACAGCGTTTGAGAAAGCATCACCTAAGCAAATATGAAAATGTGTGGTTGAGAACTGAGTGGCTGTGATTATAAAACCTACCAGCTCATCTTCAAGAGGTACTGCACTAAACAAGGACAGCAGAAAACTGCCTAGAGCACCATTACCATGAGACGATTTGTTTGAACCAGGCATTTTGAATTCAGTAAGTTCCTGAGCCTAGATCCAAACTTGGACAATCTCTTCCAGTGGACAACTTTCAGATTTATAAAGTTACTTGTTTATCAGTTGATTGCTGCCTAGTATCTGAATACTAATGCAGATAACTGGGACTATTCTTCAGGGTACAAGATACTTATGCTGTTGTCAATGCTGTATCACTTCATGTGATGTTGTTTTCAGCAGTGCTCATTTATACCATCTCCATCTTATTTTGTATGCAAATTTTCCTTTATTTAAGCAATCATCTCTCCACATCATAGATGCCAAGAGACAGAAATATTCTTCTGAAGAAAACCAGCCCACAGAGCATGTAGTATAACTCATGACTATTACTCATTTTAACAGTGGTACAGTAAGCTGCATAAAGAAATGTCTGTTTACAAAAACTTCCCTCCCCCAGCGACATATAAAAGCATGGCTTTTGTGTTCTGCATGTGTCAAAACATACACAGCATGCTGCAATGTATAATGAATAATTCATTAAGTAGGGCACAATGCACAGATGACAAATTAAAATATATACCACCTCTTACATTTACCAAGGTCAGTATGACAGACAAAGAAAGAAAGAAAGAAAGAAAGAAAGAAAGAATTAAAACAAGAGGGTCACCTGGTACTAAACAGTCTCCAGAGTGGGATGAAAGGAAAATTTAAAACTGTAGCATAAAACAGGGAATCATGCTGTTCTAGGGATACGAATGGACAGCGAAACCATAAGTAACATCAGTGAAGGCTACACAAAAACATGAAGAAAAAGAGGATGCAATTCAGAAACAAGCTATGGCACTTCTATCTGCTCTAAACAGCATAATCTACATGATTTTAGGCAGACAGCCGACTCATAGACAGTTCAAACATTTTCTTTTGCTTCCAATCTTTACTCCTGGAGTACAGCACTTGTAAAATAATAATCAACACTGATTTTGTATAGGCATCTTATTTTACTGTATTTCATACCAATTCTAGTCAGAGAGACCAGTAACCTTCACATCTGAACACAAATGAACAAAAAAAGATAAGCTAAAACACAGGCTAAATTTCTTCCTCTGAGATAATATAGTTAGCATTGGAGAATTCCGTTCAATGGTACTTTAATCTGAAATTCAAAGATAAAGGTTTCACGATAAAAAGAAAGGGATTTACCAACACCTGTTTATTAACAACTGAATGTAGCAGCAAAATGTTCATGCTTGGTTACGTAGTACACATTTCTGCCATTTTATATTACTCACTACATCACTGAAAAGCTTCTGAAGGTATCAGTAATTCCCTCTGTACCCTTTTCCTTCTCACAGCCTCTTCCAGCAGCTTTATTACAGAAAATTCTGCTACATGAGTTGTTACTTCTGATGAATGGCCCTTACTTACAAATGGGCTGCTACCTTGAGTGCAAAAAATATTGAGAACAATGCACAAAAAATTGAGAGCAACAGAAGGAGCTGCTGGCCCATTTTGAACACTTGACACAAGGCACAGCTGGTTTTTATCAGCTGATGAATATTCTTCCTTTTTTTCTTTTATTGACAACAAATCCGACAGTTGTATTGTGCAAATTTTCTGTGTATCTAAAGCAACTAATTACCTGAACTAGGGATCTCTTTGAAACTGTTCCTCATCATAAACTACTGTCTTAATTTCTTGGACTCTTCCTATGAAGGTGGAGGTTAAAAAAAACCAGAAAGAATACAGACTTCAGACTTTTAAACTCGTAAGTTTTCAAGAAGCAATGCTATCCTTTCTCTCCTATAAATATACATCCAGATCACTGGATCACCCCAACATCTTTCAATTTTCATCAGCACTGTACCTCACTTAAAATTTGAGTTCTTCATTGACTGTATTTTCTTCATTCATAGTAAACTCTCTTTTTTTTTTTTAAATTCTCACTGGATATATTAATCTGCTCTTTCACCTTTTTTTAAACATTAGCTAATTTACTACAGTAGAAGTCCTAATGCACCCAAAAGTTGTCAGAATTCTCCCCTTGCACCTTTAGGTAATTAACCTGTTAGCACTACTAACCTCAAAGAACACACATTAATGAAGAACCCTAAATGGGAGGCAGCTATACTGGAAGACACCCAAATTTCAAGGAACATGCATTACAGAAATAGTAGTTTACCCCTCTCAATGGAATAGGAGGTTCAAAGGGTTATGAGCAGCAGCACAAAGTGCAGCTGGAGGCCAGCCCACTAACAGCATACCCAAGGGGTCAACACCATTAAATGTCTTTGATAGTGACCTAGATAATGAAACAGAGTGCAACTTTTCAGATAATACAAAACTGGAAGGAGTGTTGCCATTTGGAAGGACCTTGACAGGCTGGAGAAATGGGTTGATAGGAACCTTACGCATTTCAGCAGAACTAAGTGCAAACCTCATGCACCAGTACATTCTGGGGGCCAACTGGTTGGAAAGCAGCTTTGCGGAGAAGAAGCTTCGTAGAAACCAACCTGAACACATTCCAGCAATGTGTCCTTGCAGCAAAGAAGGCCAGCCACATCCTGGGCTGCACTGGAAAGAGCATTGCCAACAGGCAAAGGGAGGTACTACTCAGCTCTGGTGATAGCACTCTGAAGTGCTGTGTCCTAGGCTCCCCAGTATGAGAGAGACCTGCACATACAAGGAAGTTCAGCAAAGGGTAATTAAGATGATTAACAGACCGGAGCATCTGTCATACGAGGTGAGACTGAGCAAGCTGTGTCTGTTTAACCTCAAGAAGAGAAGGCTCAATGGGATCTTATCAATCCTGTGTATAAATACCTGATGGCTCCTTCTTTATACCATCAGATAATCTTCTCAGTGATGTCCAGTGAACAGACAAGAGGCAGTGGGCACAAATTGAAAGACAAGTAATTTCATCTGAAGACAGAGAAAAAAAATGCCCCCTGCTTTTTTTGTTTGTTTGTTTTGTTTTTTAAAACTGTGAGAGCAATTGAATATACTCAAAATCTGACTGGACTCAATCCTGGCACAACTTGCTCTACAAGACTCTGTTTTGAGCAGGTGAGTTAGACTAAACATTCCAGAGGTGCCTCCAACATCAACTATTCTACGATTCTTTGATGCAAACCAGAATAACTCTATCAGAAAGCTGTTCATATCTATTTCGTACCTGCTCAGTCTTCATTTTCAACAAGTTTCATAGAAAACATTTTATTCTGCATTTACACTCAAGAGAGTACCCTATTCGTGTTAAAAGGAATAAAGCAAATCTTTTTTTTGTTTAAAAAAAGGTCCATAGGAATGCTCTGTTACGGCTGCTGAGTTTGTAAATGCCGCTTAAGCTCCTAATGAACAAAAAACCCCTTGCATTTTTGTGACAACAGGTAATTCTGCATATAGCTACATATCAGATGCATATCTGTAGTCCCCAGAAACGTCATAGATTACACTGAGATTGTGAACTAATACGTTTTATGCTATTTAATCTTAAAGGTCAAAATAACAAAAACATCTAATGTATCAGCTATTACTCCTTCACTTACTTTCAAGAACATAGTAACCTTGCAAACAACTAAAGTGACAGTTCCAATTTATCACAGAACTTTTAATGCATGAAATGACAGTATATCTAACATTACTGATATACTGACTGTACTTTCAAACAATGGTCAGGGCCAATACCTTACCTTGCACTGGTTCCAACTTTTTTAAAAAGTTTGAATTTGTAAGCTTAGGTTTAATCCAATTTACGTTCCAGTAAGCTCATACTTGAATAAATACCTGCATAAAACAAGACTTTTGGGTTGTTTTTTTTTTGCAATTAAGATAGTTATCTGAAAACTATAGAGAAAAAACTGTATTATTCATGTTCCATATTACAGTACTGTCTAAGCATAGAAAAAGCCACATCCTTATGGAATACCAGCCAACTTTGAGCTAAGATACACTTGAATACAGAAAAATGTATTGATAATAAACTCGTATGTATTTAATTCATTAGATAAAAAACTTCTTACATTTTTTGAAGAACCTGGGCCATGACAACCCCACTTGTTAAATCTTCCACGGTTTGGCATGGTGCCTCAACATTAAACGTCTGGATCTGTGGGAGAAAAGAAAAGGTTATATTATTTTACTTCAAGGTCAAGGGATGTTCAGAAGTAAAAGAAATGCTACCAAATAACAAATAGAACAGAGTAAACCCTACATATTTAGAGTACATGCTAGAAATTAAGAAGCTTTAGATTCAAGAGCAATCAAGGAAACAAACTACTGACAAGACTCAGCATCTTTGTTTTTGCAAACTTGTAAACTTTGCTACAAATAACAGCAGTATATTCTCCAAAAGGCAAATTTTCCACAGCATTTTCTAATTTGGAAAGTCACCAGGCCTTCTGTTCTCCCATTCAAATACTTCTGGAGTGCTTCCTTAGAGTGCAAGACCCCTCAATCTCCAGGTTTAAGAAATCAGGAAAGGAGGGCAAGAGACTGATATGGCTGAGTCGAGACCTGCTAGTCAAATGAAAGGGCAAAAAAGAGATGCACAGGCAGTGGAAGTAAGGACAGGTAAGAGTATAGGGACGGTGCCCAGTTGTGTAGGGGTGGGGTCAGGAAGGACAAGGAACAGCTGGAGCTGAAATTGGCAAGGGACACAAAGAATAATAAGAAGGGCTTCTACAGGTATGTCAGCCAGAAAAGGAAGGTCAAAGAAAACACAGACCCCACCCCACGCCCTCCCGTCATAAGCAAGACTGGCAAGCAGGTAACAACAGACAAGGAGAAAGCTGAGGTACTCAACAACTTTTCTGCCTCAGCCTTCACTGGCAACCTCCCTCCCCACACCTCTCCAGTGGATGGACCGCAAGGCAGGGACTGGGGGAGAAAAGTCCCTCCCACTGTAAAAGAAGATCAAGGTTCTCCTGCAGAGAAGAACTTGGGGGTACTGGTGGATGAAAACCTGGACATGAGCCAACAACGTGCACTCGCAGCCCAGAAGGCCGACCGTATCCTGGGCTGCATCAAAAGAAGTGTGGCCAGCAGGTCAAGGGAGGTGATTCTGCCTCTCTACTCTGCTCTTGTGAGACCCCACCTGGAGTACTGCATCCAGCTCTGGAGTCCTCAGCACAGGAAAGACACGGACCTGTTAGAGCAGGTCCAGAGGAGGGCCACAAAGATGACCAGGGGGCTGGAGCACCTCTCCTCCAAGGACAGGCTGAGAGAGTTGGGTTTGTTCAGCCTGGAGAAGAGAAGGCTCCGGGGAGGCCTTGTTGTGGCCTTTCCATACTTGAAAGATGGGGACAGACTTTTTAGCAGGGCCTGTAGCAATAGGACAAGGGGTGATGGTTTTAAACTAAAAAAGGGAAGATTCAGCCTAGACATAAGGAAGAAATTTTTTACGCTGAGGCTGGTGAAACACTGGAACGGGTTGCCCAGAGAGGCGGCAGATGCCCTATCCCTGGAAACTTCCAAGGTCAGGTTGGATGGAGCTCTGAGCAATCTGATCTAGCTGAAGATGTCCCTGCCCATTGCAGGCAGACTGGACTAGATGACCTTTAAAGGTCCCCTCCAACCAAAACTACTCTGTGATTCTATGATTCTGTATTCAAATACACTCTCTCAATTAACATACATAAGAAACTCAGCTTTTAGAAATAACACTGATCACACAAAATTCTCATGGGCTCCCCAGTCCAGATTAGACATAGAGAGATATACATACTCCAAACTTAACTTTTCCCTACTATCAGATGGAAGAGAAGAGCACAATGCCACTAAATCCTAAAGGGTCTATGCACTGCTAGTGGTCTGAATTATTTCAGAGTGTTTTATTAAGACAGTGACAGACAGTGCGGTCCATATAATGGCAAGACTTTGGCCTTCAGATGGAAGCTAGAATTCAAAAATGCCGCTATTCTGAAGAGGAATGGCAAGTACCATAGGACCCAGCTGTTTGATGACCGAATTACTTATGACTAAAGATGATTTAGTTTGTAACAAATTACCCTCCACAGACTGCGCACTGAACACACTTACTGAGACCAACCTAAGGCTAACTTTCTGAGGATGTTGTGTAATATTCTAGATTACGCAGGACCAAGAATAATCTCTTAACAAAAAACCACTCATCAATACACATAATTTCCGTATGGCTTCTATTCATCAACTCAATTTTCATGCATATAGCGTACAGGCTATCTGAAACCCTACCCCTACCATGCTAGCACATGTACAAACACACAAGGCAAGGCTCTTTTTTCCCCTCCCTCGGTGTGGAAAAGAGCCTTTCCATTTGAGCACAATCTTTTCAACTGGTCTAAGTTATTTGATCATTTACTTTGAATGAACATTATTTTTAAATGATGCGGATGAGTTCTGTGAAAATAGTTTTGATGACATATCATTTGAAGCCTCATGCTCCCTGCTACTACCCTCTTCTTGAGGGGAAGCCTGTGGTTATTTGTAGGAAGCACTACTCTTATGGACCAGTGATAAAAAAGCCTTCAAGACATCTTGCAGCTTCAAGCTACATAAATATTAGATATATCAACCACTTTTTTCTGAACGTAATGTGCAAGCATTCATGCTTTAGTGGCATTTGAAACACTAATGCTGGGCCAAGCCATTTCCCAATAAATGCCCTCTAGATATGTATCTTAAAATAAATGACAATTCATGTCACAGTAGGAAATTTTGCCGGTCCTTTTTTGAGGAGAAGGCTCTCAAAAAATCAAGAGCACAATATCCAGATTCTCATATTACCTTTGGAATGTCACATAAGCACTCTAGCAATGCTATTTAATGTTAATTTGGAGAACAAGGACCTAGATGAATGTTCCTTTCTTTCCTTTACTCTGGAAGAAAAAAAAAAATGGTGCTCCGTTAGGAAAAAAAAAACAGCAATGATGTCCATGAAAAGCCAAAAAAATGAGCTCTCAGAGCATGTTTGCTAAGCATGTTCAAACAGTGACCGATGAAGAGTCATGAATGACGTTCACTTTCCAAGAGTACAATAACAAATTACTGTGTAGCATATGAAACAGACAGAAGTGACTTCTACACTTTAGATTCAGTAGCTTTTCCTATAGCTTGGACTGAGTTACCCAGAAAACACAGCTCCTCACTTCTTCTCCAGAGAATCAAAGAAGCTATCATAGATTGCTGAGACACTAGGTAAAAATCAGTGACTGGGTGGGAAGACAACCCCACACATGAAAAATACCACATAAAAGGATAACATCAAATCACTATTTCGCCAGAAAACTGAGTTTACCTACACTCTCTGAATTGCGGCAATATTGTTGAAGGAATATAAAGACAATTATGAGCCTGAATCTACAAACTCAGCAACACATTAAACAGGAAATAATACTCGCTAGCAAAAAAAGCTGGCATGACATCATGGATGCTTATGCTTGAAGAAGTTCAAGATGCTATACGGAAAAAATTCTCAAGCATAGACAATGAAAATTCCTTTCTGATTTTGCATGTTATACCTTTAAATAATGAAAATTTAGATCACTTTGCTGCGCAATAGCCAAATCAAAAAATCACTTAAGAACTACTACCATTACGATTTTTCAAAAACAAAGTTAAATGCTCAATTAAGCAATACCAACATTAAGGAGGTCCTCAAACAGACTGCAAACTAATCAGAATTTTTAAAATTCATTCTGTATCTTCATATATGAAACATCTCCTTGACTAAATAAAAGCATACGTAGGAGATATCACTATATTGATAGAAGAAGAAAGGCTGTTATTTCCACAACACAGACAAACAAGATGCATACTCTCTGCTGTTTTGTAACTGTACTGTTTTATCATCATACTTCCCCAACACTTTTTTACCCAAGAAAAGGTCAAAACTGTCATTAAGGCTCAGGTAACCAGTTCGAACTCTTTTTTCCTCACAGTCACACGTGCAAGATTGCCACTGAAGACAATAATGCTTTTCATAGTTATAGAATCATAGAATGTGTTGGGTTGGAAGTTACCTTTAAAGGTCATCTAGTCCAATCCCATCTAGTTAGATGACAAAGAACAGAAAAAAAATACTTAAACTAATTACATGACTTGTTTCTTCACGTACATTTAAATTTTGTAAAAAGTGTCTTTGCGCAGGAAAAGCAACCTGTGATGATGATAACAGAAATGATATTTCAGTTACGGTGTCAAATTTATGCTATAAAACATTTATTCAGCTCTTGAAACAAAGGAACTATAACCTTTTCATATCCTTCAGAGATATAAAAGTAACAAATTTTCTTAAAAAAAAACTTACATAAAACAGTTTTACAAATTTATGTCAACATTAAACCCCTGCATCATTCTCAGATAGTTCTACAAAATGCTAAACCACTCTAAGAAACTGTAGAGTTCATTTTCCAGAGGGGAGAAGAATTACAAGAATGTGGCAATGCAGAAGCAGAGTCCAGCTGTGGAGACAAAGCAGCAAGTATTTTTGTTTGTGTGCCTATAAACAGCTATTCCTTAACAGCTGTTAAAATACTGCCCTTCCTGAGCACTATGATGTATTTCCTCCTGGAAGACTTCTCTCTCATCCTGCTGGAACCGCTCCCACGTCTTGAGTGTTTGCAATACTGTTCCCATTGTTAGTTCCCCAAGGCTGTAAATTAAATCCCGTTCCCTGTTATGATTCTATTTTTCCACTCCTTGTACCACTGTGAGGAGCCTTCAAATCATGACTGAGGAGGGGATGCCATCCAGAGCGATCTGGACAGGCTCAAGAAGTGGGCCCATGTGAACTTCCATGAGGTTCAACAAGGCCAAGTGCAAGGTCTTGCACCTGGTTCAAGGCAACCCTCGGTATCAATACAGCCTGGGGGGTGAAGGGATTGAGAACAGCCCTGCAGAGAAGGGCTTGGGGGTACCGGTGGATGAAAACCTGGACATGAGCCAACAACGTGCACTCACAGCCCAGAAGGCCGACCATATCCTGAGCTGCATCAAAAGAAGTGTGGCCAGCAGGTCAAGGGAGGTGATTCTGCCTCTCTACTCTGCTCTTGTGAGACCCTCACCTGGAGTACTGCATCCAGCTCTGGAGTCCTCAGCACAGGAAAGACACGGACCTGTTGGAGCAGGTCCAGAGGAGGGCCACAAAGATGACCAGGGGGCTGGAGCACCTCTCCTCCAAGGACAGGCTGAGAGAGCTGAGGTTGTTCAGCCTGGAGAAGAGAAGGCTCCGGGGAGGCCTTGTTGTGGCCTTTCCATACTTGAAAGATGTGGACAGACTTTTTAGCAGGGCCTGTAGCAATAGGACAAGGGGTAATGGTTTTAAACTAGAAGAGGGAAGGTTTGGGCTAGATACAAGGAAGTAATTTTTTACGCTGAGGCTGGTGAAACACTGGAACAGGTTGCCCAGAGAGGTGGTAGATGCCCCATCACTAGAAACTTCCAAGGTCAGGACGGACAGAGCTCTGAGCAATCTGATCTAGTTGAAGATGTCCCTGCTCGTTGTAGGGGGCTTGGACTAGATGATGTTTAAAGGTCCCTTCCAATCTAAACTATTCTATGATTCTATCAGAGAAGAGTCTGGAGGAAAAAAAGGAAAAAACCACCAACCACTTGGCTCAATCACTAGCCCTAGTAGACTTTAACACCTTCCATTAACTTTCATGGAATGAGAGAAACAGGTTCTTTTATTTCATTTTATTAAATATTAATCCAGACGTCTGATTCATATGTCCATGAACACAAACTGTCAATTTTTACACAAACTTAAAATAAGGAGTAGCAGGTGACTCTTTCAATGCAAAGGAGGCTTATCACTAACAGGGGACTAAATAATTCCTGCAGGAAGTCAGAACCCTAGAAAATCCAAGTTACAGTTTCGGATTACATATATGACTAGTGATGGTTTATTAGCTACTAGGGATAGGAGGCAGAAATGTACTTCATGAAAAATACCCTTGACGTGAAGGTCAGAGAACTGGACAAACACAGTAGCTGAAGACCAGGATAAAAGTTGTGAGCGGGAATCTAGCATGCAATGAAGCTGGAGGAAAACGAAAAAAAAATTAAAAGAAAAACACAACCAAAACAAAAAAAAACCACACATGAAAAACCCCCACCAACCCCTTTCACGCCCGAAGACAAAGAAGCCCTCCAGCACCTTTCCCTTCTCAACACTAGGAGTTAATGGAAGACCTGCTCTTTGCACAGTGATTATATATATAGTTTGGCTTTTAATGCTGGTGCAGTTGCAGAATAGACCTTTTATGTATTCTTTTGTAATAATACCTGAAATCTTTATTAGAGGTTCTCCGCAGACAAAATACTGTGTGACTGGTTACCTTATATGCCAACACAACAAAAGGTAACACCCAGTTTCCAATAAGTTATTTATCAGAACAAAATATTCCCCAACCTATAAGTGGTCCTTTAGAATTATTTACCCATTATTTCCCTACATTTTTGGAACTGACTGTGCAAGCTTACAACTAGCTGCCATGTAGAGCCTATAACAATACTGTATTGCCACAGAAGAAAGAGCTAAGACAGCTAAGACAGGGAGAAGTGGCTAGGAGTAAGAACAAGATAGGAACCAGCCTCACTGGACTGGATGCAAATCACTACTCAAGCCATTAGCAAGAGTATCTGAAAGAGCAAACTGGCAGAGAAGATTCAGGAGGAATGGATACTTTTGTCTCCATGCATTCATCCAGTATTACCTACAAGATCTGCAACAATCCTACTAAAACAAATTTCACTTGGCTTCAGTGCCTGGAGGAAACCAGACCATTAACTTCGTTCAGGACTGTAAGCTAATTATGTGATACAGAAAGGTGTTCTTCCTCAGATGCCAAATTCTTTATTGAGCCAGACCTGTCATAATGAGAATTGGATTCCTATCCTATAACCAGATCCTGTGCTTCTGGACAACTTTAAGGTTTCTTGACCCATTTTTCTCCTCCCAGTTGGTAGGACTGCAATTTTCTGGTTGGATAGTCATGCCATAAGCTATTTTTCCTTCTTTCCAAGACAGCGGCAAACTGTATGAAACAAACAAAGGAGATCCAGGTTCTCCAACAAGCAACAGTTTTATTCCAGGATTTGCATTTCTGGTTGTTTTCACTGTTTTTAGGTTGTCAGACTTTCCTTATTAAAATCTCTGGAGTTACTCTGCAACCCAGTCATAATGTGAGGCACTCAATTAGCCAAACAATGAACATTACTAGCCAGGGTGGGAATTCTTTCAAGGAGAAGGAGTTGAATGTTATTTTTTTTATTTGCTTCTCATTTTATATATACTGTGTACAACACCAAATACCCGAACAGGTCAAAGCCATGACAGATCTCAATCAAAATTTAAGTTTTCCAAAGATTAAATATTTCCTTTGCAGAAACACATTGCAGAAAGTAGAAGAGCTACTGTGACTAAAGCTTACTAACTAAAGGACTGTGAGATGAGAGAGCCGTGACAGCATAAACTAGTTATTACTGCACTATCTTGGCATTGCCACCAAACTGCTGCTAACTGAATTGTTCAAGTATGACACATTATTAAGATACAATGAACAGAGTCTCAAGTCTGAATGGCGTTTGGTTTAACTATTTCAGAAACGTTCATGAGAAGACAAGCCAACCTACCAACTCCTGGGGAGAAAATTAATGTATTCCTGTTTTCAGTTGAAAGCCAGATGAGCCAGTTGATGAAAAAGAATACTACACACCATTTGTGATGAAGATAAAATGAAAATATGATATGTAATCTAACACAGCACCATAAACCAACAGTTCTTTCCAAGCTTTCATCTACTTAATCATGTTTTATTTAAAAGTACTATTTACCATGGATGCTGTCTCTTCTTTTCTCAAAATACAAGCTATTAGTAAGTGCAAAACTGCCAAATATTACCTCAATACACCCACATTTATAGGATACATACATTCACACTCCAAGCACCAGTGAACTTTAAAAAGCCAAAAAAGTGCCTTTTAAAACTAGAAACATCTTCTCATGGAAGAAAACACAAATGGCAGGGTTTACAGGAGGTGAACGACAGCTTCCTCTGCTGATTAGAGGGCAAAAATTTCTATCTCTACTACCCAGAGCTGAAAAAATAACATAATGAAAGTGATGCCACATTAAACATAGGAAGTGTAGGACATCTTCTGCCTTCAGCACTCTTTGACGCACAGAAGCCTAGGTGATAATGCAACCCATAAAAATGGATGCAGGAACTTTCACCAAAGGAGGATAATAGAACTGATCTCTAAAAGCAGGTGTTAAATAGAAATCGCAGAACAGCTCAATGAACAAGAAAGTGAAATTCTTTTTGGAATCATAGAATAGTTTGGGTTGGAGAGGACCTTTAAAGGTCATCTAGTCCAATCCACCTACAATGAGCAGAGACATCTTCATCTAGGTCAGATTGCTCAGAGCACCATCCAACCTGACCTTGGATGTTTCCAGTGATGGGGCATCTACCACCTCTCTGGGCAACCTGTTCCAGTGTTTCACCAGCCTCAGCGTAAAAAATTTCTCCCTTATATCTAGCCCAAACCTTCCCTCTTCTAGTTTAAAACCATTACCCCTTGTCCTATTGCTACAGGCCCTGCTAAAAAGTCTGTCCACATCTTTCAAGTATGGAAAGGCCACAACAAGGCCTCCCCGGAGCCTTCTCTTCTCCAGGCTGAACAACCTCAGCTCTCTCAGCCTGTCCTTGGAGGAGAGGTGCTCCAGCCCCCTGGTCATCTTTGTGGCCCTCCTCTGGACCCGCTCCAACAGGTCCGTGTCTTTCCTGTGCTGAGGACTCCAGAGCTGGATGCAGTACTCCAGGTGAGGGTCTCACAAGAGCAGAGTAGAGAGGCAGAATCACCTCCCTTGACCTGCTGGCCACACTTCTTTTGATGCAGCTCAGGATATGGTCGGCCTTCTGGGCTGTGAGTGCACGTTGTTGGCTCATGTCCAGGTTTTCATCCACCAGTACCCCCAAGCCCTTCTCTGCAGGGCTGTTCTCAATCCCTTCACCCCCCAGGCTGTATTGATACCGAGGGTTGCCTTGAACCAGGTGCAAGACCTTGCACTTGGCCTTGTTGAACCTCATGGAAGTTCACATGGGCCCACTTCTTGAGCCTGTCCAGATCGCTCTGGATGGCATCCCCTCCCTCAGGCGTGTCAACCGCAACACTCAGCTTGGTGTTGTCCGCAAAGTTGCTGAGGGTGCACTCAATCCCGCTATCTATGTCATTAATGAAGATATTGTACAGTACTGGTCCCAGTATGGACCCCTGAGGGGCACCACCACTTGTCACCAATCTCCATCTGGACTGAGCCGTTGACCACTACCCTCTGGATGTGACCATCCAACCAGTTCCTCCTCCACCAAACAGTCCACCCATCAAGTCCATACCTCTCCAGTTTAGAGAAAAGGATGTTGGTGGAGACCGTGTCAAATTCCCTACAGAAGTCCAGATAGATGACATCTGTAGCTCTTCCCTTGTCCACTGATGTAATCACTCCACCACAGAAGGCCACTAAGTAGGTCAGGCAGGACTTGCTCCCTGGTGAAGCCATGTGGTTTGCCTTGAATCACCTGCCTGTCTTCCATGTGCCTTTGCATAGCTTCTAGGAGGCCCTGTTCCATGATCTTTGCAGGCATAGAGGTGAGGGTGACAGGTTGGTAGTTCTCAGGGTCCTCCTTTCTATCCTTTTTAAAAATGGCTGCAATGTTTCCCTTTTTCCCATCACCAGAGGCTTCACCTGACTGCCATGATTTTTCAAATATCATGGAGGCTGGCTTGGTAACTACATCAGCCAATTCCCTCAGGACTCTGGGATGCATCTCGTCAGGTCTCATATATTTCTGCATGTTCAGATTCCTCAGATGGTCACGAACCTTGATCTTCTCTTACAGTGGGAGGGACTTTTCTCCCCCAGTCCCTGCCTTGCGGTCCATCCACTGGAGAGGTGTGGGGAGGGAGGTTGCCAGTGAAGGCTGAGGCAGAAAAGTTGTTGAGTACCTCAGCTTTCTCCTTGTCTGTTGTTACCTGCTTGCCAGTCTTGCTTATGACGGGAGGGCGTGGGGTGGGGTCTGTGTTTTCTTTGACCTTCCTTTTCTGGCTGACATACCTGTAGAAGCCCTTCTTATTATTCTTTGTGTCCCTTGCCAATTTCAGCTCCAGCTGTTCCTTGTCCTTCCTGACCCCACCCCTACACAACTGGGCACCGTCCCTATACTCTTACCTGTCCTTACTTCCACTGCCTGTGCATCTCTTTTTTGCCCTTTCATTTGACTAGCAGGTCTCGACTCAGCCATATCAGTCTCTTGCCCTCCTTTCCTGATTTCTTAAACCTGGTTATCTCATCAAAATGTGAAAAATTTAATTGAAACTGCCCTGCTCACTGACATCTGCTAGAAATTAAGTTGCAAGACCAGCTATTCTTTCTGATAAGTATTTAAGCAACCAACATTCTTACAGAATACAGTATCTACCTATATCAGGGTCAATTAACAACAGGACTAGTTTAAGTTCAGACCTTAGAAGTAGGCAGGTTTAGTAGGCTATCAGTAATATTCTATAACATACAGGATATACAGGTTTTATATTTACGTCTGTGTGTACACACATATATATATGTATGTATATATACACATATACACCCATATGATTTAGGATAACTACTAACAGAGTATTGGTTTATATGTGTATGTATGTGTTAGTATTATATACAAACCTACACACATTTGTGTATGTATATATACACATAAATATTTTTATGCACTTGTATACAAAGATATAGATACATGCACAGCATACATGCATCATACATATAGGATATGTACGCAATATAAATTGCTGCTATTTTAGGAAATTTTTATAGGGAACAAGCTCATTTCTAGCTGCAGAAAAAAAAGAAGATAATTCTAATAATATGTCTGGATGAGCTCTACTTATTCTTTGACTTTGAGATGGCTCTTTCAATTGCCTCTTAGTTTTCTATTGTAAAATTGTTGACTCTACGTCAGTTGATCCTAAAGGGAAAGACTAGCAATGATCAGTGAGCCAGTCTGTTCCCTATCACAGGTAGCTGTTAGGAAGCTCTACTTCAGGTAAAATAACAGGGAATCTTTATTCTGTGATATGATTTGTGATTTATATCTTTCAGGTTGGTTAATATATGTTGGCTTGCACATCCCTGAAATGTCTGCTAAATCTTGCAATCCAACTACTGATGGTATCTGGAAGTATTTGAAACTTTCCAGCTTCCCGTGTTGCATTTTGGATTAGATAGTATGCTGCTTTAATCTTTGAAATTGACTTTTTACTGCAATTTAGAAAAATGGAATAGAGAATATCTACCAAACTGAAAGCAGTAACAAAATTTTTCTGTAACATTTCTTTTACCTACAGAAACTCAAGTTCATTCAGGTACATAATACATACTTTTTGTCCCAAAGCCTTTAAATATTTTGTCCCAGCCTTTCAGCACTGCATAAAAAGTACTGCTTATTAGATGCTTAGTGTGGTGCTTTCATCATTCTCACGAGAAAGAGGTTAAATATTTGTCCAAACAATAGGTGAAAACTAAGTCCAGAAATTTGGATATTACATATTTTTATGGTATAATCCACACATTTTCATATAAACCATAGAATCATAGAACGGTTAGAGTTAGAAGGGACCTTCAAGATCATCTAGTTCCGACCCCCCTGCCATGGGGGGATTCATCTTATCCTGAATGAAGATTACTAGGCTACTAGAAACCTGAATAGCACCATGTAAATGTGCCCAAATTGATCCATACTAAGATAAAGGACAGGCAGCAAGGCATAGCTTCTGTTTGAAGGCATAAGGCAAAACAAAGTCCATTAACTTCTTGGCTAGTGGTTAGCCAGAAAACCTTTGCATATTAGTAGTCCAAATTTATACATACTTCTAATATTACTGAAACCAAAAAAAAGGTGAACATAGATGACAGCTTTCCCCTTGCAAAATACAGAAAAAGAAGAATAACTATTTAAAGCCCACAACTCCACCCTCTTGCAGCTATAATTTAGATGAAAAGTACTGTCTCTATTGACAGGTAGAATAAAGAACTCTCCCCCAAAGGCACAGATGATGAATCCAAAAGCAGTAAGTTCTACTGAAATATCTACACAAACTTTCTCATCAGTGTGGAAACACAGTCTTTCACAGGATCACAAAAGTATGAAAGACTTGGCAGCTAAAGGATAGGATTCAAAGAGAGCTGGCAGTAAGTTTTCATCAGCCTAAGAAATTTCAAACTTAGCAGATTCTAGGACTGGTAACACAGATGTATACCACAGCACTAAATTTAGCACATCTTGCAGTTCAAGTCTTCTCCATTTCCAGGATTTATATTTCAGCAAACATTTTCTTGAACTTAATGGAGACTATATAGGTATGCAGAACAAGATTTTTCAGAGGCTGAAAAAATTCCATGATTCCTTAAGAAAGGCAGGAGCCATCATGGAATAGGCTGACATCTTTTGGCATTGTCCATAAAATAAAATTAGGTAAACCATGTCAGAGTGATCAAGTCCTGCTGGTTTTCTTTTTTCTAACCACCAAAGGGGCAGTAGAATTGATTAAACAACCATCATCTCTGTTGCAGTTAAACACAAACTTATTTCTACTTATTCCAATTCTGAGGTAAAACTAAGGATACCTTGCTGCCATGGCAAACAAGTTCACTCAAAAGTTTATCTTAGGCAATCGAGCAGTGCAGGAAAGGCTATAACCTATTTAATACTCTGAAACTCTGCAATGAATAAAGCACAGATGCTCACTTCCCAGATCTAATGCCCCCAAAACATACATCACACGAGATGTAAATACCCACTTGCTTACCTTAAGTACCTAAACTTAGCTACCCTGAGAGATTTAGCTCCAAACAGTGAACAGGACTTCCACTGAGGACACACATTAACACTTCCAGTGCAGTGGACACTTGCAAAGAAGATTGCAGCTACATGGCATGAAAGAGCCCTATGAATTCTAGGGCTGAAGCACCTTATCATCAGATTTACAATGCATCTTTTTGTGCAATACTTGCTTCACTACACGCACCACTCCAAAAATATTTCCTGTATGCCCCCTTTGAAAAGCTGCCATCCCTTTGTGGCCCCAGCTAGTACACTGAAACACAACTCCAGCTTTGTACCCATTCAGAAGCTTTTGCCTGCCCCATACAGGAGCGGAATGCTGGCTGGACTCCCCCTGCCTTTAATCTTAGAGAGCTTTTCCCTCCACCAAAACCTTCCTACTCCTTTCCATGCTGTCTCTCGTCCATTGTCCCAAAGGAGCAGTACTAAGTAACTCATAAGAACGACTAAGTCACATATGGCAAAGTAAGGCAGCCAGGAAAACAGCACATGCATACTCTGCAGGGCAGGAAACCACTACCAGTATGTTGGGGAGGGAGTTAATCCCTTTCCTATGTGGCAGGACCTGCCAGGCTGTTGGCAACAAAAGCCACAAGAAGGACACTACTACTCTCTTCCCCTCACTTCCATCCATGCATTCCTGTCTTAACCTTGACCTAGTGTTAGTTGGTGTATGGACAATAATGTCGTTGTTTTTTTTTTAAAATTAATGACTAGGACCTGCAAATGAAATTGACTAAGCAACCCTGGACTTAGGCTCTGGAGGCAAACTGAAGTTAGTTAAGTCTTTCTAAACTATCACAGTACTCAAGAGTCCTCAGCTCAGACAAGAAAGCAGACAGCAGCAAGTGCAATTGAGTTTTGGGCCCCTCTTATTCTTCTTCACCGGCTCCACAACTTGAAAGTCTGCAATTGTTCTACAGAAGTCAAACACAATGCAGCAAAGACACTTGATGGTCCAGGAAGAATAGAATGTCAGAATATTATCTTCCAGTTCAACAGCCCCAAAATGGTCTCATAATAAGAAAAACAAAGATAAATTGTGAATTTTGCACAACTGACTTCATCTCTTTGAAATAACTGTTCAAGTATTTAAAAAAGAAGATCGGTAGAGGTTTCTCTCCTCACCTCCCACCTTGAAATTAATAAGCTAACAGAAAAGTTATTTCCCTTATACTGTTTAAGGTTCACAGTTCTCAGCAGTAAAATCTGTTTCTTCTCGAAGCACCATCTCACAATCCCCCTGAAAAAATGAGGGGGCCGAACTGGGAGCCAAAATTGAGCACACACTCAAAACACATCTAACTGTTTTTTCTTCAGAGAACTAGCAATTGTTATAAATGTACCACAGCTATAGAGCAGCTCTTCAGAAAGGAGTAAATTGAAAAAAG
The DNA here is from genome assembly GCA_013398915.1 of Dromas ardeola. Classification (NCBI taxonomy): domain Eukaryota; kingdom Metazoa; phylum Chordata; class Aves; order Charadriiformes; family Dromadidae; genus Dromas; species Dromas ardeola. The sequence continues at coordinate 40,076 of VYZM01002667.1, read as the reverse complement.
GCAGAATTTGGGAAATGCTCAGAATATCACTGTCTTAGACAACTACCTCTAAAAAGGGTGGAGCAATAAGTTTTTACCGTCTCAGTGAGAGGTCATCAAAAATAAAAAAGGTTGCTCAACCTACTAGTCTGTGACAGCAGATACAGGGGCTGTGATCTGCTAGATACCTCAACCCATACTCCATGACTGCTGGCAAGCTTAGCGTTTTTTTCCCCCTCTGTTTGCACAGCAACATATTATTCAAACAAAACCATCTTCTTGACCTGCTGTCATCACCAGCACAATCAACCACTTCTGAAATTTGATGCTTTCTTCAAGAGGGAAGAGATGCTGATGTGATGATATCATTAGAAGAAAATGAAACCCTACAACTTTGTGGTCAATGATCAAGGGTTGAAAGAAGAAAGAGTTTGAACAGGCTTAGCAAGTCTCCTACAATCTCTGCCTCTAACAAGAAACCAGAAGAGTATTTAAAATTATAGATATCCAAGGATCAAGAACCGCATAGTCTAAAGAGGAAGTAGGAAAAAACACAGCTTTTCTAGTAAATTCCAGCAGACTTGATCCACTCTGAAAAGGGTGCCTACAAAGCATTTAAAAGCGGCCTTCTTGAGGAATCAAAATTTGTTTCAGCTCTTGCTCACATTATCTCTACTAGTTCAAACTAACACAGGCAAACCCTTCCAGCTGGGGACAGGCCATCACACAGAAGATGGAGATACACTGTACTGAGAAAATTCTTCAGCCAAAAAGGATTGATACTACATAAATGGTCAGACTGCTTTTGAAGTGGAGGGTGCCGAAACTGGGGCCTTGCACAGTGTTTACAAAATCCCCACTTATCATAAAAGTTATAATGTGTCTTCCACAGCAACTATATTTGGCAAGAGAAAGCAAGCTGGCAAGATGCAGCTTGGTGGAGGCAGCACACAGCAAAATAAGAGATATTTATCATAAAGAAGGAAAGAAAGTTCATGACATCTCCACAGCAATCTGCTACTTATAAACAGAGAGCAGTGACCTCTCTGAGGAATCCTGCTGTTTACATGCCAATGCTAAGCAATCTTTTCAGTATCACATTTTAGTTCTATGTTAAGAAAGAAAACTTCTCAGATTACGTAGCAAAAGCCTGTAGACACCACACTGACTTCAGATATAGACATATTAAAGTGTAACTGCCACATGCGCGTTTGACAGCTCTCCATGTTTTAAGAAATGACTCAGTGATGCATCTGAGTTAAAAGCACTCCTGACAGTACACACAAAGTGAAAAAAAAAATTAAAAATCTGTGTGTTCATATGTGGACGAGGCATAAGTTTTAAACAGAAAAGATGGTGTGAATCTGTAATAGATACGCCGAAACAATTTTAGTATCACTGCAAGTTTACCTCACAGCCACATTTTTCTAAACTGCTTTGGTCGGTTGCAATGCAGCTTGGATAACTATACCACAATGCCCAGAACAGTCTCAGAAGAGGCTTCTGGGAGATTTTCGGTAGTGTAATAATCCTGCAATTACAGTAGGCTGCAAACACTGCTAACGTATAAATATTAACTTTGAGATGTCAGTAGTTGGGCGCTAGTCCTTCTCTCAGTTTCATCCGAGTTGCTGCTACCCTGGCTGTCTCAAAACAACATCATGGTCACTTACTAAAGTCATAGGAAGCAAAAGCTCTCCCATCTGTTTAACACCCTGAAAAAAAATTATTCAGGAACCCATTTAACAATGCTGTTGAAGAGGTAAAAAACCTGAAAATTACACCCCAGGCTGAAGCATAACACCAAAAACGGGAGTGCTGGTGAAATATTAAAGAATAAAACAAAACGTATTCACAGGTAAGCAGTTTGTTCCAGCTTCAAGATACCAGAATAGGAATCACAGGCACGCAAAGTAAAAGGCTTGAGGGATATTTTCATTCATTATAATCATGAGTTGGCAGAGGGAGGAGCAGTTTCATCTCACCCTACATCCATCTGAGCAAACATTCAGTTTAGGTTGAACAGGTTCTCATACTTGTGCAAAGCCTTATCTACTCAAAACACAGACAAACCAGTTCAAGTACTTCTGTATGAATGTGAAGCAAGCAATCTGAGAGGTTAAACCAGTTCTTAAGAGCAGGCAGCTCCTCTGGCATAATGGAAAAGACTGACCATCCCAGGTATGCATAAACTGCAATTAAGAGAGCTCTATTCTCCCATCCAAATGAATGGTTTCCCAGGAATCATTATGGGACTTGAGAGAAAGCCAGGCAAAAAAAGCATCTTGTTTATACAGACAGTTTCACTCATGACTAAAAAACTTCACTGCCTCTTTTGTAAGTTTCATGTATCCTGGAATAAACTGAAAACACCTTTCTTGATTTTTTTTTTACTGAGTCTGCTTCAAAGCCACATGCATACAAAAATACTCAAATTGTAAAAAAACCCCATAACTCTACACACTCATCTAAGAAACATGTTGACTAATTCTAATGCTGTTTAAGAAGGACTTAGAAATATTTTTGCTAACTAAAAAAGATGCAACTAGTTTCTTTATTAGCTCAATATCTGAGGGGGTGCAAAAGTTAGAAATGTAAAGGGATCTGCATGGACCATTACTACAGACAGGAAAAGACTGCACTGGATAGGTACAGTTTCAGGACTGAAGATTATAAATGCTAACTACTGCTCAGACATGGCCATATGACTGAGTAATAATTCCTACAAGCGGTCAATGCCACAAGACTTTTCCTGTTGCTGCACTTTCTCTCTCTAAGCTTTCCATTTTTATGTCTGCTTTTCGAGGACAGCTTTTTGTGCCAAGGTAATTTTTTTTCAATGGTTTAGCTTTTCTAGTAAAGCGCAGATCATTTTCAAGGGTAACAGTAACGTCTGTCATTCAACAAATTAATTACCTCAACTACCAACCTCACACATGGCAAGGAAAAACAAACAAAGAAATCACTAGTTCTTTCCACTTTTTTTTGTTGTTTAATGTGAGAAAATCAGTGGAGATTTTCACTAACACTGAACAGTCTTCATACAGATACACTTGTCCTCTTCATCTCCACAAACAAGAACCGGTGACTCTCATTTTATTTTTCTATCAAGACTAATCCAACTTCCACTGCATGTGAACATGTGCGGAAGTTGATAAAACAATCCTTTCGAATACATACAAACCCACTGGTTTGTACTATATTTGGCTGTATAAAGAATTCTTTTGGGGAACGGGGAAGTAGCCACTGCCTTCTGACTCTGCATTTTGTGATTTCCCTTGCTAGCTAGCAAAACCTTAACCTTATGAAGTTTTAAGAACAACTTTATGGAAATATTAACACCTCAAATTCAAGTTTGAGTAGAATACTTAAGTAACAGAATGCTGGAATACTTTTAGTTTTGAAATCTTCTCAGACTTGATGCAAACTTCTGCACAGATGCTGTACTTCAACAAAATATTCTCAAGACATTAATGATTTTGTCCAACCTGCAACTGGATAATGGGCAGGATCAACAGTTCAAATCACTCCTAACAGGCTAATACCAAACAAGAGAAAATTCTCTTTCATTCTGCAGCAGCTTACAAGTTTCGAGTACAGTAGTCTCATATGCAAAGGAAAGAGCTAGTCTGTTGGTTACTTGGAAATCTGGGGGGTTATGAACACATTGGGACTGTGACCACTTGCTAGGTAAGTTTTCAAGCTTATGCTTCTCCCGTTGGCACAACTGCTTTACTGCCAGGGAGCACAAGAGAAGCATATCTAAAACAGCTAAAATGAAAACACATGGAAACTAGCAGCATATAGCAACAGATCTTCCTCCATCACCCCCCCAGTAAAACCTCCTCCTTCTCCTAGCACTGAGCCTCTCATTCAGCCTTTCTTTGCCAGGATTCATACACATTGATTCCCCCATGAATTCTATCAGAACGAGGATGTTCATTCCCACCACCTGAAAATGGGAAGCCAAAAGAACGACAAGTGGCCAACCGCAACAAAGATGCAAAGATTGGCAGGAATGTGATGTAAAGAGAAACTGGGTTACATATTCCAGACCTGTATGAAGCACTGGTGGACCCTCTTCCCCAAAATACCCGCCTTCTGTACTTTCCTGCTCACCTCTAACAGTCAATGAATTTCCCTTGCTCATCCGCTTCTGACTTTCAGAGAAACCTAACCTGTCATTCTCCAGTAACTTACTCATCACCACCACAGCTTCAGACAGCTCTAGCCTTGCACAGACTAAATGTCTAAAAAAGAAAATCTCTGGTTTTGTTCAATAACCAGTTTTGTTCCAGAGTTTCATATAATGGGTATTTCCTTGGCAATTTTGCTTATGGGGG